>JANIHY010000002.1:46275119-46287590 GCA_027479065.1 Erythroxylum brevipes
ACTTTGAATTGTCAATTTACCGTATCTCATATGTTGTGTTGTATGAATTTGGGGTGTTTTTCAATCATCACTGTCTTCTTTGTTTTTGTTATCCTATTACTTTGCTTGACATTTCCTATTAATTTTATTTTTTAGATATGAATGGTGAAGGTAATTAAATGGATAATCAAACACGAAAATTGATTCGTATATATCAATTAGCGCTTGTTCATGTTGCTTATCTTGTGATATATTGATAAGTGTTACGTAAGAGATATGCGAAAGACAAAGTTGAAATGTTTACGCCATCGGAGAGATCGCAATCAAGGGAGAGTATCATGCAAAAAAAATTATTTCATTTTAATGGGAGAAATATAATTAGAATGCAGCCTAAATCATTCGTGGAATTATGTGATTTATTAGTTGGAAAAGGTGTGCTTCGACTCACTGTAAATGTAACTGTTAAAGAACAAGTAGTGAAATTTCTATACATATCAGGGCATAATGTTACCAATCGGGAGATTACGTTTTTTTGAAGTCAATATGGGGAAACTATAAGCCGTCATTTTCATAGCGTTTTGAAAGGGATTATACAGTTAGAAGATATGTTTTTAGGACAACCTGAAGGATTAGAAACCCCGTCATAAATATTGAACAGTAGTAGATTCTACCCATTTTTTAAGGTGATTTTTTTCTTAACTTAGTTCAATTATATTAATTAACAGACAAAATATTTGAGAATAATATACTTCAATGTCAGGATTGTGTTGGTGCAATTGATTGTACACATATCCGTGTGAAAGTACTTGCCCGAGATGCTCCTAGATTTCGTGGGAGAAAGGACTATCCAACACAAAACGTGTTGTGTGCTTGTTCTTTTGATATGAAGTTCACATATGTATTGGCTAGGTGGGAAGGAACAACATCTAATTCACGGATTATGAAAAGTGCACTAACCAGGTGATTCTCACTTAAAATTCCCCAAGGTAAAAATAGGACTCAAATCTTATTAACTAATAAATGTCATATATTACATTTTGACATAATTTTATTCATGATAGAAAAATACTATCTTGTTGATGCCGGATTTATGTTGAGAAGTGGACTTATTACATCGTATAGAGGGGAACAATATCACTTGAAAGAATATTCAAGAAATCCTCTACGAAATGCTCGTGAATTATTCAATCATCGACATTCATCATTGCGTAACATTATTAAATAGGCATTTAGTGTGTTAAAAAAACGGTTCCCAATTATAGCATCCACCACAGAACCATCCTACGGCATTCAGACTAAAAAAAAATTATTATGACTTGTGTCATTCTGTACAATTTCTTAATAGGTGCAGATCCAGATGATCCATTTCTTAATGAAGAGTACAATGGAGGGGAAAATGATAACCAAGATAGGTATGAAAATGACGACGAAGATGAAACACACGGTGGAGAAATTATAAGAGATAACATGGTTGCTCATATATGGTCTGATTACACTTTATGATAGATATTGCTGCATCATAATAAATTTATGTTTTTAATGATTTTATATTGCTTTAAAAATATGTATTGGCTACTTGTATCTAAATATGACGCTATTTATTAGTATTGTTAATGTTTTCACATGCAACATGCAATTGTGTTTTTGTAATGCTTATTCATTATTTTTGCCTTTTATAATATTTGGAAATACTTGAAACTTCAATATTGTGTATGCTTTTGATATAAAATTCTAGATTTTGTAGTTAAATTTGTGACATACAAAATGTCACCCCGAAGAGAGCTGTGCTTTTGGAATCAAGCTATGGACGATGCTTTGGTTGATGCATACTTACACCAACATCGACAAGGCAATCATGTTGGTGGGACTTTCACATCACATGCACTTGATAAAATTGAAGCTGAACTAAAGAAAAAATTTCCATATAAAGGAATCGATAAAGAAAAAATAAAAAATCGGAACAAGATTATTAAGAAGAAGTGGATTAAGTGTTTTGATTTATTTTCAAATGGTGGTAGTGGATTTGCGTGGAATCCATTAACAAATATATGGATTGTTGAACCAGAAGTGTGGGAGACCTTGATCCAGGTGAACTTGTTTAATAATTTGCTAGAAGAAAATATGATACATGTTATGATTTGGTTGATTTATTAACTTATTTTTGTAGCAGGCTAAACCAGAAGCTACTGAGTGGAAACAGAAACCTTTTCATAACTACGAGAAGATGGTAGAGATTTACGGACGTGATAGAGCAACTGACGAGCATACTGAAACACCACAGGAGATAAGAAGATGCACCATTTCTGTTGATAGTGGGTTTTCCAACGCCATGGATGAAAATGATGGCATATTGCATTACAATGACTTAAGTGTGGAAGACAATGTAACGATGGATGGTGATCGCACTGAGTCTCTAATAGGAATGCCAACTCATTTAGAAAATGCAAACCCAGGAACATCACGGAAAAGGAAAAACAGGGCAGATGATGGTGAAGATGTAATCAAAGATGGCCTTCAAAAAGTTGCAGAAGCTATTATAAACTCTACTACACTGTTAGTTAAACCACGTCCCATTTCAAAAGAAGAACTATATAATCATTTGGTTGAGTTAGGATTGGAAGGATCGAAATTGTATGAAAGTTGTCTTTTCCTTATTCGTAGGCCAGATGAAGTCAAGGCATTACTTGGTGCACCAATAAATATTCAGAATGACATGTTGGAGTTTATGATGTCTTCTTAAGAATAAAAGATAGTGTAGTATGTTTTGATGGCTTAGTATCAATTCCCTTTCCCTCTGCTCAATGTGTACATTTTGTCAAATATTTTTGTATATTTGTTGATGAATGTATCACGAAACCATGTAATTGAGGGAACTAAATGAAACTAAAATTTTGTTTATAATATTTTCAATGCAGATAAATGATGATGTGCATGTTTAACTTTTATTCTTTTTCGGTGTTATCCTTTATTTCGTGACGATTATTGCTCTTTGAACAATATCTTTGAGACCTACAAGTACCACCAGAATACAAGTTGGTTATTACTTGATTTTATAGCATTTGATCCTATTGTGTATTTTATGAAACTTGAGTCTTACTTTAGAAGGTGATATATTTATGGCTTACTTAAGTCTCTAATTTTTTACTTCTCCTCATTCAACAAAGCCATTGAACATTGTACTTCTCCTCGTCCAGCAAAGTCGTTGAAGATTGTAATTGCTGGTGCAGGTTATCAAATTTTATATCTTTCATAATGATATGTCATTCTATCATCTTCTTTTGCTTTGTGGTTCCCCGATTGTTGAGTTTGTTGAATTGTGCTTGATATGGCTCATCGCATCAACGTTGTGAATGCAGGATTGTTTGGTAGTAATTAAAATTTACAAATTATTGCAAGTTTGGCTAGTTTGTCTACTGCAAAGTATTTGGCAGATGCTGGTCACAACCCACTACTCTTAGAAGCTAGAGATGTTCTAGGCGGAAAGATGAAGGTCTACTCCTGCTTAACTCTTTGTAATATGTTAACTATGAAAGCCTATGGTCTTTAGCTGATATTCTGAAGTAATAAGTCTGCATTAGACTTTAAATTTGTAGGAGCAGTTGGCGCACTCAAGGAGGAAACACTTGTTCTATTAGTGTATTACGATCCTTGAAGGCTAATCTTGGTAGAAAATTGTTATTGCTCCTTAAATGTTCAAACTTCCATAAGCAACATAACCTAATCATTTTGACTGATGAGGTAATTATTTATGAAATGTAAGCTTGAGGCAAATGTTTACTATTGATCATGGGTTAGTTTCTGCACTCAAACTTAAAACACAGTATTTTTCAAACCTGCATTTTTTTGTTGTACATCCTTATTAGTAAAAAGATCTGTTTGTTGTCATTCTTTGAATTGTTGGCGTGCCAGTTTTGTTTGATCCTATAACCAGATGGTCTCTACTTACAGAAAAAGAACGTGTTATTATAATAGGTGACAACAATATAGTTGAAACTGGACCAAGAAATGAATGCTTTGTGCCATACCCCATCGAAGAATATGAATATTTGGAGTCAACAGCTGAAGAGTTAACACTTCTGGAGGAACAACTATTGGAAGGTATACCTGTGAGATCTAGTCGCCAAAAAGAAAAACTAGACGAGCAAGAGCATCTGAAAAGGTTGCTGCAAGTGCCATGTCTGTGAAGTCTAGTTCTAGAAGTAAGAAAGAGCGTGTTATGTGATTGTCTCTCTTCAATTTAATAGTATTGCGGTTCTCGTAGGTGGCTGCGTGGAAAGATGATGATGAAGATTGCTATGCTAGATGTTTATCAACTGAAGTAAGAAAAAACTTCAAATGCTTCTTGAATTTTGTTATATCTATCAAATGAGAATGGTTTTGTGTGTAAGTTTCAATTATACTTGCAGAAGCTTGGTGTTTGTTTAGAAACCCCAATTTTTTTTTCAGCAAAACTGGAAACTTTTGGATCTCATCCACATGAATCTATTATTGGAAAATTATGGAAAATTTGCTATTTTGATTTTTGGTCAAAGATGGTACATAAATAATGTATGAGTTAGTGTGTTTTTGCTCCTGCAAATGCAATATAACTAACACTTGATTATTTGAACACTGATGAATTACATATGTTATCTCAAAACGAAAGTCATTTCAAGTTTTTCGAGGTCTAATTGTCACTAAAACAATTTATGAAAATATTGTGATAACTTTAAACAAATCGTTTTTTTAGCGATAGGTAATAATTAACGCAATGAATAATAAAACAATCATCTTTTTATGATTTCGATATGAGGTGGGAGTTTCAAATTATGACTCTATATTAATAGATCTATTCCGTAGCACTCAACTTCAAGTGCCTTTGATAGGTTGGTGTTGTGTTTTAAATACATAAAAAATTAATTTTAATTGTTTGCATATATTTTTATATAAATAAAAATATAAATAAATTAGCAATTTTACTTGATTACAGTCTTCAGAACGTTTCACCATCTCAAATTACTCTTTTGACTTAACACAGACAGTTTTTGCTTCAGGGTAACAAGAAAGAAGCAAAGTAAGCAAACCTTTGAAGGAAGTAGTTCACTGTTATAAAAAAGTCAAGTATGCAGGATAATTATTTTAATTTCAACTAATTTTCGAAAGATCAAAATTTTAAAAAGAATAGAGATATGGGGAGGAAAGGTAAGTTCCTCCCACCCAATCCCAATAGAAACACATAAAGAGAAGAGCATTCAAAGCTTTCTACCTTACTAGAATGGTATCTGGTCTCATATCGATTGTATGTGGGATTTGATAGTAAACATGATAAGAGAACATAAATGCCTCTAGGGACATCATATAAGACCAACTTTATGCTAATATTCTAACTGAGGGTAACTAAGGATTAAAGAGAGAGAAGCTTTACTCTGATGTTAAACTTCTTCCTCATTTGATTGCGGAAGAAACCCAAATAGATTCCAATTGAAATTGTAAAACAAATTGACAAGTAAAGAAAGCAGTCCCTCTTGGAAACAGCAAAGGCAATGAAGCTGAGAAGAGCAACAAGAGCAATGAAGTAGTATACAATTCCCTGCAAAATGGTGCTGCAGATTTAGCAGTCATGAGGAAAATAATCTACGCTGGCTACAGAGTATATTGTATTTCAGCTGAAATTGGTCTTAAAAAGGTATATATTTAAGAAGAGAAAACAATCATATAGTTACCTGAAGAAAGCAAGGACCAAGCCCAGCTCGTCTCATGTTCTTCCCGAATCTGTAGCATGGGCAGCTGTACCATATATGTATGTAGTCCAAACCAACATTAATTTCAAATTAAAAATCAAACCCAATTAAAATGATTGAAATTTTTCATTCATCGACCCTACCAATTCAATCCAGAAAAGTATCATCATCAATAATAACAGAACAAAGATAGATATAAAGGATAAATGGAGAAAAATTTTCATACTACTATTTCAACCCAGAAATTTGAATTAAAAACAAGACGATCCAAGTCGAAAGAAGAGAAGGAGAAGGATTACCAAAATGACTGAATGGAAATGCGGGGGATGTCGCAGCAATCGAGAAGCTCACCTTCCCACATCCTAAACACACCGCCGTTTCCGGTTCCGCCGCCGGAATCACAAACATCTTGCGTACGAAGCTTGGTCCAGGTGCCTTGGGTCTGCAACGCAACCGTAGAACAGAGCAAGTCGAAATCCAGCACCTCCATTAACCTCTCCTCTTCCTCCTCCTCCTCCGTTTTTACGTTGCTGTTTTTCACTCCCTTTTCCAAATCTCCCATCTCACTCCTTACTAACAACAACACGAAATATTCTTCTGACCACGAACGAATAAACAAAAACCTAACCGTATTCACTACTATCTTTTTCAAGTTTTTCAGTGGGATGTTTCTTATCTGGTACAACACTCAACTTTGTCCTTATCAACTAGGGAAAAAGAGTGGAAATAGTGGAGACTTTTTTTTAAAGAACTTTTTTTTATTGTTATTATTATTTTATGTTTTTCTTTACGTAAAGTATCTTTCTAATGGATATCTTTCTATCTTTTGGAGCATGGCAAAGCATCACTTTTGGCCCGAAATTTTTCACCTATTAATAATTTTAACCTTAATATTTTGGAATGAATAATTATAATTCTAATATTTAGAATAATTTGGAATGAACAACTATAATTCTAATATTTAGAAAACGTTAATTTTGACCGAATATTAATAGAAAATTTAAACTTCTCTATTAAAGGTGAGGTTAATGCTCACTTGATATTTTTCAAAATACTTTTTATAGATTTGATGTGACAAGATAGGACTTAATTTTTAATTAAATATACGAAATGTTATTTGATTATTAAGTGTGGGATCCACCTTTTTAATTACACCTTAAACTTAATTTAACTAGACAATTAATTTAAAACGATCCCACCGTTTACGTTTTGTTTACCCTTTCTTTGAAATCCCTCTAACCCTCCCTCATCGTATTATGTTTCTGCGACTGGAATCGTTTACCTTCTAGAATCCGCCAATGCCTAGAATCCCTCATCTTATCATATCCCTCAATTGTTCTTATTCGTCGCTATCATTACAAAGTGAGGAAGCACTGGATTGGGAGAGTATTTATTGCAAGCATCGTCGTCTAATAGTCGCTCTCATATGTGAGTGTCTGTGATATTTGGTTTAGAATTACATGGGTATGACATATTTTGCATATTGGTAGGGATGGCAATTCGGTCGGATTTGACCTAAAGTCAACAGGCCAAGTCTGGGTTGACTAACCCACGGGCCAGTATTGCTTGGCCTAACCAGGGCACAGCTGGGGCCCAAGCTAGTGGCTCAATCAAAAGTGACAAAACGATGTCGTTTTGTCAAAAATTCCATCGTTTTTTTTATTTTTTTAAAACGATAAATCAGATTGGGTTGATCTGGCCAACTCATGGATCCTCGAGTCTACCAATGGTCGAACTGGGCCATAGGTTGAGTCACGAATCAAGGTTAGCCCGAGCCTGGCCTAGCACAACCTATTGTCATCCCTATCTATTAACTAGGTTCTGTTGTGTTCACCGTCTGGAATTCCTCACCTTTTGTATAGCATGTTTTATTCTTTCATTTATTTTGTTGTGTTATTTATAGAGGAAACAAAAGAATATACTTTTTTTTGTATGTTTATGCTTTTTATTTAGATTACCTCTGTTGTGATGAAATGGGTCATAAGTTTGCTTGGTTTTGCTATAAAATGCTTGTTATGAAGCATTTTGATTAGTATGGCGTTTGAGTAGTTTTGGGTGATGATTACATTATCCCAGTGCTCATGTCTTTAGTGATAGCTCCATGATTCTCAGTGATGATAGGCCCAAGAACCTTCCTCGATATATTTGCCAGCAACTTAGAACCAATTTTATATAGGAAGTTGTAGTGACGCATGGTTTTATAATCCCTATATGTGGATAGGTTGGGGATGATGGGGGTAGGCATATGAATGTCGTATTAATTTTGTTAAGCATATTCCTTGTCTATATGAATTACAAGACTGTGTCAATTATAAGATTCTTCACCTTAGACCATGTTTATTGAGAGAAGTATTCATTCCAACCGAGCTAGATTTAAGGAGAATGGTATGATCATGTTTGTGTTGATCTCTGTAGGTGTTTTAAAAGATTGTTGTATATTTGAGATTTTATGATGCCCAAATTCTACATGTAGTCTAAGAACAATCGATGTTTCATATTGATGCAATTTGGTTGCCTTTTATTTAACAGAGACATTTGATTTTCTTCACTACAATTCTCTTAAGGTTCTTCGATTATGTAACAGATATACTTAATCAAAGTTTATTAACATCATATTATTGATGATCCTTGATCACTTTTGCAAATTGCAATATTACCCTTGAAGCTTGAATATCCTCAACGTGCACACCATATTAATACTCCTTAATATTGATTATAATAAAAAGATTTCAGTTAACTAAACAATAAACAAATTTTTATAGTCAAACATTTTTTCTTTCTTTTGTTTATCGATCCCAACTATAGATAAGGTAATACATCTAAAATACTAGTAGTCAGGTTTTTTGTTGACCTACAAGGTTGTTAAGATTAAATTTGGTGGCCTTTCTTATTACAAAGAAATGGATCACCTAAAAGGTATTGAGAAATATCATATTGTTAATTGAATCCATATGTAACATCCCGTTCTCATATTAAGGGTTAAGACCTAAAATTTCAATGCATGTAAGCTCAAAGAGAGATTAAGGAAATGCATTTTTCTTGCTCATACATAATGTTAGCATATATGCACATGAATATTGAATCTTTTCACAAAAATAAGTGTACATGCATTCATTGACAACTTCCAAGTATGATTATTTTTAAATGTGATGTTATTGAAATTGAGAAGTAGAGGAAGTGGAAAGAGTAATCTAGGTATGAGTTGAGATAAGGAAAGATTTGGAAATAAAATTGGTAGTGATCTGGAAAATGTTCACTGTATATACTTCAATCTTTTAGGCATAACATTTTTCTCTAGTTGTCCAAATGAGATGATTCTTGATTTGGATTAATATAGATATGTATGACTATATTTCGTATGAAGATATCAATTTTCAGTTTTGTCTCTAAAAGTCTCAAAATTTCATAAAGTTATGAAGTTGGTCCAGTACGTCGGTGTGTGAATGGAAAATTCATCTTTGGACTTTAGGGGCAAATTTGGGATTGATATAAAGAGATTTTAATCACGATGCCTTCTAGAAAGTTGTATATCTTTCTTTTATCTTTCTAACGGTATAAAGTATGAAAATTTTAAACATCAGAGTCAAAAGTTATGATCCTTATAAGTGGAGACATTTTGGGGAAGAAATGAGACAGAAGAAAATAAGACGGAAGAAATGAGACTCAAAAAGTGAGACGCAAAAAGTGAGATGCAAGAAGTGAGACGCAAAAAATAAGACGCAAAAAGTGAGACACAAAAAGTGAGATGCAAAAAGTGAGATGGAAGAACTGAGACAGAAAAAATGAGACGCAAGAAGTGAGACGCACAAAGTAAAACGATTGAGGTCATAAACATAGTTGTTTTTTTTGGTCATAACTTCTCCTCTAGACATCCAAATGACTTGATTTTTAAACCATTGGATTTGTAAGACATTTCTCTACATCTATATAAAAAATCATAGCCCTCTGAATCTAATTAAGAAAGATTGAGTGAAAAAGTTGGACGGGTACAGTGAATGTACCCGTAAATAGTATGAACGGGTGTTATTCTACTGAACATACTTTGGTATTTTGATGATATCTTGATATATAGAGTTCCAAATGAGATGATTTTTTATTTGAAGTAAATTAGAAACATAGGGATACAAATTGTATGAAGAGGTCAGATTTTGAATCGGAATCTAAGAGTTTCAAGTTTTGGGTGGAAGTGGAGTATATGGTATTGTCTTGAAATAAGAGCAGTCCGTAGATATTGGAGTATAATTTTCACACTACTAAACCAAATGGAATGATTTTTGTGTCATTGGAAACGTAAGATAATAGAGAAGAGTCTTCTAGAATAAAGTGTTATGTTAGAATGATCAAGGGTGTTTTTGACAAGACACTTAAATATAAAAGACATAGGACATAAATGGAAGGGCAAATGAGACAATTCTCAATCATTAAGGGCATAACTGAAAGAAGAAGTGTTGTCTTGCCTATAAATGAAGTAGAAACATGTGAATGGAAGGAAGTAGAAGAGAAGAATGAAAAATCTAGAGAAAAGAGAGAGAATGTCAAAAAAAAAGAGAGAGAAGTACAGAGAGAAAGAAGAGACAACAAGTTAGGGTTTCAATTTCCCTAGCTTACAAAAAAGATTTTGGAATAGATCAAGCAGGGAAACAAGTAGAGGAAGAGAAGAGCTTCCCTTTGAGCCAAGTATTCCTTCATTTGGTGAAGAATGAAGGTAAGATAATTTTCAATCTTTTGGATTTTTGGAAGGATTCTATTTCATTGAGTTTAGAAAATGTTGGGTTTAAGTATTCTAGAATCAATTTTAGTGATTTTGCATTATGGGATTTTCAATTGGGTTCCTATTGGATGATGATTTGGATATTTTGAGATCATATGAGGTTAGAAAAGAGATGATGAGAACTTAAGTTATGATATAAAATAACCAAGTGTTCTTGAGGTGTAAGCTTATGAATAAGCTAGACAAATGAAAAGATTGAAAGGAGAGTTTAGAAAGATTATGTACAAATGAAGTGTAAAGCTAAGTTAAATTAGACACATACGAATTATGAAATGGGAATGAACATGAAATATGTTTTAGAAAATATGCCCGGGATTGTCATTGAGCATGCATTATACATGGTTCGTTATTACAATTGTGCATAAGTGAATGTTTTTACGTGTGCAATTATTGATGAGTGTGCAATGTGTATTTTGCATAAATGGGTTGTGCAGGTCAAGTGTCTGCATTCAGATGTTCCCAGAATTTGAAAGTAAATGCTACTCTGGAGTGTATAGTGAGTAGACCGAGATGG
The DNA here is from genome assembly GCA_027479065.1 of Erythroxylum brevipes. Lineage (NCBI taxonomy): Eukaryota > Viridiplantae > Streptophyta > Magnoliopsida > Malpighiales > Erythroxylaceae > Erythroxylum > Erythroxylum brevipes. The sequence continues at coordinate 46,286,104 of JANIHY010000002.1, forward strand.
TCTCATTTCATTGTTTGATATTTGAATTTTTGTATTAATTAACTATTAAATGATTACATAAATGTGATTGATTATGTTAGTTTCCGGACAGGAGGTCTGATGATTGTGATGTTGATATGGATATCAAAGTGCTGCTTGTATGTGAATAAGCTGAACTAAGTGCACTAAGGTGATTGCTAAGTGAATTCTGAATGTGAAATTGCATGCAAGTAAAAGTGTGAATTTTCAATCATATGTTGAATGCCGAACTACGGTCCAATGATAAGTGATTATGACTGAATAAGAGCATGCAATGTAAGTGATGCATTCCATCTCATGAATGTATGAAATATAAAGGCGTTGTGACTTGTGTTGTCTGTATGAAGCGCTTCCACGTAGAGCTATACTCCGTGTTTATGATCTGTCTGATTCCTATAAGCCAGTATTCTGTTCTGATTGAACCTTATGGGCTAGTGTTCTATTCTGATTGAGCCCTACGGGCCAGTATTCTTTATAAGTGAGTGACAAGCACTCAGTCACAACAATAAGAATGAAAGTGAGTCTCATACAGACGACATATGCATAATATGAATGATTAAGTATATTGTACATGAAGTGTTAAAGGGAATGTGAAAGGTGAATTATGTGTTATGTGTTTGGGTGAGTCATTGATGATAGTCACTCATTGAGTTCGCAAAACTCACCCCAAAATTGCAATTATTTTTTAGGGATCAAAAGAATACCCCGTTAGGCCAACGTAAGTATACCTACTGCATTCAAGTGAAGAATAAGGTCAGGATCAGTTCGCGTCTGCATTACATTTTTCTATTTTGTATCGAATTGTATTTTCTGCAACTCATTGTATAAAATTTGATTGAGTGCTTTAGCACGTCACCCTCATGGAGTACAGACTCGAATATCACCATCGATGTCAGGTTCGGGTCTTACGAGAGTAGGGTACTACATTTATATGGTATTAGAGCCCAGAAGTACTATCTTATATGGGCATTCTGAAATATGTGTCAAGTTGCATGCACATTAGACATGTCATAACAGATAGTGACAACTGATCCCCGGTATGAGTCATATGCATGAGTATTTCTTAAGAGTCTGAGCTGCTAGAAGCATTGAGAGAAATGATGATCTGACAAAATGTGAGAAAATAAAGATTTATGGACATTTTGAGAATGAGAAATAGTATCTAGTTTTACGTGATAAATAAGAGTCCACCACAAAGGGTACATACCCTTGAAGATAATATAGGTGTGAGTGGGTATATTGCCATGAATTAATTGAAGAAAATAAGAATATGAGTAGAAATGAGGAGACTAAAGTGTACAGACAGAATGAAATGAAATTATAAAATTGTTATGATCATAAAAGGACAAATTTGGAACTGAAATGGTTATGTGAGTATTGTTATAAGAGTTTGTAATTCAGTATAAGGAGACAATAGGGGAAAATTGAGACCAAACATTCATAATGATCAGGCATCGGAAATTCTGGAT
>JANIHY010000002.1:46369323-46381366 GCA_027479065.1 Erythroxylum brevipes
AAAAATTGATGTAAAACAAAATTTAACAAGCTTTTATTTCTTAATATTTTTAACAAATCAACTATTATCAATAATTATAATGATTATATTCATTCTCATTCCTTATTATATTCATTCTCATTTTTATTATCATTATCCAATTTGAACCAAACGTCTCCTAAATATATCTCTAAAGAATTCCAAGACGGAGCTATAGATCAAGGAAGGTCTCGGGAGTAAGGCTCCAGTAGAAGTTAAACACCTGTTACCAACATATAACCCGTATAGTATGAAATAAGATGAATATGTTTGGCTAAGAATCGGGTTTAGTAAATTCTCTAATGAGTTTTATAAGGAAATCTTGAGTAGAGGAGAACACAAAAGATGGAGCAAGATTGTTTAGGACAAAAACTTAAAACCAAATATTTCATTATAGTTGATTTTAAAGAGAAGTTGGCTACATTAAGCGAATTATATTTTCTTAACCTGAAAAATATATACTTCTCATGCAAAGACAATATTAAAACTTTTAGATCATATCTTTTTCATCTATAACTTCTCTAATGATGTGTGGAAGTCAATTATAGATTTATGCCATCTTAAGAATAATAAGTGCAACCATAAGTAATTCTTGTCACATTTTTTAGCTACTGGAATTTCTCCAAATGATAAACCTCTAGCATTAATAGCCTTCAGATCATATCAATATAACCTTTGGGAGGAAAGAAATGATAGGTACTTAAAATGTAAAGAAAAAAAAGTACAATATGGATTAGAGAACATGCAACGATGAATATAAAATTCAAAAGCTGTAGCAACTTGGTAGCTTCCTTATGAAGAAATAAAGAGGTGATGGATTGCTAGAGGTTGATAGTAAGCTACCTACAACAAAAACTTCATATCCATCGGGATAGGAAGAACTAGAGTAGCACTCTTGTAGTGATTAGGAACATAATAGTCGAATAAATTGATAGGGTCTTCTATCGCTAAAATGTGGACAAACATGGGTCGTAGAGCTTAATTAAGGATATGTATGCTCTTTTGGAATATTGCCTTGTACAGAGTTATTAGATTTTGTATTTTACCTTGAATAAGGACTTTTTAATGATATTCATCTTTCAATAAATAAATAAATAAACAAAAAAATCAATTAACGAAGTTAAAGTTGTCATCATATTAAAGGCCAAACATCATACTAGAAGAGCATTATACAATTATTACAAAACTAAACATCACCTATATAACTATATGCAACAAAAAAATTCATATGATTGTTATCATAATTTCTTAGTCCAAAGTCATTTATTACTTTCTAGAACTTGCAAAAATGTTGACTTACACTAACTATAACATTTGATAAGTTAGACATAAAGTTTTTAAATCACTCTTTCAATATTTATTTTTATTTCACTGGTAGTTGTAGGGTTAACCCATGGGCATTCCAAATACATGGATTGTTTCCGGGTTCGTTTCGCCATCCTACCCAATAAACCATTAAGATTCTTTTTCTTTTTATTTAATAAAATCTTATGTATTCATAGATTTTTTCATTCCAAGAAAAAGTTCACTATCTTAACCTCGTTAAGCATAACTTAGTTTCAGTTACATGCTTGATTGATGATTTGGATTGTTATGTTTTGTTCACTAAACAACTTTGTGTGATACACGACCATACTTTGAGAATGCTGATTGGAGTGAGTGAGCATCATGGTAGGGTCTACTACTTTAATGGTGCACCGAAGGCTATAGCGCATCATGTGAATGAGAGGGATACAACAACACTATAGCATCAATGTATGGGGCATCCCTCTGATAAAATTCTACATTTTTTTCCTGATGCATCTCTTTATAGTTCAAGTTTTGATGTTAAGAATAAACCTTGTGACGTTTATTTTAAGGCTAAATAGACACGAGATGTTTTCCTTTTGAGCAGTAGTCGAGCTAAGGAACCATTTGATTTAATTCATTGTGATCTTTGAGGTGCTTATCATGATCATCTTCTTGCGGTGCTCATTACTTATTAACTATTGTTGATGATTTTTTGCGTGAGATGTGGGTTTATTTATTGGCTAAAAAGAGTGATGTGACCAAAACCTTGTAACAATTTTGTGCAATAGCTCAAACATAGTATAACAAAGCCATCAAAATTGTGCGGAGTGAAAATGGGATAGAGTTCAAACCTTTAATACCATACTTCAAGGATAATGACATTTTATTTCAGACTTCTTACACTGAGACACCTTAACAAAATGGTCGAGTTAAGAGAAAACATCGGCATATTCTTGATATAGCTCGAACTTTGTGTTTTCATGCCAAACTTCTTATTAGCTTTTGGGGTAAATATGTGTTATCGCTAGATATTTGATCAATCGTACCCTTTCCTTAGTAAACAACAACAAGAGTCCTTATGAGTTATTATTTGGCCAACCCCCCTCTTATAGTTATTTATGAGTTTTTAGGTGTCTTTGTTATGCTCATCACAAGTCCCAGGATTGTGATAAATTTGATGCCCAAAGTAAGAAATGTGTGTTTTTGGTGTATCCTTATAATAAAAAAGATTGGAAGGTGTATGAACTTGAGACCGAGAGCATTTTATTTCCTAAGATGTCAAGTTTGTTGAGAGCACATTTCCTTTTTCATCTCCAACCTAACAACTTCCAGCTTCCACTAAGCTTGCTTCCCTTGATCCTTTTCTTGCTTTGTGACACAGAGATGATAATGAGTAGGCGTCTTCAGATATCTATCGAGATAAGCTTCTTGACATATCACTTGATGCTTCAATCCACCATACTCCTACATCACCAGTAAAGGGGAGTGTTTCTTCAGCCCCCACTTTTAATGATTCTAAACTTCATAGTGGTTTTGCTACACCTATTTCCTCCGCACCTTCAAGTCACCTTTAGATCCATAGCCTACTATTTCTCCCACAACAACACCTCAAGGTAATTTGGGTCGTGGTTTTTGCACCAAAAATCCTAATGTTTGACTTTGTGATTACGTGTATACTAACACTATGAAGTGCTTCGACCCTCTATCTGTCCCTACTCATTCGACCTCCTTAGGTATGCCTTATCCCATTGCTAATAATATAAAATGTGCTAATTTTTCTTTAAATCAATGAGCTTTCTTAGCAACTATTTTTGTGGAGACAAAATCTACTTGTTATCGTGATGCCGTTAAGGATCCTCGTTGGTTTGTCACAATATAACAAGAGATCAATGCTTTAGAGATTGGGTGTAAGTGGGTATACAAGATTAAATATTATTTTGATGGCACTATTGAAAGGTATAAGGTTCGTTTGAATATCCTGGGAAATAATCAAGTTGAGGAAATTGACTACATCGAGACTTTTGTCCCTGTTGCTAAAATGGTCATTATAAATACTTTCCTGGTGTTGTTGTCACTAAGAACTAGGAGTTGCATCAAGTGGATGTGAACAATGCTTTTTTTTCATGGAGACTTGGATGAAGAGGTGTATATGTGCTTGCCCCCTAGTTTCTTAACCTCTTATCCTGGTATAGTCTGCCATTTATGTAAGTCTCTATACGGCCTATGTTATGCAAAGTTGGGTTCAACATTGGGACGATATGGGTTTTCTCAAATGAAAGCTGATTATTCCCTCTTTACTATGCATTCTAGAACTGGTATTTTTTGTGTTTCTTATCTATGTGGACGATTTGTTGATTGTAGGAAGCAGTTTTGCTACATTTAGTACTCTTAAAAGCTACTTGAGCTAATGTTTTCATTTGAAAGATCTTGGGGCTTGAAGTACTTCTTAGGTATTGAAGTGGCCCGTAACTCTACGAGTATATTTCTCTGTCAGTGGAAATATGCCCAAGATATTATAGGCGAGGCCGAGCTTCATGGTGCTAAGCTTGCTCATTTCCCTATTGAACAAAATCATAGACTTGCTCTTGCTTTTGGTCCACTGTTGTCTGATCCTGCTCCACTGTTGTCTGATACTGCTCAATATTGTCGCCTTGCTGGATGATTGATCTACTTAACAATTACTAGACTTGAGCTCTGCTACTTTGTTCACATTCTTGCTCAATTCATGCAAAATCCTCGTACTGAACATTGGGATGCTGTCCTTTAGGTGTTGTGATATCTTAAGAGCGATCCTGGTTAGGGCATCCTTCTACGTGTTGATAGTGATCTCCAATTATATGATTTTTGTGATTCTGGTTGGGCTAGTTATCCTTTGAGTTGTTGCTCTCTGATGGCTATTTTGTATTTCTCGATCACTCAACTATCTTTTAGAAGACCAAAATGTAACAAATGGTATCTCATTCGGTCTATTATAGTTATGACATCCGAGCTCACTTAGCTCAAGGCATTGTTACATGCACTTGGTGTTTTTCATTATCGACCTACGTGGCTCTTATCGATAACCAGACAGCTATATACATTGCTTCCATTCTTGTGTTTCATGAATGTACTAAGCATATCAAAGTGAATTGTCATTATGTTAGTAACAGGTTGTAGGAAGGTGTTATAACTACATCTCACGTTCGTTCTATAGAGAAATTGGCGGATGTTTTTACAAAGGCATTAGGTCAATGTCAATTCCTATACCTTGTTTGCAAGTTAAGCATTTGCCATCTACATGCTCCAACTTGAGGTGGAGTATTAGGAAGATATACATTGTACATAGGTAATAATTATCTACATATCACACTTCGATAGCCTTTCATATGTTTAAAAGATAGCATGGGAAGTAGTTTCCTTACTTATGACAACTACATACTCTTGTATATAATCTCACGTTTTACATAAAATACAACTATGGGTTTTCCCACTCAACTCTTATCAATTACTTATATAATAACACATAAAATTTAATTCTTTTGGTCCATTAATTTAGACAAATTCAATATAAATCAATTTAGTTCTCTAATTGAGTATTACAAAAAACTTATAAATATATTAAATTAAAATTAACGATGCATTTTAATTCAATTTTAATAAAAAATTAAAACTATTATTTAATTCTAAAATTTTTAATCTTTAAGTTTGATTGGAAATATCTAATATCCATGTACATCCTTACAATATACATGCCCTGGACCTTCAATTTTATTAAAAAGTTTTAGGAACTTTTTCCTTCATGTTTGACAAAGCGCTGGTATTATTTTGACTATAGGCTTAACTCTCGCAATGTGAACAAGGTGTTCTCATGTCAATTTTGCTTCTTTGTATTTTTTTTTTCAACGGCATTAGTAAAGTGACTTTTAGCTAAATTAACTCGTTCACACTTCAACAAATTTATTACTATTGTTCTTCTCCTGATTTTAATTAGATTCATTTCCTAAGGGACTTCTTTCCATACCCCATTTACGTATTGTAGCCAGGAGATACTATATACCTAAATAGGCTGAGGAATTAAACTACTAGGATAGAACTTTCATCTATCAGCAGCAGATAGCTGGCATAGCGTACACAATCTCTTATGACAATTGCAAAATGACCTAAACAAGAGAAAATTTTAAGCTATATTCTTCCTAAAAAATTATTTAAAGATCTAGGAACATTAGAAGCTATATTGTACTAAACATGCCATTAATATTATTAAGATAATTTAAAGCTAGAAAATACATACTGAGAATACGAATGTAGCCTAGCTAACAATTTCCAAAAACAAAGAATACAAGTTAATTAAACTCTAAATCTTATCACTAACAATGGCTTTTAGCAACCATTTTCTTGAAGTCCTCATCAACCCAGGACTGAGCCTGAACATAAGAGTACAGAACTCCATCTCATTCAGGGCACCGTCCCCGTCCAAATCGCCTTCTCTTAACATGCACATTAGTTCATCATCTCCCATACCATGCAAACCAAGCAACTTTGCGTTCTTCTTCAAGCTCTGGAATGTGATGACTCCTCTGTCTCCATCCATCAACAAGCGAAACCCATTGCACAGCTCCTTCATAAAGCCATCTTCCCCAAGTTTCTCCACCATTGCGGGAAAAAAATCCTCGAACACAACCCCATTTCGTGAAGCCATATGTTTATGTTTGTAAACCACCTGTATGACTTAAAAGATGATTGTAAATATGACGACTTTGGTGAGGGTATGATATGTATATATATAGATACAGATAGGAAGAGTTGGCGAAAGGGAATAATGAGGTAAAAGTCTTAACAGGAAAGGAAACGAAGAGTTCGAGGAAAGAGTTGGAGTTTGGCTGTTAATGACACCGAAGGTACAGGCAAGAAAGAGAAGGTTGTTCGCAATGTAGAATTGGTGGGCATTTCTGTTAGGGAATGGTGTTCCTATCCTTCCACGAAGTTGCATGGGAAAGTGGGTAGCAAACAAAGCTTGGTCCAGTCCACGAGGAAGCATTTTCCTTTTCCTAATACAATTTGGAGCCTTGTTTTTGGACGGCAATTGATCGACACAAACGACCATCCCATTTTTAATATTTGATGCATATTTAAAGAAATTAAGAAGGAAGGAAACGATTGCCAATTGGCAAGTAATAAATTAGTAAGGGATGTGTATTTTGACCCACCGGCAATGTGTGCACACTTCTGATTTCTGGGAAAAAAGTGGTGCTCATGTATGAAAGGATTCATTTGGATACGCAATTTTTGTCACGTTGTTACCCTATAAATAATGCTATAAACTGCCTCTATTTTAATGTTGTCAACCGGATACGATTTGGTGGTTGCACCAGAAAACTTGGGAGCCCGATAATTGGTTTAAGCCCAAATTGGAAAGCCTTTTCAATCTGGTCCGATTCGAACTAACTTAACAAGCTATGCGATCATACCTGTTTTCTAGCAAGTAGAATGCTTTTATAAGTCATAATTTGGTAAATTTCCATTAATTACCAAAAGAATTCGTTGATGCAAAATTCTGCTTGTTCGAGCTACGTACAAAACAAAACGAGAGAATGACAAATCTTTTAACAGACTGCGTTCTAGATAGATCAAGCAAGATCCTGAAAATGGAACTAGCTGACGATCATGTTCCAAGAATGACTGCAAAGCAAGCAGGCTCGTGAAGAGAAGGGTAGGTTCCAAGAATCAAGCAAAATCCATGGAATAGGGTCAGAATCTGAGACTTGATGCTACTGAACTGATGCTAAGATTTTGCTTGATTCTTTACTCGGATGCAAAATATAAATTCAAACTTCTTTTATGCCATTGATCAAGTTGAGCAGAAGAAGTCAATGAAATATAATGTAACTATTCTTAAATTGTGTGTAGGTTATTTTTTGGAGTGGATAATGTTCAGATAAATTGAGTTTAAACAATATCAAAGTCATCAATAGTAACAGAGGGGGGATAATCACGGATGTTTCAACCGTGGGAAGTGGCCGGAAACGGGCTTGCAGGACTAGGAGATAGAGAGTCATGCGGGTATCTGATTTAACTCGGTCTTCATTTATTATATTTTCCTTACTTTAACCATTTTTTTCATATTCAAAGTGGAAGACCATATCCAAATTTGACAATCCAAGCCTACCATATATATTTTAATCGCTCTGAAGTCTTGAACATTGAAAATTGACAATTCCATCCATGGATTGGACTCCAAATTGTATTGCAATTCCCAACTATGACTTTCGTCCACATACAATGACTCATTTACATTCACTTACGCTATTCTCCTATTACATTATTATAAAGACAAGGGAATCAAATGGGTTGGTGTGAGTGGTTCAGCACTCTCATCCCTTAACCAGACGCCTCAAATTCGAATCTTGGGAATGAAAAAATCTGTTTGACCAGTATTTTACTCCTTACGAGCTAACCCGGTGCGAGCGGAGATTAGTCCAGGAGTGGATGACTTAAAAATATCTTCTCATAAATTGAGACCCTCTTAAGATATCTCGTAGGCTTACCAAAAAATTATAAACAAAAGGGTACCTGCCAATAAAGTGTCTATTCGTCGCTGTGCCAGGCCAGAACAAAAAAAGTTATGGATTCATACAAGTGCAGGTCCAATTATGTAAGCGAGTCTTTCGTTTTTCTTCAACGTCTATTCTGTTGCCTGCCTAAACCTAAGTATTTGTTCCCATATTTATTCTTACCATAAAAAAGTACACTTTCAATTCTAATATCTATGATATAATATGGATTAAATCCTTAAAGAATTTACAAAATAAAAATATTTAATTTTGATTCTAAATTGACAGAATTCTTAATAAAATTAAAATATACTAATTAAATGCTACATTAAAAATAACGTATCATTTTTCTTAAAATTTATTTTTAAGCAGAATTTAAAGTGTATAATTTAACTTAAATTTATTTAATTTTGAAAAACCCAAATTAACCCTAGTAAGAGCAATGCAATAGAACACGATTGACTTTGTTAGTGGGATTAAGCATTTTGTTATTAGTTCTCCAGCTAGAGTTCCTCAATCAATATCTGTTTTAATGAATCTATCTCATATCTTATAGAAACTTGAGGGTTTAAGGCAAATTTACACAGAATTGGATGCAATTTTCAAGGAATTTTAGAATGGTGAAAAAATAAAAAGGAAAAAGAAAAAACAAAAGAAAGGAGAAAGAAACACGAAAATAGCATGAGAAAGACAAGAATTAAAAAAACTAGCAACAAGAATAAACATATTAATTCCAGTTTTATTAGACAAACCACAAAAAAATTTTCTTCTCCTCTTCTCCGAAGAAGCACTTCCCTTTAGATATATTATCTCTGGCATTTTTTCTAAGCCTTGATCACATCAACTTTTCATGGAACTTGTGTATTTTTAACCAAGTAATGAAGGAACATTCTTGAACAACAAGTGGGGTAGGCTTCTTCTTGCTCATAAAAAAGGTCAAGGCTCTCAACCTCCCTCTCAAACTAAGATAACAAGTTTTAGATGATTATGATAGTGTTCTTATTTTCATAATCACCACTGGAGTCCAGTAATACAAGATTAATCACGGGAAATAAAGAAGAAATCATTGGAAAATGTTGAACAGAACTAGGGGATAGTGATTATAAAATGAAAGCAACTCATGCTAAGATAGTTAAAGTTACTTGAAAATTAGGTTAAATTAGTGTAACTATAATTATGTGAAATTACAGTTAATTATGATCTGTTAGAGTTACTTAGAGTTAATTAGGGTTAGTCAAATTAAATTTAAATAGATTTATTTTTAATTTTCATTTAATTTAAGTGACTGAGGTTTATAAAACTACGCAACTTCAACGTGGCACTGAATAATTAAGAAACGTATCACGTCAATGTTGATATAACACTTAAGTAATGAACCCTTAATTCTGTTAAGGTTATGTAAATTCAAGATTAAAATTAAACAGTCTTAAAAAATTATGATCTCTTCAAAATGTTAGAGTCTAACATAACATCTATTTTAGTATAAAGATAAAAAAATATAATTTTCACCTTATCTTACCAATAAGAATCATATCATATCTAAATTTGTTTTCCACAAAGTCAAGGGTTTTAACTTTTTTAAGAAATTAAAGAATATAATTCCAAAGGACAATAATATATGTAATGTTCGAGTCTCTATGGACAAGAAAGTAACAGTTAAGCTAATGAATGTGAACTGGCAACATTACAACCGTAATAAGTATCTTGGAACTAGGAAGGAGATCGCTTCTATCTCCTAAAGCTAGAGATGATCCAAGTTCGTTTATAAAATGGCTAAGGATTTATAGGTAAGCTGTACCTTCAGCTAGAAAATACTTGATTCAGAGTCATGTTAGATGTATATGTCTCTAGAGGTTGCAATAGTTGATGAAGTTAAAAGGATGGTATAAATTCTTCTCCTCTATCAATTATCAATTTTCTTATCCAAACCAAGTTTTTATATATTAAATTTTGCATCCCCAACTATGTATTCCTAAAAAGCCTTGCATTGTTTTCCTTCTAAATTGAGTATATTCATCCAAATGTAACCCTTAAAAGGGAGTGATCATTCTTAAATAAAAGTTTCGATTTGAGACCCAATGTATTTTTCTTTCCAATTTAGTCTCATTGCAGAAGTGACTTCTTAATTATTAAATGCCTAACTAAAGCCTCCTAGTATATGAGAAGTTAAAAGTTAGATAATTTATAAATTTTAGAGCACCTACACAAAGGCATTATCTTAGTTCCAGGTTAGTATCTCCTTTTAATCTGTCTAAGGTTTTGAGGTTCTATAGTTTTTTAAACCATAAAATAAAGGAGATCTTATGTGCTTGGTATTTATTCCATACAAGGTGGAAAAAAAATTAAATATAAGACCTTAAAGCCTAAAGAGACCTTGACATGAGTTATTAATGAAGATTTCAGAGGAATGCAGTAACCAAATAGCTATATCATCACTGCTTAAGCAAAGATTATTAGAAGGTATGTTTCTTTGTATAATGCAGCTTCCCCTACTAATGGAAAACCACTCATTACCATTAATGAGTAATTTAATCCTAAAATTTTCATGAAATGAATGCCTTTTGCTTTATAAGTTAGCAAGGGGATGAAGGGAGCCTGCATTATTCTAATTGTTAAACCATAGCCATAGCCATAAATTCCCACTATTGCCAATTCTAGTTTTAATCACATTCTGCATTGTGTCTTTAGATTTTAGGAGCTATAATACAAACTAAAAGAAATCATTCATAGGCTTTAAGTATAAAAAAATTCATACCCCTCAAGTAGTTACCATAAATCTATTTATCCTATAGTGATTTAGTATCAGTGAAAATTCTCCATACTTTATTGGAAAACAATACCATTTTCAAAAGAGTGATTAATAGGATACCTAGACCTTTCTAGTGCTTTGGCAAACAAATGCTTTTCTAACTAACCTTTGTATAAGACATCCTAAATGCATCACTAGACCAGTGGAGGTTCTTAAGTAACTTCTTTATGTCCTTATTCATCTTTTTGGGCAACACCAAATGAGAGGACCAATATATATAAAGACTACTAAGCACTATAAAGATTAATTTCAATTTTCATATAAATGAGAGGCATTTGTTGTTCCAGTGTCCTATTCTTCTTTTTTTCATATTATAGGGGGGTTGATAATTAATGCAGGATAATAATTTGGAAGTCACTAGAATTCCCAAGTAAGTGAAAGGAAGAGACTTGATGCCAAGTCTAAAAATTTTAGTAAGTCTAGGATTTAAGTGAGAAGCATTTGTAGAAAGCATAAGGTATTTTTTGTCCATTAATTCCTAAACTGGAGAGTAAATAAAAGGTGTTTAAAGAGTTAATTAAGCAAGTCACTAAAGTAGGGTCAACTTTAAAGAGTATGAGAAGTTCATTAGAAAAAGAGAGACTAAAAATGTTCAGCACCTTACACTTGCTATGGAATTTAAAGATGTTATCCCTTCTAATGTTGTAATGGATGAGTCTGGTAAGTACTTCAACAGATAAGGTGAGTAGTTATGGAGAAATAGGATCTCTTTATCTTCTTTTCTTTGCAACTTTGATGACTGGGGAAGCCTTACCATTGATAAATATGCTGAAAAAGAAGAAGTGATGTGTTCCTTTATCTAAGAATTGAAAAAATATGGGAATCCAAATGTTTATAGAGTAATAAGGATAAAATTATATTCAATAGAATCAAAGGCCTTATTAAAATTTATATTTATGGATCAATTCTTAACTGAGCCCTTGGTGTGATAGTTTTCATAGAACTCCTACATAAAGAGAGTCCATCTCTTATAGATCTCCCTTTTATGAAAGTTGATTGACATGGAGTTGATTTTGTAGAAAGTATTGTAGCACGTTGTAGGTTTAAATTCCTTTTTAAGGACTTGGGGTTAGAGGATTTAGGAACCAAGTACATATGTATCCTATTCCAGACTTTCATTAATCTTGAACTAGAAAAGAACTGTAGCGCCCCCTCATCGTAGGGTACACATCGGAAAACCCGAAGGTCACACCGACACGTATTCCACGATAAAGGTTCACTACCAGAAAATTCTCGCTAAACCCATATGGCATCGCAGTAATTTAAATCACAATATAACAGTAATCAATAAATTAATATCCAAAATAACAATTATCCAATACAGTCATCCAATCCAGAATAGACAAGTCTATCAGTCTCCTAACAAAACCAAAAAGGAAACTGATACAAACATCTA
>JANIHY010000002.1:46596829-46609354 GCA_027479065.1 Erythroxylum brevipes
CTTGATCAATCTGGATCGAGCACCCCTTGCAGACCTCTCCCAAAGCAGTAGTACTACCTAGAGGTGTACTCACCTCTGGCCCATACTGTAATCTCTCCCTATCCCCATGCAATCTATATGTCAAATGTGGTGCAACAAAAGCATGCGTGGATCCTGGATCCAGCAATGCAAAAGCCTCAATATCAGAAATCAGAAGCGCACCAGCTACCACATTTGGGGAATCCTAAGCCTCCTGCCGAGTCATAACATAGACTCTAGCCTGGGAATGCGGTCTGCTGCCTAGTCCCTCTGTCCTCACCACATATCCCTCAGCTCTACCTCGGCCTCTACCTTGGCCCCTCAATCCAGATCCACCTCCCCGACTTTGCTGCACCGTGGTGTTACTACCTGATCTCCCTGTCATAGCTGACTGAGCTCCTATAGTGGCTGGATAGTCCCTGGTCTGATGCTCCATGGAGCCGCACCTGAGGCAGGCTCCTGTCAATCTCCAGCACTCCCCACTATGTCTCTTATTGCAATACTCACAAACTGGGGGAATATGGCCTGAACCTCTGCCATTGCCACCTCCACTGCCAGTCTGAGCAAACCTCCCTCTCTGCCTAAATCCAAACTGTCTAGATCCTCCAGATGACCTGAAGGTCCTGCTCTGGTACTTACTATACCCTCTGCTAGACCTACCCTGGCTATCATTCAGCCTCTTACCCCTGGACCCCTGACCAGACTCAGCCTGGGTCTGTCTCAGTAGCTGCTCAACTCGCACTGCAGTAGCCCATATCAGATGGGGCCAACCTAGTGCGTATCTCTAAGTTGAGGCCATTCTCGAACCTCCGGCACCTATCAGCCTCTGTAGAAATCAGATCAGTAGCATATCCCGTGAGCTCGTTGAGCCTCAACTCTAGAAACTCCTCCTTCTTCATCTCCATATAAACCTTGGGCATATAACTATCTCTGAAAGCCCTCAATAATTCCTCCCATGTCAGAATACAGGGTCTGGTGGTACTTCCCGAGACAATCTTCCACAACTGATATGCTGGGCCCTGAAGGAGAGAGACTGCATAATCAAAACATTCATCCGGGTCACAGTCCATCTGGTCCAGGACTCTCTCACTCCTCTCCAGCCATCCCTCATCCTCAGCGGGGTTTGTGCTACCGTAAAAGTCCACAACCCCCTGCTTGCTTAATCTATCGTACCTCCTGTCCCGTCTCACAGGAACCCTAGGAGGCAACTCCTCAGAACGAGGTACCGATGACTCCCTACTAACTCCGACTGATCCTTGGTCAGCTGGTTGATCGATCTGATCACCTAGAACGGATGACCTATAACAAAACAAAAATTATGATCAATTTATGCTTTTCTCACTATAATTCAAGCCTAAATGTGCCACTATGCCCAACAGATGCCAAACCATGCTCTGATACCACCTAAATGTAGCGCCCCCTTACCGTAGGGCATACACTGGAACGCCCGTAGTTCAATCCGATACATATCCTACAATAAGGGAGAGCTATGTACTGTCACTACAATACTCTCATGGCATCATACACATACAATCGTAATATAAAAGTCACTATATTTTGAAATCCAAAAGCTTTCTCATTTCATATCATCAAAGCATAAATGTAAAAGTCTATCTGTTTTCCACTGTCTATATACATGACTCCAAAAGGGAAAACTAATACAAAAGTCTATCTAGGTCATCCCCCAAATATCCCAGCTAACCGACCTGTGTGCCATGACTTTTCTCGCTAACTCGATCAACACGGCAGGAAAAGTCCCTCTCCCTGGAGCTAGGAGTCTACTCTCTCGATCCTAAAAAATAGTTTGCAATTTTGGGTGAGTTTGCGAACTCAATAAGAAACCATCATCGATGGTTCACTCAATTCATACATTTCGCAGACAATTCACAGATTCTCATACAATAGCAGAAATCAGAAATTTCACATAGCAGTTTTCACAGAAATATAAGCATTTAACCCCTTTCTCAACTCACAGTACAATCAAATGCATACATAACATTTTCCCATTATTTTCCATTTTTATTCTGTGTTGTGACTGAGTGCCTGTACTGTCCCAATATGGGCGCATTGATCGGTGAGCTTGAGGCTCTAAACTGTCCCAGAATGGGCGCATTAACATTGAGCTTATAGCTCTGAACTGTCCCTTTTCGGGCGCATTACCATTGAGCTTATAGCTCTGAACTGTCCCTTTTCGGGTACATTAAGCTTATAGCTCTCGGTGGCAGCTCCAGTCACAATTATTTTTAATGATCATGCATAGAATTCATTTAATCCAAATATACAAAATTCACATTGAAATCAAATCTCATTTATCAAAAATCAATCATATCATTCTCAATCATATAGTCGCACTTTAACACATTCACAACCATTGTACACTTTAATATCAAAAATTTCCCCAATCCCTCGGACCTTTGTCCGAGGTTACAATCATACAATTTACATATACCCACCATTCTTCTTCACAAAGCTATAATCACAGAATTGGAAATAATCAAAGATTGAGGAACCAACTAGGTTACTCACCTGTAACTTCCGAGCTACTGCCTGAAAGTCCCAGCAATATCCATAGAATGTCGTTCCAACGGTGCCTCTATAACAGTCAAATGTTCACCCATTACCAAATTCACAATCAGAAAATTTCAATTATGCATATGTCGCAAATAAAAGATGTATGACTCATGTTCGTGACATTCCCGACGCTATTTCCCAAATTTCACTATCTATGTCTCGACATCAGCTTTTCATACTATAGATATCAAAGCATTTAAACAGTACCCTTAATTCTCAAGAAAGATCTCAAAACCCATGTCATCATGAATTAGATCAAATTCACCTACTGAAGACTCCAAAAACATTGAATTTATTTAAGAAATCTCACAATTTTACTCCAATTATTAAGAAACTATCTTTAGGTTGCAATAGGAAACCATACTCAACTTTCTGTCAATATCTGAGATCTTACTAATTTGAATTCAAACTTTTTTTCTTCTCATCAATTGTAGACCTCTCTCTAGTTCATAACGAATCAAGAATCACTTCATTTGGAGGTCTACATCATCAGTTATGACCCAAAAACTAAAATAACTCAGTTCAGAAAAATGGGGCTCGCCGCGACCAAAGAACACTCACCGCGGCGCCCCAGAGTTGCTCGTCGTGGCGTCCGAAGAGAGCTCACCTCGGCGTGGCCTTTCGAGGCTCGGCGTGGTGAATTAACAAAAATTCTCCGCGGCGAGGCCCTCGTACACGGCGAGGCCCTCAGGTAAGAATTTTGAGGAAAAATTTCTTTAAGGGAGGGGAGAGTTGTTAGACCCCGAAATTTTTTTTTTCAATTTTTGTGATTTGCGTTCAGATTTTTCTTATTAGGTCTCGGTTTATTTTTCAATTGTTTGATTATTTCTTTGAATTGAATCATAAATTTAGTGGCATGAATAGAGATTAGAAATTAATGGAAGGATTTGAATTAAGTTAGAATTAATATGAGAAGGTTAAAAGTAAGTTAGCTTAAAGGAGATAGTAGATAGATTAAATGAAAGAAGGGGCAAGATGGGAAGGACAAGATCAATGAAGGGTAAGATGGGGAAAAGCCCATTAAAAAGTGGTTTTGTATTGGAAGAAGAGAGAAGTGTCGTGAGAATCAAGGAGAAAGAAGAAAGAAATGAAAAAATAAGAGAGAAGAATAGAGGTTTCAGTGAAGAAGAAGAGAAGGAGAAATCAAGTTGTTGAGGTAGGTTAACCACCTTTTCTTCTTGTTTTATTAATGGAATGGGTTGTATGAAGGATGAAGGAGTTAGAGAGAAAAGAGGTTCTTGTGGGAGGAAGGTGGATCAGGAGAACCTAATTGATTTTAGAGTTTTGTAAACTAGATCTTGAGTCTTCTAACCTAGATGGACTGTGGGTATGTTAGATTTGAGTTTCATTCATATTTATTATGATTATATGAGTTTTTTGAAGTTTATAAATTTTATTAGTGTGTTGGTTTTGAATGAAACCTTGGTTGTTTTAGGAAACTAGGGGGATACTACCCAAGAGCAAAGGGAAAGGCAAGCTTGATTTGGATTTTTGTAAGCTTATTAGGTGGGTAATTTATTTATAGTCCTTGTGTGATTGGGCAAATTCTTGCCTATATGTATATGTATGTTGATTGCTTGAAATTGAATTGTGGTCACTTGATTGGAATTGCACGTTGCATATAATTAAGTTATACTTCAAAAGAGTTCATGACTTTGGTATTAAATGAAAAGAAAACAAAATATAAAAGTATGAGCATACGAGAAAATGAATATGTGCTTCTGTTTGGGCGAGAGTGAAACCATTTTGTTCGTCACGTGCACGTTGATAAGAGGCTTCTCCCGACTACCCGCTTGTGACATATGAGCTCCGAAATGGATTTATTTTGCTCATGATGCAAACCTCGATTTCACCATTCTGTTTTCATGGAACCCTCGAGCCATTGGTTTGTGCATTGCATTTTGAATTGTCACACATGATGCATTGAGTGATTTGCTTAATGGCTAAAATTTATGTTATGGGTTATGCTTAACTTGCTAAAGGATGAGTTTTGAGCTAAATTGATTGAGTTAAATATATTAGCCACTGAACTGTGTAGCTTAATCCAATATTTTTCCCACTCCTCAGGTGCAGATTGAGATGAACAGTGATTTTTATAAGGCATTTGGACAAATTTCGAGAGAGTTAACTTTTGTACTAAGTTAGTGGCTAGACTTTTGGATAGCTTTATAAGCATTTTGAACATTGAGCATTCAATGTATTTTGTAATTTGTGTTAAAATTTGTGATGTATTGTAAATTTAAAATTTCAGTCATGTATGAGCTTCAGTTATCTTGGTAAATGGGTTTAGAACTGGAAAGTTTCTCATGTGTATGTGCAGAAATCATGAGTCAACTTTAGAGAGAGTTACTGGACTAATTTAGGCCAAATTAGTCAAGGTTGTCTTCTGGGAAGTTATAACTTATTTTTCTAACTTTCCATCGATATCTAGTATAGGAGCTTTGAATTCCGGAGTCGAAAGTTATAGTATTTATAAGGGGGAAATGTATCATCTGTAAAAGACGTATCATCTGTAATGATGTCATATTGTCTATGATGATGTCATTGCGTCTATATGAATGCATCGTTTATAAGGATGCATTCGTCTATAAAATTTTATCATCTGTAACGACGCTTCGCCTATGATGACACCATTTCGTCTATGATGATGTCATTTCGTCTTAAGAATTGCATCATCTTAAGTTGACTTTGTAACGTCATAAGTTGAATCCATTCATTAGCTTATTTGCTATAGTCTTAAGACTTCACTTTTTCTTAAGACTTTTGTTTCGTCTATCTTTCGCTTCGTCTTAAGTGTTGCATGATCTTAATTTGACATTGCTTCATCTTAATTTGACTCTGATTTCTCTACTTTTCACTTTGTCTGTCTTTGTTTTATCTTTCTTTTACTTTGCCTGTCTTTTTGATACGCATGTTTTTCTCTTCGTCTGTCTTTGTTTCATCTATCTTTGCTTTATCTGTCTTTCTGCTTCGTATGCTTTTCGCTTCATCTGTCTTTGTTTCATCTATCTTTTACTTAGTCTGTCTTTCTGATTCGTCTGCTTATCGCTTCATCTGTCTTTGTTTCATCTGTCTTTTGTTTTGTCTATCTTTCTACTTCGTCTACTTTTCGCTTCGTCTGCCTTTTGTTTCGTCTACATTTTGCTTTGTCTGTCTTTTTGCTTCATCTGCTTTTCGCTTCGTTTATCTTTGTTTCGTCTGTCTTTTACTTCGTCTTCTTTTCGCTTCGTCTATCTTTGTTTCATCTGTGTTTTGTTTCATCTGTCTTTCTGCTTCGTCTGCTTTTCATTTCATCCGTATGTTGTTTTGTCTATCTTTTTGTTTCGTCTATCGTTTGTGATGACGTCATATTGTCTGTGATAATGTCATTCGTTTTAAGACTTTATTTTGTCTTAAGTTGACCCTGCATCGTCTTATAACTGTGCTTCATCTATTCATTTGTTTCGTCTGCCTCCCTCCATTTGTCTGCTTTCTCATTGGGTTTCATCCGACCCTATCGTCTGTTCCATTTTGACCCCTCAGATGATAGAGTTTGTCTTCAAGTCTTCATGAAAGTGGTAGATCTTGAAGTCCTCTTTCGAACTACCCAAAGAACACTTAAATTCGACAACCTTGGTGAGAGTTACTCCAAATTGTCCCTAAAACAGGTTTAGTATAGTCGAGGCCAAGTACTGTTCTTCGTGAAACATCTCTAAATGTTTAGGTTTCGAAAACAGGACCCAACACCTTACTTGGATCTAGTTTAATAATATTTTGTTTTACACTTAATCATTGTTTTAATTTAGTGTTATATAATTATTTGTTTTCTTACTTTTAATCAATTATTTTTGATAGTTTAGATAATTAATTTTATAAGGAATAAGTAATTAAAAACTAGTCTTCATCGAATCGACCTATACATGATAGTTTTAGCAACAACCACATTGTGTGCTTGCAGTTAAAACACATTAAGTTTACTAAGCTTTGTTGATATTGGTTAAATTTGTAAACAATTTACACTAGACTTTTTATTCACTAAGTTTTCTCTATTGTGTCTATTTTTAGTTGATCTTTTATACATGTCAAACTAAAAATCTTAGGAATCTTATTAAACTGGACTCTGAGATTAAATGAAATTTTAACCTAAGAAGGAGATTCCAAAGATGGATAGAGACTAAAGAAGTAAATATGACTATGAAAAACACTAGATATTTGAAATATTTTATCATATTGAGTGTTCAAAAGATTAGTTCAAGCATTATAAGGCATAACATTAAAGGTAACAAATTTGAGATGAACCCTTTATACTCTATATACGTCTAAAAAATCAATTCAAAGATTTACCCATCGATGATCCTAATTTGCTTTTTTCGATGTTTTTGGAGTATTATGATACCTTGAAACTAAATGGTATCTTAACTTATGCAATCAAGTTAAGATTATTCCCTTTTTCACTAAATGACAAGGTGAAAGCAAGGTTACAAACTTTGTTAGCAGGATCTGTCACCACTTTGAATCAATTGTCTAAAAATTTCTTTTCAAGTACATCCCCCTAGGCAAAGCCAACAGGTTTAGAAATATAATTACGAATTTTTCGAAAGAGAAGGTGAATCCCTTTATGAAGCTTCAGAAAGGTACAAGAAACTATTGAGGTCATACAATACCAATATTTTAGTGGACAATGTTATTATTGGTGCTCTTATGAAAAAGACTATAGATGGAGCGTATAATTTGAATAAGGACATTACTTAAAATTAGTATTAATGGTCAACTAAAAAAGTCATTCTGAAAAAGGCTTTAGGTAAGAATGATGTTCATTGTTTAAATCTTCTAGCTACTAAAGTTGATGATTTAACTTAAAATTTTGATCATATGATTATGAATTATATGGAATGTCTAATGTTTCTTAAGATATTTGTGGATCTTAGGGACAATTAACAATTGAATATCAATTAAGGAACTTGTTTTTGTAAGATTCATACATTGAATAAACTAATTATGTCAATAATTTTAACTAAAAATGATGTATTTTATAATACCTATAATCTTAGTTAGAGAAACAATCTCAATTTCACATATGGGAATAAATTTAACTCTGCTCTTTAGAACAATATTAGGTAATCCCCTAGTTTTTAATAAAGACCTTGCAACTCTTCCCCTCCTGAAAAGTCCAATTTAAACTATATGCTTAAGAATATTATAACAAACTAAGTGAAGAAAAATGAGGGTTTCATTGAGGCAATAGATGTAACTTTTAAGGTTGACTCTTTGGCAACCTATAATAAGATTTTAGAAGCCCAATTTGTCCAACAAGCTAGCTCTTTTGTTAAACCTTTTATTAACTTCCTAGCTAATAAGGTTATGATGTTGAGGACTGGTAAGCAATTAGAGGATCTTAAGGTGAGAGAGGTTTAAAATGAGATTGAGTCACCTAGTGAGGAAAGTGAGACCAAAGGAGGAAAGAGAGGAGAAGATAAAGAACCCAAATATGTTCCCCTAAAGATTAGCTATGGTTAAACTAGATAAACAATTTAGGAAACTTTTTAGAAGTTAACAAAAAGTTATATATTAATATCCCTTTCACAGATTCTTTGAAACAAATGCCCTTTTATGTAAAGTTTCTAAAGAAGATATTTTCTATTAAAAAAAAGCTTGAGGATTATGAAAATGTAACTTTGACTAAGGAATGTAGTGCTACAATTCAAAATAAGTTACTTTCTAAACCCAAAGATCCTAGAAGCTTTTCTATTGGGTAAAAGATATAAACCTCCCTTATAATTTAAGAAATCATAGAAAAATCTCTTGATTTTTAAAATTCTAAAGAAAAACTCTTTCTAGTTTTTCGTCTTCTAAAAAACTCCTTCTTTTATGCCTCAAATAAAAAATAATGACGAAATACATGTAGTATAAATGTCAAACATCAAATAATTAAATGATTCAACACAACTCTAAAACTTAAATTGAAATAATTAAATTTGACACAAATAAATATTTTTATAAATATATTTAATTATTAATTTAAGTCAAATATAATTCTTTAAACCTGAGTTGGGTTATTATAGTAATGAAATTTGATTAGTCTATGTTTGATGTTCATACTATACGTGTTTTGTCATTTTTTTTAAATAACCAAAGTCTAAGATAAGAGGTTTTTTGAAAAAGTAAAAAACTAAAAAGAGTTTTTTTAAAAAATTAACAATTAAGGGTTTTTCCCAAATTTCTTCATCTACAGGGGAGATTTATATCTTTTACCCCTTTTCTACTCCTTGTTATTGGTGATATAAGCTTTAATAATGTTTTTTTTATATATAAATTCCATATGTTGCATCAAGATGTCAAATGATACATTATTAATGATATCAAAGGCATTAACCCATACATTTTCAAACATAGAATATTGGTAGAAGATGATTACAAGACCTCTATTAAACACCAAAGAAGATTGACTACCAACATAAAATAAGTTTCTAAGAAAGAGGTGCTTAAACTATTTGATATCGAATAATGTATCTTATATCTAATAGTGAATGAGTAGTGAGTTTAAGTATTTTTTAAAAAACGAGTATAACTGCGATTAAGAATGATAATAATGAATTGATCACTACTAAAACAATTACGAGCTAGAGAATGTGCATTGATTATATAAAATTAGTTACCAATTATATAAAGTTGAACAAAGGAAGAATTGAGATGAAGCACCCTAACTGAAACATTAGTATACATCTTATGTGGAATGGTCCAAGCTCTTAAAAGAATACAAAGGTCAATTACATTACATTTAGAGAGTTGAGATGAAGACACCATGACAAAAAATAATTTTATATGTTAGGTGTTTAGTAAAAAATATGAAAGGAATAAAAAGGTCAATTTTTGAGATGAAATTGACAACATTGACCCAAAAGTATTCATTTCATAAATGCTAAGGGGAAGAGCATTGGAATTAAACAAACCCTGTACAAAATTTCCTAGTTTCCTTCTAATGTCAATTTGTTTTCTATTTTTCATAGAAGAGGAGTGATGCTTCATTTATTCCAAACTTTATTTTCTGCTGAAATTGGCGAGTGACAAAATAAGGACAAAATATACAACAAGAGTTCTTCGACCTTCATCTCCCTTTGCTAACATGTGAGATAGAAATGATTCATAAAGCACAAGAAGTTATATCCAATGTTTAAATTTTAAGTGAGGTCCAGGGAAAATATTATGTATCAAGATCTATGACAATAATATCTTTCAGTATCCATGAAAAACACTGCAAAATTTTGATCCCATTTAGGGTGAACACATCAGACAAATTTACAAGATTTCAATACTATCTTCAACACAGACCAATTCTTATTGTGACTCGATGGGGTAGAACGAGAAGGCTCTCTCTTAAGAAGTAGAAGCAAGCGACAGACCTCCTCGATGATTAGTCACTCACTACTGATTTTGAAAACATGCAAAGAGCAATGTATCTGATCTAACTACGAAATGGTTGCTTAACTTTAAATTCAAACGAATTGGCATTATTCATTAGTCATTTTTTATTTCTTTGTTAATATTGATTCTAGATAACAATTCTAGTAGTTATTTGTTTATTCATGAATATTACATTATTGATTGTTCTAATCACTAATATTTATTTATTCTAAATAATATATCCATTAGTCATTATTACTGATTAGTTATTATTCAATATAATTTTTTGAAAAAAATAGGGGAGGGGGAGTGTTATATATATTCTATATGAATATAAGGAAAAATCTTGTATCTAGAACAATATTGGATCCAATCATATTTGAACCTATATCGAAGGTTTAGAAAACCTCTGTCTTGTCCATTAGATAATGGACGCTTTTCAATTTTGTCTTTTCTTAGTGAAAAAGAGAAAATATTGACAAACATTTTGAGATTTGCATATTGAATTAATTTAATTATAGATTTAATTTGTTATTGTTAAAATTTATAAATTATAAAAAGAATTTTTTATTATATGAAAAAACTTATATAAAAAAAAAAAGATAAGAAATAGATTATAAATAGAATCTATTTAGATAAAATTAGATAAAATAAATTTTAAAATTATAAATAGAATAAATAGTTAAATAGAATAAATAGTTATAATAAATAGTTATAATAATACATAATTAGAATTAGAATAATAAATAATATATAAATTAGAATAATATATATATATAGATATTAGCCATTAATAATTCTATCTATCCAGAATTGTATCTACTCGAAAAAAAAAATATTATAGTCTATATATCTAATATATGAATAAAAGAGTATATAATAAAATACTATATAAATAGTCTAGAATTATGAATAATAGTATATAAATAGTATCTAAAACATAGTATATATGTGAATTATGAATAAAGCAAAGCGGGTAGCGGGAATCGAACCCGCATCGTTAGCTTGGAAGGCTAGGGGTTATAGTCGATGTTGAGTCATCATCTTTAACATCTCTAATTCAAAACCGAATATGAAACTTTGATTTCATTCGGCTCCTTCATGGAATATGGAAAAATATCCAGCTATAAGGCGTGAGCGAAAAAAAAATTGGACCCATAACATCTATGTCAGCCTTTCGCTATCTTAATGCATTCAAAACAACGCGCTTTCTAGATGATCCCTCTAGACACGAGAGGGATTTTAATAATCTTTCTAGTTACTTCGTTCTTTATTTCTATTTGAGAGAATCCTTAGGAAAAGCTTTTTGTTTCTACCGAGTTAAAACAAGATGTCGATGACTATAGTAAACCAAAGCCATCCTTTAATACTTAATTTAATACTTAAATACTTATTTTGCTGCAATCTCGACTATACAAAGCAAACAAAAAATGGAAGGTTTAGTTACGATTAGAAATAAACTTTTCTGTATTTATCTTATCCATAGATCCTTTACTCATACTCATTCAATTGGGAAGTCTTGATCCAATTAAAAAAAAAAAAAAATTATGTTTCGTAATCTAATAATCCAATTTTCCGATTTCTAAGTAACGCTTGGATACAAATCACGAGAATATCTATTCTTCCTCGAATTTTTCATTGAGAGGGAAAGGAGTTAATCTAATCCTTTTAAGAAATAAAGTTTTGATCAGAATAGGATCCGAGGGATCCCTTAACTATTAGGGATACTAGAACGAATCGCACTTTTACCACTAAACTATACCCGCTATGATGGGATTATTGTATATAAATGAACCTTTTGTCGAGATAAAAGAATTGGGCAGAATTAAGATAGAATACTAAAAGAATCATAAAGCTTAGAATTAGAGTGTTCACAGATTTGATTTCTTCAGGGGACGTAATGAGATGAAGAATCCTTGATTCGATATCATTTAATACTATCGCATAGGAATGGAAAGCGTCCTGCTTCTGATTGTTGTTTCAACAACCCTTTTAGTTTTTGAATCAAATAAGCCATTGTAATTGTGTAATTGTATTTCCTAATAGTTAGTATTTGTTGGAACAAAAAAAGACCCGTAATCGTGGGCTCGTTCATGAAAATAAAAAGGAATCTTATCGGAAAAAAAAGAATAATAAATAATAAAATAAGTAAAAAAGTAGTTTATTTATTTATTTTTAGTTTATTTCTTTTTTGTTTTTCATTTTATTCATTTTATCTATTTTATTTTATCTATTTTAGTTAAATGAAAATTTTTAGTTAAATGAACTTGGAAAAATTGCTGATGAAAGTTTTCCATTTTCTATTTATTATTTATTTATTTATTTTATATTTATTATTTATATAATTCATATATTTAAATTTATATATATTTATAATAATCATAATCCATTTATAATAATATATTTATAATAAATATATATATGTTCTATAATATTGTTATATACATAAATATTGTTATATACATAAAAATCGACATAATACATTTCGTGATTGCGGAACACAATTTGGTAAGACACTAATGCAGACACGAACTGATCCCAACCTCTATCCTTCAC
>JANIHY010000002.1:46748757-46764264 GCA_027479065.1 Erythroxylum brevipes
ATGAGCAAGTCAACAATGACAAGAAGTTATTCAAAACCAAATGCATTTCCACTTTTCACTTGAAAGACAACAAGAAATTGTTGCTGAAGATAAAGTTTATTGAGAAACCTATTAGTTTGATTTGCGTGTTTGTTTCAATTACTATGTGTTTCATTTACTGTCATTATACTTTTTATGTTCACCAAATTAGTTTATAGTACTCATAAGTAAGTGTTATGCCACTATTTATTTTTTGTTGTAAACACATTGGTGGTGATTAGCATCTATCATTGATAAGGTTATAATGTCCTATCATTAATAAGGAAATGTACTAAAGTATATGTACGAGGGTTGAAGTGAGTTAATAAAGAAAAGTGCATGTTCTGTCATTTATGAGGGTATACATATCAAAGTTGGACAATCAATATTGTAAAAAAGTGCAACTATGAACTCATATGGTATCAGTAGGTTTGAGAATCAATGCAATTGTTAATTTGGTGCTCCAATTATAGAGGTAATTGTCTGTTGTAATTTTCTACCAAATGTACAATGAAAAGTTAATATGATATACAAACACTTGCATCATATTGACAATGAAAACTTAATAAGCCCAAATGGAGATTTGTTTCAGGCTTTGTTTATCAAGTGACATACTCGACTTTCCAGTCAAATTCTAAGGACTTTGGAGGTTTGAGTGTAGCACAATTAAGATTAAAAAAAAAATTCATGTTTACCATAAATCAAGTCTTCCTCTAACTTCCCAAAATAATGTACATCATCCCATTGCTATCTATCAATTCTTACAAATCTCTAAATCTAAAGTTTAGAAGATCATCGAAATATATATGAAAAACAATTACCTTTTAATGTTGCTAAATATGTCAACTGAAATTTCTTTATCTACATAACAAGTTACAACAGTAGCCACAAATGATTGAACACAAACAGATCTTTGCTTTCAAAATAAGGAGTGCATATGATATATGAGGTAAATTAATGATTTGAGGTTGAGAAATGCACAAATAATGTGTATCCATAAACAACAGCCACAAATAATCACATATTGTTACTTTATGCAGAAATAATGTGTATCCATAAACAACAACCACAAATAATCACATATGGCTACTTTATGCACAAATTATGTGTATCCATAAACAACAACCACAAATAATCACTTATTTCTACTTTATGCAAAAATTATGTGTATCCATAAACAGCAGCCACAAATGAATGAAAAGATTTGATATATGAGGTAAATTCATGATTTGAGGTTGAGAAATGGACAAATAATGTTTGAGGTTTGACAAGCCCCTGCTGATGATTATCTGAAACTGTCAAGAAAAGTTGTAGAATTTACCAATGGGGTTCCATTAGATCTTAAAGTTTTGGGTTCATTTTTATATGGCAAGAATATATAGGAATGGGAATTTAGATTGTAGATATTGGAATGTATTCCTAACCAAGAAATCATGAATAAGCTCAAAGTGAGTTTTGATGTGTTAGATGTGGAAGGAATTCATACACCTCTTATCTAAATTTGCCCGAATAGAGGGGTCTATGGGTGAAGACCTGTGTTCTAAAAGCTCATTGACATAAGAAGGTGCTATTTGACAATGATTCTCACTGACACCAAGTAGCAGTAGCTACTTTTGAGGTTTTTGAGAACTGCCTTAAGTCATTGCAAGATGAAGTATCACATACGAAAGAGATGCCTTTTGTGCTAGAGAAGCAGATTAGTTGTTCTGAGGTTGAGACATTGAAACTAAAGGCTTGCGTGGAAGAGTGTCATGAAGATGCATTGGAGTCAAAGAGAAGCATGGATGTTGCATATAAAGAAATGGTGAAAGTCATGGACTGGGAACAGTAAAGGGAAACAGTTGTGGAAGCGTTAAAGACATCACTGGAGACATCAAGGGTTCAGCTCCAGGTCTCCAAATAAGTTAAGTTGTAATAATATTGTAAATGTAGAATTTGTAATCGTGTATTTATTTGTAGGAATTAAGTGATGTTGATGCTTTGTGTAAAAAAAAATAAGAGAAAATTAGGCTGTGTTTCCAAGTTCTGTGATGGGCTAAAGTTTTATTATGCTTATGGATAGTTATTTGCTATCATAGACGTCAATTCTTATTAAGCAATGGCATCTTTAAGGAATGACTAGTATTTAACTTATTTTTGCAAGTTTATGATCACATCAATAAATATACACACCATAATAACACTCTAATATCACTTATTACAATAATTGAACAATCTTTATCCTTATCTAAACAAAAATAAGATATTGATGTTGCTTACATTTTGCTTCCTCATTCTCTAATCTTTTCCAAGCCTTGTTCTTTACGTATTAAGCAGTGACACCTTTGATAGAATGTAAATAACTATCCTAATGAAATTTGTTTTAAGCAATGACATAATAGAAAACATGTAAATAACTATCCATAAGCATACAACATTGATGCAGAAATAAACCATACTAATTGCCACCAATGGGAACACCTCTTCTTTTGTTGTAAAGTGTCTAAAGAGGCTTAGGATGCAATCAGATATATATGTCAATTTGATTAACAATGCCAATGCTATATATTAATGGGAATACTCAGGTATCTAAAGCGAGGTTTTCATAGCTGAAGAGTTGTTAAAGAGTAAAGGGTAAGAAGCAAATGAATAGATAAGGCAATATTTCATTTAAGTCTTATAGGAGTTTTGTAATGTTCGTTGTACTTTGTAATTTCACTCTCAATTCAAAGTTGCAGCAGCCCTTATGAACTCTTATGGTTTAGATAATACTTTAATATCAGTAGGTTTGAGAGTCAATGCAGTTGTTAATTTGGTGCTCCAATTATAGAGGTAATTCTCGACTGTGTATAGACATAATTGTGTACTGTTAATTTTTAGTCACTATTATAAAAACTTGTCTACTATGTATTGGCTTTGTCTGGAAAAGTTGAACAAAGAGTTTAAAAGTAAAGGAAAAGGCCAGATTTGTTTCAAGCTTTGTTTTTCAATTGACACAGTCGAATTTCATTTTTAAAGTAATAAGGGATTTCCATTTAAATGCTAAGGACTTTGCTCTAGAGTTAAGCGCAGTTAAGATTCATGAAAAAAGCTAAAAGATTCATGAATTGGCAATATGCATATCAACATCACTGTAAAGAATACGACAGAAACTTTAATGAAGGATCTATAGTATCATTATCATTCTTTTCAAATTGAAGAAACACATCCCAGAATAGGATATTGTAATCATTATTTCTATTCATTGTAATCACAATGAAACAGGGTATTATGACATGCTAAATTATGAATAAAGTTCCAATATAAGGAATCAAATGCTTTGGAGTAATCAATCTTCATTACATAACTCCTTATTGCTCTTTTGGAATCATATCCCTTCAATAAATCCTAGACAAATAAGAAGTTATCATATATAGATCTACCTAGAATGAAGGCTCCTTGAGTAATGTGGATAATATCTCTGATATAATTCTTAAACCTTCTTGTCAAAATCTTGGAAGCAAGTTTGTTCATAATGTTACAGTACTAAGAGATTAAGCAAAGATCAATCATACTAGTAGGATTGGAGATCTTAGGAATCAAGCACAGGTTTGTTTTTTCCAATTACCTGAGCATCCTATATTTTCGTCAAAATCTCCTTATGAATCTCTTTTAGTTTCTCCTTTACTAACTTTAGTCTTCTTTTAAGTTACAAGCCTTACAACCATGAACTTCTACCTACTAAACTGACTTAACCAAATTTATAAAACCAATTATTTTCAATTAGGAAGTTAAAAAATTCTCCTTATTTCTTGTTTGTCCATGTGAAGTAGTTGATACGAACTTTAGATACACCATTTTTAGTTTACTGGCCAACTGTTCTAGTTCTCTTCTAATTCCTTTAAATGTTACCTTAATTCCTTGTGTTTCATTCGCATTAAGAACACAATTCATATCGCCCACATGTATCCATGGCCTTCTTATAAGCCTCTAAATTGAATAAAAATCCTTTTATAGCTTACTCCTTTAAATTTTAAAATTATAGGCATAGATGATTGAAATATCAAAGGAATGACTAGTAAAACCATTCCTCCTTTCTGTACAAATTCCTTCCTTCTACATGGCTTACCCTATGACTCTCCTCTATCAATGTTGAAAGCTCAATGTTCAATGTTCAATGTTCATCCAATTCAAGCTTGCACATGAAATAATTGAAATTCGGTTTAATCAATGAATTAAGAAAAGATTTATACTAAATTTCAAAATCAAAACAGAAAATCAAAAATACTCATGGTCAACTCGGTGTTCCATCTATGGGACACATAAGGCATAAAAATGGATAAACATAGAAATTACAAATCCTTGGAAGACAAGTTTATTTCGTTAATGTGCTTCAAATAATGTAGACCCACCAGACAAAGGTTCGAAATTTTTCAAATTATATACGAATAAGAGAATGCATGGGCATTGGGGTGTACCTTAGGAATCCAGTCGTGAGCATAGAGGACGAGTGATTTTGAGAGGGAGAATTAGGAATCCGGTTGTGAGTGCAAAGTACGCGTGATTTTTAGAGGGAGAATTAGGAATCCGACTATGAGAGGAAAAGGGAAAGAGATAGATATATACCCAAACGTTGAACGAAAAGGGAAAGAGAATTGAAGCTGTTGACGACGGGTGGGGCGGCGACATTAAGAAAAAGATTTTTCAGGTGGTCTGTAGATGATAGAGTGTAGAGAGGAGTACTTATGGGAGGCAGGAGGCGCATGAGATTGAAGAAGACTTTGAAATCCAAATGATAAACAACTGAGTTTTAATTTTTTTATCAACACTTCCGCGATGTTTACTTCATAAAGATATCGTGAGATTTATTTGGCCACGTTTCAATAATAAAACTTCTCAATTACTTCATAGATTCCTCGTTGTCTGAAGCCAACGTCGCCAAAAACTCTCACATTTTTTGACATTTAAAAATCGTCAAGAAATGTGAGAGTTTTTGGCGACGTTTCACCAGTCAAATGTCGCAGAATCTATAATTTTTTGTATTGCATGTAAAAGTGTAAAGGTTTATAAGATTTAGTCATCTAAGAGAGTGGAAGTGTTCATAAGACTTGTCATCTTAGTTATATTAATATAAGTCATATAGCGAGTCTATAAATAACCCTTCCTTTGCTTTCTTTAACATCTTTACTCTTTTTCTCTCTTTTATATTTTAGGAAGGTTGTCATCATTCTCTTTCTACTTTAGCCTGTTCACCCTTTTGTATATGTTTTCGCCTCTTCATCCATATATGCTTTTGAGATATTTTTTTATTTTTTAGGTTGTCATGCCTTATTTAAGTAATAGATTCTTAATTCCAAAGCTTCGAGGTATGAATAAGAAAGGTCTAAAATGTCAAGTAATAATGAGTCTATATAGATGGATGAGGGAGGGGTCTGTAAAGTGTTGAAGTTTAAATTAAACTTATCTATACCGCAAGTATATGGATTGTATCTTATAGTATAAAAAAGAATCATTCCCATAAAGATTGTATTAGTCACCTAACAAATCTTGCAACACTTTGTTTAAGGTGACCAATATGATAAAATAATTAGAAAATAAAGTAGAATAAAAAATCGATAATTGAATAATTAAACAAACAGTAGTGAAATTGTTGATTAATTAATGATAAAAACTTAGGAATTACTTTTTTCTTTAGGACTTTTAATTCACCTTCTTGATTTAATAATATTTCACCCTATATATCCAATAGTTATGAGTATCCTCTCTCTAGATCTAATTAAGCAATCTCAATTAAAATAGATAATAATTGAATTGCAACCTCTCGATCTATCAAAACTCTTCCTAACTATCCAATTGGACTTAAAGCTATAACACAGATAAATAATAAAAAAAATTAATATGTATCTACAATTGCCTATTAATATGATCTTTATGAGTCTATTATGGTACTAGCTCTTGTTACGTAGCACAAAACATATAATTTAACCTAACCTCTCGATTAAAATCAAATATAAAAACAATAAACGTCAAAAAGTATATTATATTACATTAATAATGTAAAGTTTGACAAAAATTTCAGAGTAATTCCTAAAATAAGTTTAGCAATCCATAGTTAAAATTATTTATCCCAATTGATTCATCATTAACATTAAACAATAATAAGGAAAGAAAAGAAAAGAAAAGAATTTAAATTTTGGATGTTTTCTTCTTTTGTATTTGAGATGGGAAATTCTACAACTTTGTTCATCTAAAATTTTCTCTTTTTAATCTCTTCTTTTATATATCCCAACTTTCTCTTTTGTGCTTACCTTTGCCTTTTATACTTGTTGATACTTCTAAGGTTCTTTCTAGATGAGTTTTCCAACTTGTTTTTAGTCTATAAGTAACCCAAAATCATCAAAAATATATAAGTCTCTTAACTTGGAAAATTTTCCTCTTATATAATCGTGCACTGACTGCTCCATGCACTTTCTATCACAATCGTGCATGTCTTCAACTCTCCATCATTAATTCTTGCTAGTTCGTGCGCATGCACGATCATAACTACTTACAACACATAAAAACACTAATAAAGACATAAATATAAGTCCTAAACATATAATTATTACTCAAGAAAACACATAAAAACACACTCTATAACCTATAAAACATACTATAGATTAAACATATCATAGATTCATCATCACCTATATTGAATCAATTATAAGGTCTAAGGTAAAGGATTACTAGGAAAAAATAAAATCAAGTGACCTAAAGGGAATGAGATTTAAGTTTGTCTTCCTTTTGTATATAAAATTTGGATGTCTCCTTATGGCCAAAAAGGTTTATTTTGTTTAAGTGTAAGAATATTAGCGTTGGTTATACTAGCTTTAAACATGTGATGTGACAATCTTTAGATGATTTCTTCTCAGGAGTTCTAAAAGCTTAGCCTAACAATAAGACAAATTTATCCTTACATTTGACGTCACACTTCTTCTTTTCATATAGCATGTATTCTTAGGAATATAAAACCTATTGCAGTGCTATTTTAGTTTATGCATTATATATACCCCTCGGGTAACCTTTTATGGCCTTATAGGCAAAGGCTTTGTTAAATCCTAAATATCTACTTTCTCTATAGGAATTGATATCAGATGAAGATTTGTTGGTAGACGTAGATATCATCAATCAACAGACTTGTTTATGACTTTTTTCACATTTTGTAGATTTTTATTAATCTTTATTATTGATTTTTTTATAAGATACATATACCTAAGTTAGTTTTGTAGTTTATTATAAGGTGGATGCCTTGAAGAAAAGGAATAGGATTGCCTCATAAGGGTAAGAGTATATCCTTTAAGCAGGTAAGGTAAGCCTTGTCATCAAGATTGAGGATAACAATGAGCCAGTAAGGAGGGGGGCCATACCTAATAGACCTACACTAAATCAACCACCTTTAGAGGTATAATAATAAATGATGAAGGCAAGAAGCATGACTCTAAATTCTTTATCCTTAATTGGAATGTTAAGTGCAAGG
Organism: Erythroxylum brevipes; assembly: GCA_027479065.1. Lineage (NCBI taxonomy): Eukaryota > Viridiplantae > Streptophyta > Magnoliopsida > Malpighiales > Erythroxylaceae > Erythroxylum > Erythroxylum brevipes. Next base: position 46,756,250 of record JANIHY010000002.1, read on the forward strand.
ATTCTATTTTCTAAAAAACCATTAGTAATGTAGAGATTTGTTAGGATACGTTGCTACAAAAATATTAAAAGGTACTAGGGAATAATTCTACAAATTTACCATATATGTAAGTGGAGGTCAACCTTACAAAGATAATCATACTTCTATTTTTTTTCTTTAATATGTAATTTGGTATGGTATAAATGAATTTTTTAACATAGTTACTTATGGCGATGAATATGTAAAGTGAGAAGTTTGAAAAGGAGGAGAGGCTTACTTAAACCCAATCAAAGATGACCAAGACTCATAAAAAGCTTGTGTATAGTATAAGAAAGGAAATTGACGGTTAATGTCAACGTTTCTAGTTTTTTTTATAAAATATAATAAGCTAGAGTTTAAGTCCCTAAAATATGTCAAGTACCTTAGTGATAAAGAGCATAGCTAGATCTCTATCATGACTTTCTAAATAGCAATTTAAACTTAAAATTATGATAATATGGCCATATCCTTTACTGAATGCTTATACAAGTGAAAGGAGTTGACTAAGTTGAAACCTTTAGGTTTATCAATTGATGACTTTAGTGTTAGTGATCTACTTACAACTAAGCCTACTCCTAAGTCTAGGCCTTAAGCAAATGTGTTGATAGGTTAGTCATCATTCCTTAAACCTTTTGCCACCTTGTAATAGCTAGTGATCAGTCATTAAATCTATGAAAATAAAAAGGAGAGGCTTGCATTAAGATAATGAGTTTATAATCCCTTCTTTATATGCTTAAAATACAAATTAATTAGAGATAGAATTGATTTAATGATATATAAACTTTGTTGGTGAATGAACCTATTTTGGTAATCTTATGTGTCTATGTTAGGGTCAATAAATTTTCCTCGTCCTAACTAGAGGCATATTTTTAATTCCTTAACTTCTTGTAATTTTTGTCCTTTTGACCCAATTTATTAATGTTAATCATTCTAAATTTGTGTCTTATGTTGTGTTTTACCTTAAAAGTAAAAACATCTTAAATGCAAAACTATTTTTTAAGTTTACTTCTTAATTTGGCCTTAAATATAAAATGTCTTTATTGTGCAATCACTTTTTGAGTATGTTTCTTAAATTACATTTAACTATAGAGTGAAAGTGGTTTAGTTATATGAATGTTTTTGTTTGCGCCTTAGTTACATTTTATGTTGACACTACAAGAGTTAAGACATTTATAGACAATTTTTTTTGTAACTAACTATTGTTTTGTAACAAATATGAGATTTTTTGTGACAAGACAATTGATTGACATTATTATTTGGATTAACTGTGATGATTTATTTTTTATCACTAATACAATAATAATTGTGACAATTTAGTGTCTTTCACAATTAAGTTGTCGCTATTAATATGACAACTTTTCTTTTATCACCAAGTTTTGTCATTAAAAGCCTATGCCATTTGGCGTCAAAATAATTTTGACGGAAATAAATTGTAATTGTGACAAAACATATGTTAGTAACTAATATTTTCTATTTGTTGTGACAAAACATAATTTGATCACTAATAATTTTTTCTTTTTGTTATGAAACGATTAATTGTCACATAATATTTTACTTGTTGTGATAAAAAATTTTGTCAATAAATATTCATTTAATTAGTGTCTACTTCATATTGTCACAATAACCGAACTATAACTACGGTCACAACTATTTGTAATTTAGTGACAATGTTTTTGTGACCAACTATTTTTTCATCACAAATACGATATTTTTTAGTGCCAAGATAATTGATTGACACTATTGTTTTGATTATCTGTGCTGATTTATATTTTTGTCACTAATATAATGGTAATTGTGGCAATTTAGTATCTTTCACAGTTAAATAGTGTTAAAATTTATTTTATCACTAAGTTTTGTCACTAAAAGCCTATGAAATTTGGTAAAATAATTTTGACAGAAATTAATTGTAATTGTGACAAAACATATGTTAATAACTAATATTTTTTATTTGTTGTAACAAAACATAGTTTGGCCGCTAATGTTTGTTTCTTGTTGTGACGAAACGATTTATCGTCACACAATATTTTACTTATTGTGACGAAAGCGTTTGTCAATAAATGTTCAATTAATTAGTGTCTACTTAATTTGTCACAATCACCAAACTATAACTATAGTCACTATCATTTATAAATTAGTGGTAATTTTTGTGTGCCTAAGTATTATTTTGTCATAGATACGAGGTTTGTTGTGACAAAACAATTGATTGATACTATTGTTTAGATTAATTGTGATGATTTATTTTTGTGTCACTAATGCGATGGGAATTGTGATAAATTGTCACTATTAACATATTAATATTGTTAGATTTTCTTTTATCACTAAGCTTTCTTATTAAAAGCCTATGTACTTGTTATGATGAAAACTTTTGTCAATAAAAATTTAATTAGTTAGTATCTACTTATTATTGTCACAACAACCGAACAACCACTATGCTCACTACTATTTGTAATTTTAGTGACAAAAATTTTTGTCACTTGATCAACTTTTTGTTACAAAGGTTATTGTCAATATAAACTTAACAAATTAATGATAAATATTTGTTTTTATAATAAAATATTAAAATTAATTAAAACAAATTCACTCATTTTACCATCAAATAACATAAATTCAGGGTGATTAATGAAGTTTATTAAAATTAAAATCTATTATAACACTGTTTTGCTAATTTGTTTTTTCTTGCGAAGATTATTTTCCTTTTATTTTTCTTCCTTTCTAAGGAAGCAAAGTTTTCTTTTGAATTCCATTTTATGTTAAACACTTAATCTCACTACCACAACACCAGTGGCCAGCAGCCGCCTCGTTGCCGCGCCACCAGTCAGTAACCGCATCAACTACCCCTGCCCCTTCATCGCGCACCACCAGCCAGCTTATAACGTATTAAGACAAAGATTTGGGCTTTTTAGAGATTTCATGAGTTCAAGCTTATGGGTTAGATACTACTTTTCTGACAGTTCAGAACTGCACATGCACTTTCAAGTTCTTCATTTCCTCTTCCATTTCTTTCTGTTATTTACTGAAATGGGTTTTGCTCCTCAGATCCGTTTCTTCTGGTAAGCATAAGTTGGCTGCTTATATGTCAAAATATTAGTTTTTTTTCTTGTCTGATAGTAAAGTTGCAACTTTTTTTTTGGCTTGTTTCTATTTTTTGGTGTAGAATCTAATTAGTTGGTTGTTTGATTTGTGAATAGTTGAGCATAGTTTGTTGTCCATGAAAAGGCAATAGGGATCTGGGACTTTTTTGTCGATCGGGCAGATATTTCATCCTTTGCTATTCTATTCTATTGTTCTAGTGCTTGTCAATCTGGACAGGGACACTTTGGATTGACCATAGAGATTGCTTAAATATACATTCCTAAAGGTGATGAAGGTTTTTAGATATTTGGATGATTTTGTTGTCATGTTCTTTTGTTCATCTTGATCTGGCTTGCCATATGACTTTAGAACTGGTTACTGTTGGGGGTTCTTTTGCATATAAAAAAAATGGTTTATTACTAACCAGATCGGGCATAACTCTGGATGTTTTTATTAAGGAATATATCCTTGACATTTATGTACATAATTGTCTAGATAGGAATAGAATCTCACATTAGGTGGATCAGCTTGTGTTTCCTTGTATTATGGAGATAATCTCTCCTTGTTTGTTGTATCTTTCTTGTATAAAGCTATGTACCAATGCATCAATGACATACATCAAAAATTCTACCACAATTAACTTCTCCTAGTCATTTCCATATCTCATTTCTTTACATGGTATCAGAGCACCGATCTTGGTGTTTTGAAAGCCTTCCTCTATAATCCGCTGCAAATTACATCATGTCGCAAGAAGCTGAAAACAGTAACAAAAACAAATCGCCAGCCATGGATCCGACAAACCCTTTCTTTGTTCACCATTCAGATCAGCCCGGCTATATGCTAGTCTCTACCAAGCTCAATGACACCAATTATCAATCTTGGAAAACAGCAATGGTACACGCACTTACAGCAAAAAAGAAACTTGGATTCGTCGATGGTACATTAGAAATGCCATCTCCAGTTGACGATCCCGAGAACTTCGAATTATGGAATCAATGTAATTCGATGATTCTTTCATGGCTTAGTCACTCGATTGAATCGGACATCGGAGCAGGAGTTGTCCACGCCAAAACCGCGCGCCAAGTTTGGGAGGATCTTCAAGATCAATTCGGACAGAAAAATGCGCCGGCTATATATCAAATTCGAAAGTCGATCTCGACCATGTCGCAGGGAACACTTTCAGTGGCTTCATACTACATCAAAATCAAGGCTTTATGGGATGAACTTGAGTTATATAGATCCCCCATAATCTGCAACCGCACCAAAGAACATCAAGATGAGAAGGAGGAGGATAAACTGATGCAATTTTTGATGGGTCTAAACGATTCATTCAAGACAATCAGATCCAACATACTTGTTATGAGTCCCTTACCCAACGTTCGCCAGGCATACTCCTTGATCATACAAGAGGAAACGCAGCAGCAGATGGCTTCTGATTCTGTGGAGAATTTCTCAATAGCAGCGGCCGTACAGAATCGGTCTTCAAACTGGAAGTCGACGAATGCCAAAGGTAAGAGTTGCGAATATTGTAACAAGGCTGGCCACACTATCGACGAATGCCCGACCCTAAAATTTCACTGTACATTCTGCGACAAAAGAGGACATACCGAAGATAGATGCCGAATAAAAAATGGAACGTGGAACTCAAATGGTCGCAACGTGCAGCAGCGCAACGGTAAGGGCAATGGACGTGGCTCATTTCCGTCCGCCAACATGACTGAATCATCCTAGAATAATGCCGATTGCGATGAGAACACCATTCAGGGATTTACGGCAGACCAAATACAGCAGTTGGCAAAGGCTATTACCATGATCAATAGCAATCCTGGTAAACATGAAGCCTTCGTAAATGCTACAGGTGTGTTTATTCCTCACTCTTCCATTTGTTCTGTTTTCACTAAACCTTGGATCTTAGATAGCGGGGCAACCGACCATATATCTTCTGATTCCCATATCTTCGAACACACGTCACAACCCAATTTGCCCATTCATCAAAACGTCAATTTGCCCACAGGGTCGACCGCGGCCATTACATCGACAGGCACAGTAAACTTCAGTCAAAATATCACTCTTAAAGATGTACTTTGTGTCCCTTCATTTAATTTGCATCTCATGTCCGTTAGCAAAGTCACTAATGCGCTGAATTGTTGCGTCGTTTTCTTTCCAAATGGTTGCATTTTGCAGGATTTAGTCACGGGGAGGACGATTGGCTCGGGTAAACAACACGGAGGTCTATACTACATGACGCCAATGAACCCAAAATCATTCCAAGTATCACACACTTCTGATTTATGGCATAAGCGCCTCGGACACCCTTCTCCGACGCGTTTAAAGTTAGCTTCACCATTACTACCTTTAAATACAAATTCCGTTTTTAATCACAATACTTGTAGCGTTTGCCCAAGAGCAAAACAGACAAGGTTACCTTTTCCGTTGAGTTCAATAAAATCACAATCTCCATTTGATCTATTACATTGTGACATTTGGGGTCCACATAAGATTCCGACACATTCAGGTGCACGTTTCTTTCTTACAATTGTTGACGATTTCACTAGATGCACGTGGGTGTTTCTCATGACTCAAAAATCCGAAACAAAACACATTTTAAAATCATTCATCACATTTGCACAAACCCAATTCCATGCCTCAGTTAAAATTGTTCGAGTCGACAACGGCTCAGAATTCATTGCCATGCAAGATTTCTTTACTAGCAAAGGCATAGAGTGCCAAAGAACTTGCGTCTACACTCCACAACAGAATGGAGTAGTAGAACGCAAGCACAGACATATTCTGAATACAGCACGAGCATTATTGTTTCAATCGCATTTACCTCTAGAATTTTGGGGTGAATGCGTTCTTACTGCGGTATACATCATTAACCGCTTACCATCACCCCTCCTAAAAGAAAAATCACCCTTCGAACTTCTTTACAAAAAGCCTCCATCCTTTTCTCACTTCAAAGTGTTCGGATGTTTATGTTACGCCACCATCGTATCTCCTAAACACAAATTCGATTCAAGAGCTCGACAATGCATTTTTGTTGGTTATTCACTAACCCAAAAAGGTTATAAGCTCTTCGACATTAACGACGGCACATTCTTTGTGAGCCGAGACGTTACCTTCCATGAAGACACTTTTCCTTTTTTTTCCCAACCAACTTCAACGCCTAAATCTCCACTAGTCATACCGAATTTAGCTACTGACTTACCAAATTCTGTGTTTCCTATCCCAAGCTCTCCGCCATCCAATCCATCAAATACTAAAAATCAGCCTCTGCCGATGCATGACGCAGAACCAAAAATTAATTCACCAGATCCTACCTCTTCCTCATCGTCAAACCCACAGGACATTCAGCCATCATTCTCACCTTCTGTGCGACGTTCAGATCGTACTAGACATCCACCTACTTGGCATCAAGACTACGTGATGGATACTCAAGCCAATTGCTCTAACCATGACCGAAGCCCGCATAGTGCCACCAGGTACCCACTTCAACATTTTCTCTCTTACTCAAATTTTTCTACAACACACCATGCCTTTTTAGCTAACATTACAGGCATAAAATAACCAACTTCATATGCCCAAGCTATTCTTGATCCAAATTGGAAACAGGCCATGGATAAGGAACTTGAAGCTTTGCAACTTAACAAGACCTGGGCAATTACACCATTACCGGTAGGACACAAACCCATTGGTTGCAAATGGGTATTCAAAATAAAATACCAGTCTGAAGGAAGTGTCGAAAGGTATAAAGCATGCCTCGTCGCAAAGGGATACACTCAAGTTGAGGGCATAGACTACCGTGAAACTTTCTCGCCTACGGCGAAGCTTACCACTCTCAGATGTCTTCTTACCATAGCCGCTGCAAGGAATTGGTTCATACACCAATTAGATGTGCAAAACGCTTTGTTATATGGCAATTTGCGTGAAATCATTTATATGGATTTACCGCCGGGACATAGTCGACAGGGGGAGAATGTCGTATGTCGACTCAATAAATCCTTATACGGTCTTAAGCAAGCTAGCCGCACATGGTTCTCTACATTTTCTTCCGTGATCAAATCAGTCGGGTATCAACAACCTAAAGCAGACTACTCATTATTCACAAAACAGCATGGGTCTTCATTTACAGCCATCTTGATATATGTCGATGACATCCTCCTGACTGGGAACGATATCAAAGAAATACAACGTCTAAAAGAGTGCTTGATTCAGCGCTTCCGCATTAAGGATCTCGAGGATTTAAAATATTTTTTGGGGATTGAATTTTCTCGATCTCAAGCTGGAATTTACATGTCACAAAGGAAGTACGCTCTTGATATTTTGCAGGATACAGGGTTGACCAGTGCTAAGCCAGACAAATTTCCGATGGAGCAACATTTAAAGCTCACTCCGGATGACGGCGAGCTATTGAAAGATCCGTCCAGATACAGACGTCTCATTGGAAGGTTGATATACCTTACGGTTACACGGCCTGACATCATGTTCTCAGTTCGAATGTTGAGCCAATTTATACAAACTCCAAGGCGGCCACATTGGGATGCGGCAATCCACATTTTGAGGTACATTAAAGGTTCGACTGGACAGGGGCTGCTATTGTCTTCAAAAAATAATCTTGAGTTGATGACATTTTGTGATTCCGACTGGGGTGGCTGTCAGACCACTCGAAGGTCAGTTTCGGGTTATTGTGTATTTCTCGGATCATCTATCATTTCGTGGAAATCAAAGAAACAAATGAATGTATCGAGATCCTCAGTAGACGCGAAATATCGGGCAATGGAAAATGCATGTTTAGAGTTAGTTTGGCTACGGTATCTGTTGCATGACTTGAAGGTGTTGTATGATGCGCCAACACCATTATTCTGTGATAATCAGGCGGCATTACACATTGCTGCGAATCCGGTCTTTCATGAACGCACAAAACA
>JANIHY010000002.1:46786165-46801940 GCA_027479065.1 Erythroxylum brevipes
TGGGTTTAGTCTTGTATTATTTTGTCCCTTCTTTTGTACAAGTTCATGTATGCTTTCCCTTTCTCATTGGTCCTTCCCTATATTTCTGGATATGCAATCACTTTGTTCAAAGATCCTTGCGAAAGGCCTAAAGCTGGAGAGGATGTGAAGGAAGATTGCCCAAAGGATGTGAAAAACATAAACACATAAGTGATAAATTTATTGTAACATATAATCTTTATTTAGTGACAACATTATTGTAACATATAACTTTCATACTTGTGACAAAATAAATTAGACAATATGATGACTGATGTAAATTTCTTTTACTAATAATGCAATTCTATTATTTAATTGATAGTTTTATTTGTGACAGTAACAAACACATTAGTGACAATATTTTTCTAAGAACAATTTTTCATTTTAATGACAAAATGATGTTGACAGTTTTTCTTAAAATATTAGTGACTAAGAAGTAATGGACACTGATAAAAAAAGCATGAGTGGCAAATATTTTGTCACTATTTTCAATTATTTTAGTGGCGATAATGTTGTCACAATAAAATGAAGTATTCTTACGAATTTATTTGTCACTACTTTATATATTATTTGTGTCAATAAATTTGTCATAAATATATAAAGTTATTGTGACCATACAATTTTGTCACATATTCCATAGGTTATAATGGCAGTACTTTTGTCACAATAAAATGAAGTACTGTTATGACTTAATTCATCACTACTTTATATTATTTTTGACGATAAAATTGTCATAAATATGTAAAGTTATTGTGATTGTATAGTTTTGTCACACATTTCACAATTTTTAGTGCCGAAACTATTTTCACAAAAGTGTCGCATAATTGTGACAATTTTCTAAATTAGTCACTATTTCATTAGTGACGGAGGTATTTGTGATAGGAGGTGACGACTTCAAATATTAGACATTATTAATAATAGTGACAAATATTACTGCTTTTAATGACAACTTTTACTTTCACTAAAAATACAATTTCTTGTAGTGAAGTGATAAGTGCTTAATTGTTCGTATTTTTAGGCTTACTTTAGTGCATTTAGCTTGTTTATTTAAGTGTTTTTATTGTTTTTGGTTCTTAATTTGTTCATATTCTATTTTTAGGTTGTAACTCACTAATTTGGAGTAAAAGGAGTAAATTGGGACAAGTTTGAGGTAATCTGGAGTTGTTTTGACAAAGTTACGAAGAAGCTAAAATTTAACATGATCTTTGGAAACATCTATATTAATGGACATGCCTACGTTGATGGAAATATGCCCATGTTGACATGTTTCATGTAAAATAAAGGGTAACATGGTTCTAGAGACTTATACGGCCTCTAGACATACCCGGTTCCATGCTTGTGTTCATATTTTAAGCCCAAGTTCATTCTAAATTTGAGGATTTCATGATTTCTAATCAATAAGATCATCAACACAGCTATGTTGATTTCCATGTACCATTTAGAACCCTAAATTTTTAGTTATAAAAGGCAAAATTAAAAGTAAAAGTAAGGAAGAAAGGATTAAGAAACAAAAATTGAAGACCTAGGAAGGCAAAAAGCACAAAGAACAAGCAAGGAACACATTTAAATCGGATTTTTGTTTATTTAAGGTGGAATTCATAAAGATGAAAAGGGATTTCATCATGTTTCTTTTGATTTTCGATTTTTCTTTAGTTTTGATATTATGTCTTCAATGATTAGAAACTAAAACTGTTGTAGTAGACCTTGTAGTGATTTTATTTTATTTTTTAGTTTAATTGAGATTCAATTATGTTTTCTCATTATTTCTTGAATTGATATTGCTAGCATATTGATTTATTGGTGATTTCATGCAATAGAGATTGGGAAATCCTTTGTATGAATAGATCTAGCATAATTGAAGGGAGTTACATATAATCCTGTAGATAGGATAACATAAATCTTCCAGATTAATTTCAAACCTAATAGAGGAATTCATTAAGCAACTAAAGCAAATTTGAAAAAGATTTCAATTATTCAACCTAGGTTTAGGTGTTAAAAGTCTTAAGAAAAATATTAGCATCGTTAAGGAATTTTCACAGTCTAGTGAACTATAAATTAAATTGATTAGTGAAATCATGGTTTTATGAGAAGTCTTAGAGGGATTCAAATTCATGGTATCATTTGCTTCTTTAATTGATTATTAGTTTATTCTCTGTTCTAATTAGTCAATAATGTTAATTTATTTTAGTTTGTTAATTTAATTTTGAATTTGATTATTCATCATCACCATTATTTTCAAACTAGAAAATAGAAAGATGGTAAATACTAGTAATTCTAGTCCTCGTGAAATATACTTATAATTTTCAGTGCAAACTACAACGACACCATTTATAAACTAAACACTTCATCATAGAGCAAAAATATTGTCGTTGTGCAATTACTTTCAAGTCTACATATAAGGCTTCATTTTACCTTAGATTGAAAAGGTCTTATGTGTTTGACTATTTTCATATATGCTCCTTAAGGTGCTTTTTACCTTAGAGCAAAAAATATTTTAGAAGCAAAATTGCTTTCAAATCTATATTATAAAATTCCTTTTCCCTTACAACTAAAGTGTCTTAGTTGCATGATCACTATCAAGTTTGCATTTTAAGATGATTTTTTCTTAAAAATGGATTTTTCCTTAGAACAAAAACATTTTAATTATGCAACTGCTTTTAGACATATATCTTGGGTTCATTGCACGATTGCTTTCAAGTTTGTGTCTTAAGGTTCATTTTACCTTAGAGCAAAAGCATTTTAGTTATGAGGCATGATTGTGCATCTTAGTTCTTTATTAAAGACATGAATATTAGGAAAACAAGCTTTTATTAGTAATATGAGTGTAAATGCTAGCCATCACATGGGCAGAGAATCTCACTCCAACTAATATAAGACAACTTAAATTTTATATGCATGACTATTTTCCTAATGATGAATGGGCTCGGTGTAAGTTTTCCTTCGGCTTTTACTTTATCTAACATGGCAATTCTTCTTAACACCAAGTTCTCTTTGTTCATATCTTATGTGCTTTTTTTCTTTTTAAAAAAAAATGAAAGTATATTATTGACTAAAGCCAAGCTTTTAGAACTTTACAATGACGGTGAGCTTACAAACAACTAAAGTAACTCTTCTACTATTATCAAAGTAAAATAATTACAATAATGTCCAATTATTCTTTAGATTCCTGCTTGCTCCCTTATAAGCTTTATGTGCCTCTAGTATATAGTTCTATCCACCCAAGCATGTAGTTTTATAAAAGATTTTGTATGTTTTCTGACATTCCTTTCCCTCCAAAGAGCATATATATAACAAATGAAGGTTGTTTGGAAGATATTTTTATCCTGCTTCAATCTTCTGATGGTGCCTCTAGCCCATTCGAAAATGCTGATCTAGTCTCTTTCCCATAATATTCTTTCATCAGTTAATGAATTCTAGAACAAATAACTTAAAAGAAGTTACATTAATATTATAATTGGAAAACCATTTTTGGAGCATTTTTACATAGTATGCATAATTGATAAAGATTGCCATTGCATCTATCTTTTGTTCTCAACATATTTCCAGATGCTAGCCAAGGAATGAAATAAGCTTTTGGTATTAAAGTCTTCTTCCATATCAGATCATACTAGATGATTTTTTGAGCATGTGTTCTAAAAATCTAGTAACATGAATCAATAGTAAAGATTGGGGATGAACCACCTAACCCAATGACTTTATCATCTTCTAATAGGTTAGGATTAAATGAGGGCAGATTATCCATTATTTCCTCTACCCCTCTAAACTTACAAATCTGGTTCCCTTTAGTGATGGAGCACACCTTGGAATGATAAGGAACACTACAAGAAATACATACAATTCGTCATGTTTTATTGATAAAACGTCACAAATTGTTTAGATTTTTCGTGACGTTTAAAAACATCACGAAAAGTTCCAATTTTTTATGACGTTTTATAAAATTGTTGTAAATTTGTAACATTTTTTGTGACGTTTTATCAATAAAATATCGTAAAATAAAAACCGCGACGTTTTACCAAAGAAAACATCTCAGAAGGGTTAAAACATTGTGGTTTTTGGTTTTCTAAAAATATACCACGCCCTCCCAAACTCTCTTTGGTTATACGCTTTTCTCGACCAAAACTCATCATTCAAAATTTCTTCTTGTCTCAATATGAAGATACCCATTTTCTCTAATCAACCATTGCTCCCTTGTCTCCGAAAACAAGTCAACCTTTTATAGATGTTATTGAGGTTTTCATAAATTATCAACTTTAAGTTACGTTTTCTCTTTAGTTCTTCTAGGGTTTTTGTTTTCGTGTAGGTTGAGTATTATGTTAGAGAGGAAGCAGAATCGCTTGTAAGTGATGTGAAAAATCAAGAAGGTTTTTCATGGGTATTTGTGGTATTACCGTGAGTTCCTCACCTTCTTTTTTTGATTCCAGAAATTCTAAGAAACTTTTTGGAGCTTAATCTTCCAAAAGTCAAGGAAGGTTAGAAGCCAAAGTTCAGTCTAGGAGTGGCTGAGCCTAAACTTGGGTCTCACATCTTTGAAGAGACTAAAATCCCTTGCTAAAGTAATGAATTTGTTCTTGAGCTTCTTCATAATGTACGGTTGCATTTTCCGCACTTCATAAAGGACCTAAAGGTTTGTAATTCTTGATTTTTATTCTGGTGTAGTACAATCTCCTTCATTGTGTGCTCTCCTTTTGTTGGAGGGATTTATTTCCTACTTGAAAGATTTCCTAACCATTTGTTTCCTTCTCTGTTTTACCATGTGGTCTGACACTATAGCCTGGTGACCTAGAGAAAGCATAACCTGGTTTACCCCCTTCCTTCTACTTTTGAAATCGCTATCACTGTCGTTCCTCTCATTCAAATTGTTGTCATCCCTGTCACACGCCTTCGTTCTTCTACAAACAGTTGCCGACAACCATGACGGTCCTTCATTTTTTTAGAAGATCTTGGTCTTATGTTTGCTATTGATCCTTAGGGATGCATCGCCCCTTCATTTAAGGTAAGAAAAATAATTAAAGTTGTTCGTTTTTGAACTATAGGTACTCGTAATTTTCTTTTGTTTCTTGTGTTGTATTAAGTACCCAAGAATCTTTTGTTTTTGGTGAATTTGGATTTCATCTTGGTTATGGACTGAATGTATTTCAATACAAAGCTTGTTTATTTATATGGAAATGGAAAATTGTATTTTGGGGATTTGCTACTTCAGCTACCTCAAATTATTTCTCTTCAAACGTTTTTATTTAACATTTCAGAACAAGATGGTGATAATCAAGGTAGAAAGTGTTTTCCATTGTTTCGTCCGTAATATCAATTTGATAAACATATGTTCCTTTTGTTAAACATATGTCACTTCTTCTTCTATTGTTCTTGAGAATTGGTTCACTTTATAGGTTATAGGTTTCTCTTTCCAGCTCTGGGAGGATTGCTGTTTGGCTATGACATTGGTGCCACTTCTGGTGCTGCCATATCATTGTAGGTGCATCAAAAATCTAGTGACCTTTTCTCTAATTTTACTAGTTATCCTTCTTGTAACTTATCTTACAACCAATATTTCTTGAATTTGATAATTACTTTGTCAATTTATCAGTCTTTCTGAAGACTTATGGACTTGAATGTCGGTTAGTGGTTCACTTTATGGAGCCCTCCTTACTTTATGGACTTCTCAACTAATGTCTACTATACATTTACTGAGTATATCATTGTCATCTTTACTAACTATCCTACTATACATTTACTGAGTATATCATTTTCATCTTTACTTGATTATCCACCTATTCTGTAATTTGTGTTTCACTTTGCTTTTATGAATTTTGGCTCATATTTGAATTCTGATTTCACTTTTGGCTATTGAATTTTTAAGGAGGGCCAAGTCTTAAAAAAACTTTCAGGTCGACAATGATTTTCTTACCAAAGCTTGTCAATCAAAGTAAAGAAATTACTTAATGTAGTCTATCTACACTTCAATTGCTTGATGTATTTAGATTTGGCACCAACAAATAAATTTACTGTAGGAATGAAATGCATCATTTGTACTAACCTCTTCCTTTCTAAGCACTTAGTTTTTAGCATTTTGTCAGGTCTATCACAGCCAAAAAAATTTTGACAGCAGTTAGCAGCTACTTAAAGAAACATGATGAAACGTAGCCTATTGTTAATGGAATGGTCACGGGTACAAGACATGATACTATGAAAGAGTTGATTTTGAAGCTGGATTCCAAAAGAATTCATTGGGTATAAGTTGTAGAAAAAGTTGGAAACCTGGAAGGGGTGGTCACTCTAAGGGATATCATCTCAAAGTTGGTACATGAGCCTCGTGGTCACTTTGGTGATTTCTTTGATGGGTTTTTGCCCCTGCCCTCCAATAGCAGAGTTTAAGAGGTGTCAATAACAATATCTTGTCATTGCTTATGAACTAATGATTTCCTGGTTTTGGTAAATAATCCAGATGTTGTTTGGTACTCGATAGATAGACTTGATTGTAACATAGGTGAGCCTACTTTGTAATTAATTTACCTTTTCTCTCTGTCTTTTGTAATATATTGTTTTTGATGTTTCTGGGCTTGATAATCGAGGTGAAAATTATAATACAAAGTTTTGATGTTTGATGTGTACGTATAATTGTATTTTGAAGCACTTCGTGTCTTTGTCTTGCCTCGTATCGCCTACTTTAATGACAATTTATGTATACAAGAAGGCAAGATGATGTGGAAGCTTTTTTACTAAAGTTATACCCCAGAAGACCTCAATGATTAACAAATTTATATTAAAATTATTAAAATTGAAGAATTATTAAATAAATAAAATTCATTAATAATATTGAATAGTTATTAAACAAATAAGATTAAAAATTGTATTTTAAAAAATAATTATTAAAATTAAAAAATTATTAAATTAATTTGATTTTCAAAAAAATGAAAAATAATAATAAAAACGTCACAAAAGACATTTCGTGAAGTTTTTAAAAAGGTCACTGAAAACCTTTCGCGACGTTTCCAAAAAACGTCGCAGATTCCTTAACATTCTGTGACGTTTTAAAAACGTCGTGGAATGTTAAAGATTCTGTGACGTTTTTTAAAACGTCGCGGATTGTCCAATTTTTTAGTGACGTTTTCTAAAATGTCGTGAAATGTCAACATTTTTTGCGATGTTTTTCATAAAAATTCGCGGAAACCTTTTACCTACACCACATTCCGCGACGTTTTTTATGACTTTTTTTAAAACATCGCAAAATACATTTTGCGACATTTTTTGACATTCTGTGACGTTTTAAAAACGTCGCAGAATGCCTTCTTTTCTTGTAGTGTAAGTTTTAGAAACTTATGAAAGGTTATCTTAACCATTGAGAAAACTAATTTACAAAAAACGAAAGGTAGAGAGGGAATAAACTTGTATCAAGAACATCAAAATCTTACAAAACGATCATGGATATAGGTATGTCACAAATTGATCCATAAATGTGTATCAATTATTATCAAAAATCGTTTGTTTTTCTATTGTTTTGTATGAATGGAGTGTTGCATTATTTTTGTTCGTTTATGAAGCTATGATATGTTGCACTGCCATGAAAACAAACCTTTGGTATTAGTATGAATGGAATGGAAAAGTGATTTTCGTTTTGATGATTATCAGATGTTAACCGACACATAATGGTTATGGATGAATGGTTTAGATTAAGGGTAATACACAAAAGAGATAGACAAAAAAATCGTAAAGTTTTCATTTTTTTAAGAAATCATTCTGTGATTATAATAGGAACAAGAGATGCTCTTGGTAAGGCTTATGGTGGTTTGTGGTAGAGCAACATAGGAAGAGAATCCAAAGAAACATAGGAAGAGAAAGAAAATTTTTTAAAAAAGAACAAAAGAAACCAGCGTGCGTGTGTCTGAGGAAGAAGACGCACCTATCTGGAGATAGCGTAGCGTCTAGCGTGTGCACTTTCTACTGGCAGACACAGAAGCGTGCTCTGTGCACACCAGATGGGCTTCCAGGCCCAAAAATCAACTTATGAAATGATTTATTAGGTCTTTGGGCCATTAAGTGTAATATACGGTTAGTAAATAATTATGGACTTTAACCCCAAGGAAAAACAATTTTAGGATGGAACATAAGGAGTTGTTTAATTCATAATTGCTTTATAGTAAATAATTATGGACTTTAACCCCAAGGAAAAACAATTTTAGGATGGAACATAAGGAATTATTTAATTCATAATTTCTTTATTTTCTATGCATAATATAATTTTGAAAATGAGTGCCATATTATATGTTTTATTTGGTACTTTGAATATTTTATATTATGTAATGTTTGGAATTACATTTTCCTATTGTATGTTGAGTGTAATACATGACATTATGGAAGTTTAGAATAGTTTGCCAGTCACTAAAGTGATCAAACAAATTAAATTAAATTTTGCCATGTATGATAATTGTCCAATTAAATGTTTATTACATAGAAAGCTTGTTAGTCACCAAAGTAGCCTACCTTAAAACTATTAGTCATTTAATTGTGATTATTTCCATTGTTCATTATGATATGATGCTAAAATGACATAAAGGTTGAACTAAACAATTGAGATTATTAATTATAACGCTAGGAAGTCACCCAAAGTGGACCACTGCTTATAATTAATGACATTAAAGGAACTTTATCAATATATTTGGTTAATATGATTATATATCCAAAGATAACATACATGTTGACTAGAATATGATTGATTGTCCATTACAGTGAACTATATATATGCATCATAATAGGCTACTTCTATGTATTTAAATTTCACCCAAAGGAAAATTTAAATGCATAATCAAAGTTTATTATTAGTTTGAATCTATTTAGGTCTACTCAAAGCATTAATACGTGGGCTATATGTTGTATGTGCGGCATCTACAAATTTGTTTGCCTTAGGAAATGACTTGATCAAGTCCAATGGTCTGAATTATAGGGACTGGTCTAAACAAATCCAGTTCCAACTAGGTATAATGGATTTAGACTTGGCCATAGTTTCAGACGTAAGGCCCATAGCTATAACTGAGACTAGTTCTAAAGCTGACAAGGCTTATTATGAGGCTTGAGAACGGTCTAAAAAGTTAAGTTTGAATTTGATGCGGATGACAATCGCAGAAAATGTGAAGCTATCAATGCCTAAGACGGATAATGCAAAGGAATTCATGTTAAAGCTTAAGGAATACTCTCAATATGATATAGCTGACAAGTCCATAGTAGGGATTTTAATGAGTGAGCTGATGACCAAAAGTTTAATTTGTCACAGCCCATTCATGATCAAGTAACTCATATGTCAAACCTAGCTGCAAAGCTGAAATCCTTGGGTATGGATGTGAGTGAGTCCTTTATGGTATAATTCATTATCAACTCCCTTCCTTTAGAGTTTGGTTAGTTCTGGGGGAATTATAACACCATTAAAAAAATGTAACCTTCAAAAAATTAAGGTTGTGTTAGTTCAGGAGGAAGGGAGATTGAAGAAAATAAAGGAACACTCCAATCATCTAACATTTTATTAAGGAGCTAGTAGCAGCAAGAATAAACCAGGAAAGAATGGTAAAGATAAGGACAAAGCTCTCAGCAAAGTTAATAAGGGTCGAATTCATAAAGATAAGAGGTGTCACTTCTGTAAAAAATCTGGTCACCTCAAGAAGGATTGTCCCAAACGAAAGGCTTGGTTCAAAAAGATAGGTACATACTATGTCTCAGTATGTTTTGAATCAAATCTTATTGAAGTGCCTAATAATACCTAGTGGTTAGATTTTGATGCAACTACTCATGTGTCACATGGTAAACAAGGATTCCTTTTAATCTAGACCATAGACGGAATTGAAAAGTTCTTATATATGGGAAACAGAATGAAGGAACGAATATAAGGCAATGGGATGTACAAATTGGTCTTGGATACTGAGTGTTCCATAGATCTAGAAAAGTGTCCTTATGTTCCTAAATGTGATAGGAATTTAGTTTTTGTTGCAAAATTGGATGATGTAGGACTTCTATTTAAGATTGAAAATGGTGTTTTTTCATTATATAAACATAAGTACTATGATGGTTCTGGAACCTTAATTGATTGTTTATATTGTTACAATCTTGATGTTGATTTTGCTGCATCTCTGTTTCATTTTGACCATATTATAGAAAATAGACGTAGTGTACAAAATGAATGTTCTGTTTTTTTGTGACATAAAAGATTAGGTCATATATCCAAAGAAATGGTACAAAGATTTCATTAAAGGCAAGTAAACCAAGCATATATCAAGGCATCCAACCACAAGAAGTGACACATTACTTGAATTGGGTTCTTTTCATGAGACTCAAATTATAAGTCACATGGGTCATTAAATATTCTAACATGTTTTACATAGAATTCTAACAATTTCAAGTTTTTTAAAATTGTCTCCATGCAATCTAGTCTTACATCTTTTTTTTATTAATCACCCATGTTAGTGAATATCCTAATAAACTAATGACTATTTCTTTGCTTCGAATTAGAAAGTAAGAGAGATTAACAAAGAGGCCTATATTAAAAATTTAGAACATAGAAGGGTTTTTAATAACAAGTAAATATTTTAGAAAATAAGAATTGATATCAAACATATAAATTGGCAGTTGAAAGAGAAGATGGTGACATAAACAATGCTTTCTTTTATATAGCAATTTTTGCTAGAAAGGCTTCTAACTAAATTTTATTTTTGGAACCCAATGGCTCACAACTTCACACTCAAGTTGAATTCATCTCTTAGACTAAGAATTATTTCACTCAATTTCTCGGAACTAGCTCTTTAGTACATCTTTAGGTAGACTTATTGAACAAATCATCTGAAAAAAAAACTTCTCCATGTGAAGTAGATGCTCTTTCTCTTCCTTTAGCTCTAACTAAAATTCAAAAAGCCATCAAATCCCTAAGTCAATGCAAAAATCCTGGCCTAGAAGGTTTTAATATCTTATTTTTCTCTAAAAACTAGAGCATTATGAGGCAAATAGTTGTTGAAGTAGTTCATGAATTCTTCAATAATAGGAAACTTCTCAAAGAACTAAACAAGAATGTCATCACTTTGATCCACAAGTGTAAAGACCACAAGTTTACATCATATTTCAAACCAATCTCCTATTGTTCCTTTATTTATAAAATCATCTAAAAGGTAATAGTTGAGAGACTAAAAATCATACTTCCTGGTCTAATTGACACCTCATAATGTTATAGGCGACAATATTGTAATTGCTTAAGAGTTATTCAAGCATTACAACAAAAGAAATAACAGCAAGAATTTTTCCCTCTAGAAAACTTATAATTAGATTGAATAGAATATCATCCTCAACACATTTAAGGCCTTCAGCGCATTAAGAAAGGGGAACCCATTTCTCCTTACCTGTTTGTCTTAGTTTCTAAAGTACAAACTAGACTACTCAAAAGGACCATTTTAAGAACTCTGGCTTCAAGTTTCATACTAAATGCAAAAATGCTCACTTATTAAGTCTCATTTTTTCAGATGATGTTTTCATTTTCTCTAGAACTGATATCAAATTTGTCTCCATCATTTCCAAAACACATACAATGTTTAGAAAACTTTCTGATCTTACCATTAACACTGATAACCTAGCCTTTTATCTTTGCAACTGCCTTCTATTTAGCTTCTAGATTTTCTACTATTACTGGCTTCAAGATAACTTAACTTCTTTTTAAATATCTAGGAGTTCCTATCTCCTCCATCAATCCTATTTTTTCTAATTTTAAACCTCTTATTGGCAAAATCAAAAGCACAATAGAAACTTGAAGCTCTAAAGTTTTATCTCTTATAGGTAGAAGTTAGTTAATCAACTCAATAATGTCTTCACTAATATGCTATTGAGCCTCGCACATAATATTCCCTATAGCAGTTATCAAAGAGTAAGAGAAACTATTCAAGAAATTTCTTTGGAAATGGAATGGCAGTGACAGTTATAAAGTTAAATAGTTTGAGGTTTGTACGCCAAGGAAATAAGGTGGATTAGACATAAAATCCTTTTCTTTGTTCTTCTTACAAAGAGCTTTTGGCTTTGGAGACTACTTATAGGCAAGCATTCCTTATGGGTGAAATAGATTAACATATACTATATCAATGGTCAGTGTTTATGGAATGTTAAGACTCCTATAAACACTTCATCACTTTTTAATTACTTACTCAAACTTAGAGGCACCTTAAGAAACTATTGCAATCACATAATTAATGATGATAAAACCACCTTCTTTTGGCATGATCACTGGACTCCCTTTGACCATCTTGCCTCTATTATAGATCCTAATCCCTCTTTGACACTTTGTACTTAAACATTATAGTGGTTGAATCATTGCCCAAGTTAAATATTTTTACATCACTATCATCCTTTTCTCTGACAACTTTCCTTTCAAATGTTGTCTTAAACACCTCCAAGCAAGATGAAATCAACTGACTACTTACAACTTTAGGTGCATTTTCCAATCCTTCATATTGATCCTTGTTAAGAAGTACCAACCAAACAATTTTTTGGCATAAACTTATATAATAAAAGAATAATTCTCCTTGCACTTCAATCATTTCCTAGCTAGTAATATAAAGTAAGCTTCCCACAGTTGACAAAATACCACACTTCTTAGCTTTACAAAACTGGTACACTTTGTGCGAGTCTTTTTAGGAAACATTAAACTTATCTTTTTTCAATATCAATTTAGTCAACAAATTTGGAAGTCAATTATTCAACTTTTCCATTTAGACAACCTCACTCTTGGCTAGATATTATATAGTGGTGCATTGAGATTCAATTGGTATATGAAGGAGATTTATAGGTGTTCAAAGTAACATTTAATTACCATGTTGCTACTATTTAGGAAGAAATAAACAATTGGATTTTTGGTAGCTCTCCTAATTTCAAAGAAATTGCTTTCCAAGTCTTATGCAACAGGATCAGACTTCAAATCTTAGCATACAAAGTTAATCACAGCTTCAACTCCCAATACCAAATCACCTGGAGAATGAACTAGCTCAGAGATTCCAAATTGTTCTCCTGTGTTTCCTAATCACATTTTTGTAATGCTATCTAGTTTTGTTTGTATTATGTTTTGAACAAAGGTATTTTACACTTGTTTCATATTATTAAGACATATTCTATTTTTAAAATGTCATATTTATATACATCAGACTTAATCTATTTGATCTTTCCCAATTGTTAAAATGAATTTTCTCCTCATTAGAGCTCAAAATATTCAGAGTATTTGGTTTCTCAATTCTGATTGCCAAATCCAAGTCCAAAATTATAAGATAGAACTAGAATTGTTCACTCCATTCAAAGAAGTTCAATTCGTTAAACATCATAACCAATGCGAGATTCAGATGTATGGTAATAGAAGTTGTAGGAAATATAAACTTAACATTAATGCTTTGAGTCATACAACAAGGTATTACATAGATTTAGAAAAACTTCATAATTTTCATATTAATGTTCACCTTTGGGAAATCAATTAAGATACAATACAATACAACATATAATGATTTTCTTAAATTGTATATTAATGTTTACCTTTAGGTAATCCATTACTTTACTACACAAACCATAATGATGCTAATATATGCATAATTCGATAATCACACATACAAAAACTAGAAATATTATTATATTTTGATATCTAAAAAAATCTAATTTTGTTTATGCATTACCTATAATGATTCTCAATAACAATAAAAATATAAAAAAACCACTTCTGTGTGATTTAAAAAATATTCTAGTTTCAATTTACCCATAAAATTACAATTAGTTAGCATCAAATTATGAGCAACTAAATTAAAAAAAAAAAGAAAAATAATTGCCAATAGTGCTAGAATTTTCTAGTGCCTGTGCTGGGAATTTCTCTAGCATTAAGATGATGAAATTTTCCAGCAATTGGCACTAGTTGAATGCCCAACATTAGGATGTTGGTTGAGTTGCCACTCTTGGTGATGTCGCCAATGCTAGGACTTTAATGTTGGAGCCCGATTTTGGAGCCCAACATTCAAAATTATAAAACATGGGCAAACACATTTTTTTAACTTCAGAACAAATTTTGAGAAACCTTAAACTGGAATCACAATTTGACTTTTTCAGAACATTTGTTTCCTATTGTTTTAAATTTCTAATTAATACCCAACTTTTATCCAACAATTGAACATTTTAAAGGCTGAATCAGAATTCTGCTTCTTCATATAATTTGTAAACCTATGTCTCTAGTTTACTCCACGTTAAAAATCATCTCAATTGGAACCCTACAGATTTAGATATGATCAAAATGCCAAAGTATGTTTAATAAAATAACACCAGTTCATACTATTCCAATAGATTCCCTCACTTTTTTTCAGTCAAACTTTTTCTAATCAATTCTGAATGCTAACAATATTTGTGGAGAGATAGAATAATGTGTTAGGAATCTATTGGCTTAAGTATCACTTCATTTGGAGGTCAGATAACAAAGTTATAGCCAAAATAATCAAACAAGGTTTTTCCTCAATCATATTGAACTTGTTTTGGGACAATTAGCATAAATTGCTCTAGAGATATCAGATCAAGGACATTAGTATATGGTTTAAAATATGACTTCAAGATATACAAATTTCATGAAGACCTTGAAGATAGATTCTATCATCTACAAGGTCAAAATTGGACCAGATAGTACAAGATGAACAGTACCCAAAAGAAGTTTATGAATAGCACACAGAACATGTCTTACAATTAGCATAACTTTCTCTAGAGATATCAGATCAAAGTCATTTTTAGATGCTTTCAAAGAGGAATTTAAGTTCTACAATGTTCATGAAGATTTGAAGATATATTTTTTCATCTCTAAGGTCAAAATTGGACCAGATGATACAAGATGAACAATGACTAGAAGAAGTTTTAACCTAAGACCTATTTGGAATAATTGACATAACTTTCGACTCCGATGTTCAAATATTTCATACTATATATGTTAGAAAGCTAGAAAGATAAGCTACATCTTTCTAGAAGATAACTTTGTCTAATTTAACCTAGATCAATACAGTATTTTCCCTGAAGTCAGTACACGAAGTTTACTCTATGGAAGACTTGAAATTTTGCACTGTGCAAACTTGGAATGTCCTGAGCTTAACCATTCAGCTGTCAAATTGACTTCATTAAACTCTCAAATCTTAACTCATTTGATCAGTCATAATTCCTATCTTTCCTTTCCATATATATATATATATTTATTTATTTATATATCGATATCTTCTTCACGTACATCTAATTTCAACTCACATCATCTATACACCATTCATATTTCATTTGCATTAAAAGAATAAAGTTTTACAAATCTTTAATGGAATTTCAAGCCACAATACATCATCATCTCAAAATCTCAAATTACAAAAGATTCTTGAACAATTAAACTTGATATGCGACTAAAACATTGTGCCTTCCCAAAACTAACTCAAAATACAAAATAATCAAATTTGGAGTAAGTCCTTTAAGCTCTTGATGTAACATCCCGTTACCGATGTGAGGGCATATCGGTAATTTGGATGGATTGAGCAGTGAGTGCATTCACGATTAAATTGCACATATAGTGACCTTGCATTAGTGATAAATGAGATTAGTTGCACATGCACCATAGTGACATGCATTCATAATTACCCCAGCATTTAATTGTGATATCTGAGTTGAGTTGTGAATTGTGTGAGTGAGAATTTAAAGAGTATTGAGCTGAATTATTGAGTAAGAGTGAGAAATTGAATTTGTGGAACTTGAAATTGAGATC
>JANIHY010000002.1:47119082-47133547 GCA_027479065.1 Erythroxylum brevipes
CTGCAGAAGTCACTTTGGATGTTTTGTTTTCCTTTATATATGGAACCAAATGAGACGTTTTGTCTGTGCCCACAAAACTCATATTCTCCACTACTTTGCCAACTTTTACAGTGTCCAGAGGCAAACCATCTTGCTTCTGCTAGAAATGCTTTGCACAAGCTTGCCCACTGCAAATTCAGGAATCCATTAGTTGTTTGGAATTACGGGTGCTTATAAAATTTCCTTCCCTTTAATTGTGTTCATTAAATGTATACCGTTCTTCGCAGGGACCGAACTGGGTTCCATCTATGATCCTTGTAGACTTTGTAGCTAATTTCATTGGTAAGATTATCGAGAGCCCTGAAACATGTCTTCATATAGTCCGGTAGTAGTTCCATGGCACCAATGTCCCATCTAATATATTAATGCATCTATTGTTAGCTAGAGGGATAGCGTAGAGGGAATTCTTGTATATGCATTAAATTTCATGAGAGCTTAAGTTTATATCTTTGATGTCAAGTACAGAAATCAATTAACTTAAGATTTTATACGAAACCAAAGAATATTTCATATATTAACTCTTAAACGGTTTAGGAGGTTACCGGTCCACAACTTCCGTGAAGCTAATTAGCTCATCTAGCGTCCCGTAAACATCAAAGATGTCGTCAATGATATAAATAAAGGAGATCACTTTTGTGATGTCAATCCTCTGTTCTGACAATTTTGGGTTATTGAGGGTAGCCACCGACCACATGTACCATTTCACTGGTTGATCTCTTGCGAACTCTAACTCCTCAGACAAACCAACTTCCCTCCACCATCTAAAAGCAAATGGTACTATCAAAATTGTTTCCAGTGTCTCAGCAATCAGTAATCAGATGTGACTGATTAACATTGGCATTTAGCTGAACTTACCTTGAGATTTGAATGATTTGCAGTTGATGCTGACGTTGAACGATATCGAAATCAAAACTGGCAAGATCCTGAAGCGCATTTATGCACCCACTTGGCCCTTTTAGATGAGAAAAGAAGTGTCTGGCCATGAATCTAGTCAAGCTTTTGTGATGTGGATGCTCAATAGTATGCCTAATTAGTCTAGCTTCGAAAGGGTCTGCATGTGTGGCTAAGGAAGTTAGAAGCTGGTAACTGTAACCATTAGCTTCATCCAGTATATCTTCTCCTACACTCAGTTGTGAAGATTCGTATAAACCCATTAGTCCCTGGATGTCGGCACATAGGCTTTGGTGGAATTTTCCTTCCTTGTCTTTGAAGTTGTTGAACACTCCTGTTCAACATACATGCATACATAAATGACCGAGTCCTCAGCAGATAAGAAGTAATTAATAATATAGTCCAAGTCCAAAGCTCTCTCAATTTCTGGTGCATACATGGTTAATTCGCAACTGGAATAATATGTTTAGACACGTCTGAGTTTAATTAATTTCAACAAAATAGCCAGATTGTCAAAGCAATAACATCTAAAGGTTGGATTGATTTTTAAGATCTTTTCAGATGCAAAAGAATCTATTGAAACCAACCTGCGGAAACATGGTAACCTTGTTGTCTCAAAAGTCGAAAACGAAGTGCCGCCTCATGGAGGTTATTGTCAGCATGACTGCTGAATACTTTGTGGTGTATCTCTAGAATTGCTTCAATTTCCTCTTGGAAGTGGTGATCAATGCCTAGGCGTTGGATAGCATCAACCAGCACCAAGCCATCCAAAGAGTCATCTACAAGTTGGCTCAATATATGCTTGCAAGCCTTCAATTTTTGCTCGAGCTCAACGCAAGAACCATCCTGAATGAGAAGAGAAACAGATTCATGACTACTTACAGCTGGAGATTGTTGAAGAAACTATAGAAGTTTAAGTTGTTGAGTGATGATCTCACAACTGATCAACTGAAGTAAATTAATGATAATTATCCCTAGCTGACAGGAAAGGTGCTGATGAACGAAACTACAAGTGCATGTAGAGATCCATTTATACTGTCTGACACGGAAAGCAACTTGAGGCCCTGAAAACCTTCCACCATCTGTTGATAGGTATGAAGTATTTACCATCAGTAAGACTAATCAATCAGATCTTTGCTTCCTTACGAAAGCAACAATCTAGATGAGCTGTGACGGATATCGTTCACGTTTAAAGGAACATTTTACTCCACCAAACATTACCTATCAATCGTACACATCCGCAAAATTGGAGCGGAGATCGAATGTAAGTCTACCAGAAAATGTAAGACGTGAAAACGAAATAGCAGAAAACAGAAAGGGTCAACTTACACTAGTTAAACCCAATTGAGTTAGAGGGCTTAAATGCTTCGAGGAACTAGTACAGACTGCGTGGTTATCAGCAATGTTCCAGCTTTTAGCACCAGGGATATGCTTAAAATCGATAAAATTTGGTTTAGCGATATCGGGAGTTGACTTTTGAGCACAGTTGGCAGGACAGTGAACAGATTTTTTGAAGCCATGGACATTATCAATAACGGAAGAAACAAATGGCTAAACTGGGAAGAGATGGTCCGGATGGCATGCAGAGGACCGATGCAACCCCAATTTATAGAAGTCCAAGTTACCTTACAGGAATAATACTCTCACTTCAGATCTGTCGGCCCATCCTTCCATATTGAAAATATGTCAACAGTTTTTAACATATGTAAAATGGTTTAATAGGTCTATATTTTGAGTGTCGTTTTCCGGATGGCATGCAGAGGACCGATGCAACCCCAATTTATAGAAGTCCAAGTTACTGTACAGGAATGGTACTCTTACTGAAGATCTGTGGGCCCATCTTTCCATATTGATAAATATGCCAAAAAGTTTCTAACATATGTAAAATGGTTTAATAGGTCTATATTTTTGGCGTCGTTTTCCTGATAGGATGCAGAGGAACGATGCAACCGCAATTTATAGAAGTCCAAGTTACTGTACAGGAATAATACTCTGACTTCAGATCTGTGGGCCCATCCTTCCTATTGAAAATATATCAAACAGTTTTTAACATATGTAAAATGAGTCCGGATCCTCTGCCTAATTTTTATGGTGTCTTATTTTATCCAATAAATCTCAGTAATTTATTTATGTGTGTCTCGCGTGGATTCCATATAGATAAACGTAAGACCCACATAAATGAATGACCGAGATTCATTGGGCAGAATAAAACACTATAAAATTGGACAGAGGATCCTGTCTCATGTAAAATGGTTTAATAGGCCTATATTCTGAGTGTCGTTTTCTGTCTCTCTTGCATAGCAAACCGATGATGAAGACATTTTTAGACCCTAACTCCAACTGCAAAATAATATGCAAAACTTGAAATCCCTGAAAAGATGATCTCTTTTTGGAGGGAGCGCAATTATACACATCTTCATGCTAGAGCTATAAACCTTGTTCTTAAACTTCATGGAAGAAAGAGAATATCCACTACAACTAGGATATTTCTTTTAGACACTGCTTACATAACATACCAGAATGCTTTAATAGGTACCTTGTTGACAACGCTCAATAATGGAAATATCATTATGACAATAGCACCTGATTTCAATATTAGATTGGATGATCTCACTTTATCTAAACGTCTATAAGTTCAAATCTAGATCATTGGAACAGACTAAAATCCTACAACCATCATGGTTAATTTACATCACCAGATGATTTATCGTCAACAGAATCATGATTTGGACCTTAACTTTCTAAATTCTACTTCAGATGCCCTTTATATGGATGCTGATCGTTCCAATGATCAGATTACTATCATCCAGATCCAAAAGCATCTACCAGCACAGAAGCTTGAAAAGTTGATGCCTACTAAATGGATCACCAATTACCAAAAGGTGTTCCACGTGCCTCATCGACACTCTTTTCATACCACAACTCCTCCAATTCTAAGGGCATTAAAACATGAAATAGTGAAGTCCATATATGCAAACCCCAATGAAGATCCATCTAAACCTTCTACATTTGGGCCAATATTTCTAATCCAACCTGTATTTTCATATACGGAAAATAAATCTGGTCCTCTTATCTATTATTTCAAATCTAATAGATATCTATTTTATGTTAGTCATCATTATGGACATTTTATATAGGATGTCGACCAATCTATGTGCAAACCCGACTGTGAAATATATCTCAATCCTAAGGTAGATAGTGATGATGATGATGAAAGATATACCATAAGGAGAAGGAAGAAAAAAAAGCCAAAACCTCACTGTATGCCTTCTCAACAATATTATCCACGCAAGGATGATCCCGATCCAGATGATTCTAGCAATCTTAAAGATCTACAGATCAAAAGATCCAGACTTAAATCTCTTTAAGAGATGTTGAAATCTTCTACTTGTCAATCTAAGCCAATAGTTCCTATTATGAATCCTACTCCTATACCTTACATGATGGTTAAGCCTTATAAGGAAGATTTTTCTTTTTTACACAGGAGTACTAATGAATCAACGAGGGTGTAACCCTTATATCCGAGCCACAAGAATCACTTCACAAGGAACACTTGTATCAAATCCTTCTGATGAAGTTTTTAACTGGAAAATATCAAATGCAGTAGCACAAAATAAAGTTCTTTGGCGAATTGATTCTAAGCTGGATGGAATCAGTTAACAAACCTATGCTATGCAACAAAAAGTCGGCGTAGTCTCTAAGCAGATCCAAAAAATGTATCAGTCTTACAAAGCTCAGATTTAGCGACTTAATGCTGATCTTTGATATTACATTGCTACACATTATCTTGGACCTGACTTCAATGCTAAAGTTAGAGAAATCTAGATGATACAAGGAATTGTGCAACAAATAGAAGCAATCTACCTGGCCTAGACATTCACATTGTGTATGAATGTTTATAGTAAAGCCTTACCTTTATAGATCCTACTCACAGGCCTCAGTTATCAATCATTTTTTGTCCATACACTTACATAAAGAATGTTTTTGAACTAACCCAAGTTCCTACACTATATACTACACTACGAGATAAATTGTTGGAATATTGTCCTAAATCTCATGCACAGTTTTCTCACCTATATCCTCTGTGGAAAACTGATGACTTTTTCATAAGTCTATCTTTTAAGAAGAATGAGGATATAAATCCCATAAAGTCACACATTCAGGGACGAACCCTGATGATCTAAAGCTTGCACAAGATAAGTGTGCTATCCTTTTGAAGCAAGAACTTATTGAGCCCACAAAGTCATATTGGGCTTGCTAGGCATTCTATGTCAATAAATGTTCAGAGCAAAAACATGAAAAAAGAGATTGGTTATTGACTACAAGCCTCTGAATGCTTTCTTGCAAGATGACAAGTTTCCTTTTCCAAAGATCAGCACTCAGGTACTATCTCTCAAAGAAATTGTTATCTTTTCCAAGCTTGATCTTAAGGCGGGATTTTGGTATTGGGTATTTACTCAACTGAGAGATACAAGACTGCATTTTGCGTTACCAATGGACTATTATTCCATTTGGGCTTAAAGTTGTCCCATCACTTCAAAGAACAATGACCAAGATCTATAAGCCTATCCTCTACAATGCAATCATTTACATCAATGACATTCTTCTGTTGTCAAAGACCCATGAGGAACATCAGGCCTTACTGTAACAATTCTTGGATCTTACTAAATAGCATGGTATTATGCTTTCAGCCTCAAAAAGCATCATTGACACTAAAGAATTTGATTTTCTAGATACAACAATTCCTTGGGATTGTTAATTACATCTATAAGTTCCTACCATATGTGGCAGCTTATACTTCATCCTTATCCAAATTATTGAAAAAGAATCCACCACCTTGGATGACAGAACAGACCAAGGCTATCAAGCATCTAAAGCATCTTTGTCAGAATCCTCCACCTTTAAAGATTCTTGACACTAGACAACGCATCTTATAGACTGATGCCAGTGAAACTTATTGAGGTGTTATGCTTATTGAAGAAATCAATGGGAATCGATATTATTATGGACATGCAAGTGGCCAGTTTAGTTCTTCTGAAGGCCACTACCATATAAGTTATAAAGAGATTCTCGCTATCAAAAGAGGTATAGAAAGGTTTGCTTTCCACCTCACTCCTTATCATTTTGTCATTGAAATGGATAACATCTCTTTTCCAAAAATTCTTGATCAGCCCAAGAAAAAGATTCCCAATAGTCAATTACTTCGATGGTAGGAGTGGTTTCTCGCTATAAATTCTCCATCCACCATATTAAAGGTCACCATAATACATTTACTGACTATCTCTCTAGACCAACTAAACCTCCCTTGCTTATTTCCTCTTCTTTGAAGCTTCTTGTTTCTTTGTATTGGTTAATAGAGTTTCCTAAATTTGCAAAATACGAAAAAAAAATTCCTCATTTATTCTCTCATCCTCCAACCTCTAACCACTGTTACAGAACTCTTTCCGCTTGTTCACCAAAGTTTGTTCTATTATCTGCATTTGGCCCCTCTCAAGTTTGATATTTTACTAGTTCCTGGATATTTTGATGTCATTACCCCATACAAAATCATGTATCATATCTATGATAATGTCCACGAGTCTACCTTATGGCATCTCTGGGCTTTGTCTACCTTTTATGCTTGTTCTATTTCTTTTTCACCTCTTTATGTTTATAAACATCTGTTTGATCCAACCAATGCTAGTTCACTCTTATGGATTGTTTTGGAAAGGTTTTAACCATTGGACAAATGGCGTATTGATATGTCTCAAATTTTAACTCATCATCACCTATGGGATTCTTCTGTGGATAATTGAAAAGCTTATGCTATCTACCTCATCCACTGGCCCTATTGTATGAGTGACTCTAGAAAGTTGTGTGCATTCAATCATCTCCAGTTTTGGCGTGTTTCTACAGATTGTCCTACAGAAAGCACATTCTTAATAGAAGAATTACATTCTTTCTTAAACCAATCAAATCAATTTCACAGCTTGGTCTCTTCTACCATTTGTACATCTCTTGGACCTTATTATGGAGATGCTACTCTTTTGACTTCTATTATAACTCCATCCATAAATCAATGGTATCAGAGCCATTAGGTTTCGACCTAGGTCACCCCATTTCGTGAGTTTGAATCCCAAAAAGATAACGGGATGTGACTTATAAGTCATTGCATTATCACGGCTAAGCATTGTGTCATTAGAGTATGCGCAAGTGGATCGTGGTGGTTGTATAAGTGATTTGGCGTGCTTCTACCTTCAAGGATTCTTTTGGGTAACTCAGTGTTACTTTAAAGTTACTTTCTTTTTTAAAGTTGTAATGAGTGTATCTCTTGAGCAATTTACTTTTTTAACAGTCCATTGGTACTGTACATTAGGAATGTAAAATGCAACCTTCTATCTCTCAGTTGGGTGAATACTAAGTTGTCAAAACCACACTGAGACCCTAAAGGGCACACAGGGAAGTATATGACAACCAAACTGACTAAAACAACTCTTTAGACAAGACCATTGGCTAACCAAAGTTAGATTGGAGGTCACTGAGGTGTCTGGTAGACTATTGTGGAACATATCTGGGAACCCTTATGACTATTGGTAAGTTCCAGGTATGATGGACAAGACAACAAGGCTCTTCTCTCTATGGGCATGCACAACTCTTATCTTTCCTCTAAGGAACCTTACTCTCTTCACAACTCTTTTTTCCTTTTTCAAAAAAATAGTCAAAATAGTACCTTCACTCTTTCCCCATTAAACTATAATGTTACAGTGAAATTGTTTTATAAGTAATCCTAAATTGTCTTAGACTTTTTGATACATAAGATTCTCAAAAGAGGCGAGTGTAGAGCATACTTGTCTCTGTACCAAGATAGATAGTAACATGACTCAAGACTTGAAGCTTTCATGAAAGGGAGAACTTAGAAAAAATGGAAAACACTCAAACCAAACTTTATTAAACTAACTTCAACTTAAGAAGAACCTATTTTACAACCTGCTTACAACTGAGGAGGAGCCTTGCTCTTATGAGCGAAGCAAGTGTAGAAAAGTAAATATCTCAAGAGTCACACTTATTACAACTTTAAAAAAGAAAGTAACTTTAAAGTACAATCATCAAACCTTTAACAAAGATACTTTGATAAAGTAAACTACTTTTATAAAAGTAAATAGTATGATGATAAGATAGAATCTTGAATAGTAGTTTGTGGGCCACAAAGATTTTCTTTTATCAAAAGAATTCAAAAGTAAAAGTAAAATCCTAAAAGTATGAGTCCCATTATGATTTGGGATCCAAGGCATCCACAACATTATTTGTGACGAATTGATTCGTGCCATGATTGAAGATTGGATGAAGAGTTTGGATCATTTGAGCTATCAGTATCAACTTGATAAGTCTTTTATCGTTTACTGGGACTAAGCTCATATGTGTGAAGTTTATGTAGTAATTGATTTAACCTTCTTCATTAGGACTATAGTTATCATTATTAGGGTCCTGAGCATCCTAAAAGACTAAGTTAAAAGGCTGAGAAGGTCCTGCAATATTTGAGGCCAATTCTTCTGTGTCATACTGAGGACTATTGGAACTTGGTATATTAATTTCTGGTGCTTTTGATTCACCAGGGATAAATTCATAGGGATATGGTCCAATAGAGGTGGAAATAACTTGTGTATTAGGAAAGTGATTTATCTTTTTGAGAAAATTTCTAAGAGATTGAAGCACTTTGTTTTAATGTTGTGGCTAGTTTAATGACTTATGATAAAATTGGATACAATGTTTTGTGTAAAGGATACCAGTAAGTGTTTCTCGATATGGATGATAAAGGATGAAGAAGGAATGAGTAGATTGTCGTCTAGCAGAAGATTTCCATAGATGAAGTAGTGAAGTTATAAAAGAAAATTGCTACTTCCACTGATCTAGTGGTTGAAACCATTTAAGAAATGTCCATAGCAAAGAGCTTATGTTGTTTATGTCACAGAGATGTTGGTAGAGCTGAAGAGGAGATATAGTGATAGCACAAGCATAAAGGGCAGAGAGAGCCCAAAGATACCATAATACGTTTTCAGAAAGAGGATCATGGGGAAAGTCACATTAAGGTAAGGTGCTTTGAGATTTAATATTATGGGACTTCCAAGAGAGTCATGTTCACTAAAAAACTAATGTAAATAATAGAACAAACTCATACGAGCAAGTGAGGCAACTTCAGACACACTAGTAGGTATAGTATTTATAAAAGGAAAAGATTTCTTTGTGAAAGCAAAGAGGGGTTGACTAGCCATAATGCCTTAACAACTAAAACGTTTAAAATATAAAGGAGTTGCAACGATACTTAGTTAAAGAGAAATAGGATACTTATATTAAGAAAAAGTATCTCAAATATTTGGAGGCCATGGTGGATTTTGTCTGAGTAAGTTGGATATGAATGAAATGTAAGCAACCACGTGTAGTAGGAACTCACTCATGTAATTAACAATCCGGAGGAATTATTATACCTGTTTCACAGAGAGATGTTCATTAGGAAAGTGTAACAGCTCTTGTGCAATACATGGACCAGACTGATAGAATCCATCTTTGAAATGCATACCCAAAAAATCAATTTCTTTAGTGCCAATTATGTTTTTGAGGATGAAAGCATAACGCCATGTTGTTTAGTAAGATCTAAGAATTATTACAGTAAGGTTTGATGTTCCTCAGGGGTTTTTGAGAATAAAAGAATGTCATCGATGTAAATGATTGCACTGTAGAGGATAGACTTATAGATCTTAGTCATTGTTCTTTAAAACAATGATGGGTTGACTTTAAGCCCAAATGGCATAATAGTCCATTGATAACACACACATTTTGTGGGCTCAATTAGTCTTTGCTTCAAAAGTATAACACACTCATCTTGTGCGAGCTTTAGATTATCAGGGTTCATTCCTAGATACCTGGCTTCTGTGGGATTTATATCCTTATTCTTCTTAAAAATTAGACTTATAAAAAACTCAACATTTTTCCATAGAGGATACAGGTGAGAATACTGTGCTTGAGATTCAGGATAATATTCTAACAGTTTATCTCGTAGTGCAGTATATAGTGTAGGAACTTGGGTTAGTTCAATCACATTCTTTATTTCAGTGTATGGAATGAAAAATGATTGATGCCTGTGGGTGAGATCTATAAAGGTGAGGCTTTACTATAAACATCCATACCAATGAGAATGTCTGGGCCAGGTAAATTACTTCCAAGAACTTCGGTCCAAATTGTACAAGAAGTGGAAAGAATCAAATCCCAATTCTTGTTTTGATGATTAACCTAATTTTGAAGGAGTTACCACTAGCAACAATAAAATATTTATCATGTGAAATCCATGCATCGGATGATAAGATATTAGGCCTTTTGATCATACGGCTGGATCTAGTATCCATAAACTTGATATCATTAATGAGCTTATCATATTTATCCTTTCGAAAGTGTTGGATTTGGACATATGGTCGTTGAACTGGTGTATGATCTAATTTCATACTTGTGTACCGTAGCATGTATAGTGAATCATCCTCTAGAGAAGCAGAGTAGTCAGAGGATTCATCATCTTCAATAGTTGTGACATAAACAACAAACTTTGTGTCCTCATATTCTTGTGATTGTTCTTTAATTAAATCTTCAAAGTTGTTGGAAGAATGAATAGGTATAATTGATTGCATTGTTTTCAACAACTTGAGATCCATTTTTGTTTTGTGAGGATATGTTCGTGCAAAGTTCCATGTTATCCACAGAGAAAATAGCGTTAAGGTTTTTGGCAATGAGAGGATTTCTTAAAGAATCTAAACATTCTTCTTTTCTTTCCTTTCGTACTCCCATAGGTTTTCCTTAAAGGTTTGGAGCCTTCCACCTGTCTTTGAGATTTTTTTTCTGTGATTGACTTATTGAAGATGAGCTTTCTTCTTGCTGTGACATTCATAAGTCTTTTTATCTTTGCACTTGATTTAAAGATAAGGCTTCTTGCAAGCAATTTTGAGAACTAGACCACTCTTAATGATGTTCTTGAATAAGGAATATTGATCACATAACTTATCAATAGAAGCTAAAGCAAGCTGGTAGATTTCTCTAAGATATATTTGCCATATCTCTCTGTAAAGAAACTATGGTCCTTTGTAACTCTAGTTGCAATTGATCTGGAAGGGATGAGATAAAAGTATAATGCATATTAACATCATTCCATCCATTTAAAAGATAGTACCTTTCCACTAAATGTTGGCAATGTTTCTAACAAATCTGCTTATTAATAAGTTGAAAGTCACTAATGAATTCTTTATGAATTATTCCAAGATGAGCTCCAACTGTAGTGACTTAGATATACTAAAGTCTTTAATAGTCATTAATACTTTATCACCATTCTCAGGAAGTTCTAGGGAAACAATATGTAAATTCAAACAAAACATTTAGTAAAGGATTATTTGGTTGAGTCATTTGTAGATCTATCCTTACACCAAATTCATGTAGTCGTTCTCTCCATATCATTGGAGGTAGATCATCAAAAGTAAAACAAGGTCCTAAAGTAAGCTTGGCTTGAGCCTGTACAGTTAGCTAAACTGGTGTTACTTATGGTGCTAGTTCAGGTCTAAAAGCTTCAATACCTATGGATTCTCCTTCACTTATTTCTGGTTCAACTTCAGTAGGTTTAGGCATAGTCATCATAACTTAAGATAATTATAATAGATCAGCTAGTCGGGCTGAGGAATCAGAAGACGATTAACAGACCTGCTCAAATGATGACTCAAAGTTTGTTGTAGAGACTTCAGATGTTGGGATAGTGGCTTCAAAATAAGCTTATGTATTATCTGATTGAGCAAAGGAATCTTCTGCATCATGTATAGATGTAAGAGTTGCGATGAACTCTGTCTGTGGCACTTTGCCCTTACCAATAGATGAGGTGGAAGGTTGAACTTTTGGTGGAGACGTTGGAGGTGTATAAATTAGTAACAGTTTACTATAATAATTAACTAATTTAAATTTAGAGTATAAAGGTGAAGGCATAGGAACCTTTAATATCTCAGAAACTTATTACTCAGGAACTCGGCTAGGCTTTGGCTTTGAATTTGAATTTGACCTTTTAGGTTTTTCTTAAGCTTTATGAGGATGAATATACTATCTAATCAAAGGCTAATTAAATTTGAAGTCTTTTCAATAGTCAGCTTCTTCTGGATACATCTGATACATAAGAGATGAGTATATTGGATGAATATTTGAAAATAATGAAGAGGATGAGCCATATACGGTCCTTGACTATGTAAAATGCATATCAACTTTTATTTGTTACACAAATCCTTATATCTTCTAGATTTATCTAACTTTAGCATTGAAGTCAGGTCTAAGATAATTTGTAGCAATGTAATGTCAAAGATCAACATCAAGTCACTGAATCTGAGCTTTGTCAAAATAATACATTTGTTGGATCTGCTTAGAGATTGCATCGACTTTGTGTTGCATAGCATAGGTTTGCTGACTAATTCCATCCAACTTAGAATTAATTCATCAAAGAACTTTATTCTGTGCTACTGCATTTGATGTTTGCTAGTTAAGAACTTCATTAGCAGGATTTGATACAAATGTTCCTTGTGAAGTGATTCCTGAGGCTCGGATATAAGGGTTATAGACAACCCTCATTATTTCATCAGTAATCCTGTGTAAAAAAGGAAAATCTTCCTCATATGACTTAACTATCATGCAGGGTACAGAAGTAGGAGCCATAATATGAACTATTGGCTTAGACTAATAAGTAAAAGATTTCAATGCCTATTGAAGAGATCTTAGTTTAGATCATTCTATTTTTAGTCTTTTAAGATTGTTGGAATCATCTAGATCTAGATCATCCTGGTGAGGATGATACTATTAAGAAGGCATATAGTGAGGTTTTGGTTTTTTCTTCTTCCTTTTCCTTTTGGCATATCTTTCATCATCATCATCGCTATATGACTTAGGATTAAGACATACTTCACAGTAGAGTTTGCATATAGATGGTTCAACATCCCATATAAAATTTCCATGATGATGACTAACAAAAACTGGATCTCCATAAGATTTGAAATAATAGATAAGAGGATCAGATTTACCTTCCGTATGTGAAAAATGGGCTGGATTAGAAATATTTTCCCAAATATAGAAGGTCCAGATGGATCTTCATTAGTCATTCAATCTTTTAATGTCTTTAGAATCAGAGGAGTTATGGTATGAAAAGAGTGTCGATGAGGCTCGTAGAACACCTTTCAGTAATTGGTGATCCATTTAGTAGGCATTAACTTTTCAAGCTCTTGTGTTGGTAGTTTCTTCAGGATCTGGATGATAGTAGTTTCATCATTAGAACGATCAGTAACCATGTAAAGGATTTCCGAAGTAGAATTTGGAAAGTTAAGGTCCAAAGTATGATTCTGTAGATGATAGATCATCTGGTGATGTAAAGTAACCATAATAGTTGTAGGATCTTAATCTGCTCTAGTGATCTAGATCTAAACTTGCAAACGTTCAGATAAAGTGGGATCATCCAACTTGATATTAAAATCAGGTGTTATCGTTAGAATGACACTTTCATTGGAGTTTACAATCAAGGTTAGAGATGACATTCTGGGCTTGAAATCAATGTGTATGAACTTGGTTCGAAGTTTAAAAATTATTAAAAAAATTCACTAATTAGTATATGTTAATCACTTAATTTTCAATTGATTTTATATGATCATTCAACTATCATTTCATACAAATAAAGTATTTTTTATCTCCTATTTATGTTTATCATGAAGAAAAATATCCGAATATAATGGGATATGGTGTAATATGTTATATTTTATTCACAATTTTGGAAAATAATATAATTCAATATTGATAGTTTAGAGGACATGTAAATTACAATCCCAACAATTGGAGAAATATTGCAAAATTAAAATTAAAAAAGGTTTTTAGTTTAATTATAAATGAGCACTATATTTCTATGTTTATAATAGATAAGAAAATAAGGAATAAAAAAGAAAATTAATATTTTTCTGCAGAAAATAAATCTTTTTCTGCAAGTGAGTAGGCCTTGCACTTTCATAATAGTATATGGTTGTTCAAGTTATAGTTAAGAAAAAAGTTTAGCAATATATATATATATATATATCAACGGGGATCAGATGTATTATGAGAAATTATAACACCCCATCACTGATGAGAAGGGTAATTTGGTCATTTGGGACGGGTTAGGCGAGTGTAAACATACCTCGTTACACTCATGCATCATATAGCTTTTATAATTATATGAATGGTAATTTTTGCACATGCACATGATTGTACATGCATTCCTGACATTTCCCGGCATATGTATTTATTGTGAAAAGTGTGTTATTCGTGTTTGAAAAATTGAATTGGAGTGATTTATGTGTGTTTTATATTTTTAGGAAATTTCAGGAATTTTTCTAAAATTTTTCGGGGTATTTTCCCAGACTGGAAAAATCGCCAAGTGGCGGACTGGTTGGTTTCTGGTACCGAAAATTTCTACCTAATGGCAATGGAATATTGGATAAAGGATTTTGGGATTTTTACTTGAGCCATTAGCA
>JANIHY010000002.1:47418251-47439201 GCA_027479065.1 Erythroxylum brevipes
TTGTAATGAAATAAAATATAAATTTAATTAATTACAATTAAATGACGAAACAATTAAAGTAATAAAGAGAGATCAAAATGCGTCTTCTTCCAACTTTACGTGATGTGTAATGTAACAATTTAATTACTTTTTTTTAATTGGAAAAGATAGTTGAGTAGATTAAAGCATCGGATTGCTAATCCATTGTGCGAGTTATTTGCACCGAGGGTTCTAATCTATCTCTTTCCGATTTCGTTGATGACTCAAGTTAGCTTCCGCCACTTCAAGAGTTTGCTAAGCTTCTTGTAGATCATTGTCACTAGCCTTTTTCACATCATTTGCCACCACCAATTGAATAGAATCATAAGTAGAATTAGATTCAAAAACACCCAAAATTGCGTAAATCCAGAGATTCCCTAATAAGTCAACTATGTCACCACAAACAAAGATAAAGCAAGTGTTGGATTTAAAGCTGGTGTTAAAGATTATAAATTGACTTATTGCACTCCTAACTATGAAACCAAAGATACTGATATCTTGGTAGCATTCCTAGTAAATCCTTAACCCCTGAGGAAGCATGTAACCCTATTCTTAAAAAAATTAACTGCAAAATAGCATATCCAAATTATAAGAAAGTCGATAGAGGTGACAATTATAGAATTGAAATCGTTCCAATTTTTATTTGTTTTTGTTCACATATGATAATAAATTGCGAATATGATCCAAGTAATAAAGAAAGAAAGCAGAGAAGAGTGGAGATAAAGTAGAGACCGATCGAGTAAGGTGAAGAAGAACAGCAAAGAGTTGGAAACAGCTTGAGCATCCGATCATCTGGGTGAGAATCAAGCAGGAGGAAAAAGGCGAAAGCCGATACAAAGAGCTTGAGAGTGCAAAAGATCACCACAGCTCTCTCATCTAAACACTTGTTTGCTTATTTTGTTTATTATCTCTCTATTTCTTTATTAAACTTACTCCTTTATTCGTTGAAAGACTCATACTGTTAGTTTTTGAAAGTTCATTTTGATTATTCACTTAGTTTATTGCTTTAATAGTTCTCTTATATTGATTAAGATGGGATTGAACTATTTAAGTGTGATGAATCTTGTTATTTCTATGATGGGTTGAAATCTTTTTCTTGAGGATTAATGTAGCTATTTTAGTTAAATATGCATGATTGAGGGACTATGTTGTTGTTTTATGTTTGCTATAGTTTTTGAACTGAATAAATGTAATAGCATGACCAAACTTTGCATCATTTTTGTATTAAACAAAGGATAGAGAGAAGAAGTTTAATATGGAACGAGAAACTATAGACGTTTAGGTTAAGAACTAGAATTAACTTAAGTGGTAATTAGTAATTAGGTTTCTATAATTAATTTGGATGATAACTTGTCATATACAAAAGTTAGACTTAGTTTATTATTCGAGTTCATCTTAGAGCCCAACTATTATTTTTAATGAGATTACTACCCGATCACTTCCCCATAGTCATGCATAGAAGATTAAATTAGTAAAATTAATTCTTAAGAGTTTTCCGCCTTGATTAATCTATTCGTTTTTGCTTCCGATTGAATCAGTTACTTTTTAATCTAATTTTGTGATTTCTTTTAAAGCCTCAACTTAACAAATCGGGATAGAATATTTAGAATTGCATCAATTTTATTTTTTTCAAAATTAATTTGATTTGTCCAATGTCACCTCCATAGGAGATGACCCTAGACGATCAACTACGACTACCTTGTATATTTGTGAGTACGATAGTCTAGGTGTTTTTAGAACTTATTTTAGGCATAATAACAAGTGAGATTAAGGTTCCTCTTTACCTTGAAAGAAAATTGTAAAAATGGTTCCTTTACCGAGAAAGATTGTATAAAGGTTATTCTTCATCTTGAAAAAAGAATTATAGTGGAATTACAAAAAGAGTTTTGAGAGTGGATGTAGGCAAAGTTTATCTACTGAACCACTATAAATCAGTTTGCATTCTCTTCTCCCTTTCCTCTTTAAATTATTATTCAATTGTTTAATTAATTTATATTAAAATTTTCATTATTTATATTGATCATTTTTAATTAATTACATTGCTTATAAAAATTGTTGAATTTTTTGAAAACCTAATTCACCCTCGCTTTGGGTGCCTTTAGGGACTAACAACATTGTCTATTTTAAATAAAATTAAAAACAACAGCTCTAACTTTTTCTTAATTTTAATATCTTAGGTAGGTTCTTTAAAAAATCATATAGAGAAATCTTGAGAAGTGAGCTCTTAAAGTGGACTAAATTAGTGTGCAATAAGAATTTACTACCCCAAGTGTCATTTCGTATGCATAGTAGATGTGGAAAAGAGTGATGGAACTCAACCATATCTAAATTCAATTAACATATGCTACCTATGGAAAGAAAGCAATTAAACCCTAGATAATCTATTCTTTAAGTGTAAATTTTCGTACTAAAAATATGGAAAAGAGTGATGAAACTCTTCCATATTACTAAAGTGAATGAAAATTACAAAAAAGTGCATGTCATGGCTCTGAACTATTAAGATGAGCGCATAATAGAAGATAATTATCCATGGTATCATCTTGGCTCTTGTCTATATAAATTATTGGAGGAAAGGAATTAAATGTTATTTCATAATGCACTAAAATTGATTGAGCAAGTTAGAGAGGAGTTAGTTTATTGGGTGAGGGAATAACTAGTATTGAATACATAAGCTAAAAAATGAAGTAGATTAATAACTTTATTTTGGAGAATAGAAATAGAGACAAAGACTCAGTAATACAACTCAATGAGAGCAATGAAGATAGTCGGACTGTGGATTATGGTGAAGTATAATGGACACAAAAAATGTGATGGTCCAAATTTCTTAAACCACAATTTAGCCAAGTTTCCCCACAATTACATATTTAATTACCAAAAATCTTAGTAGTTTAAAAAGTGATGTTCATCAATCACCAAAAATTATCTGTACAAGAATAACTATCCTAAACTGTGATTTTCAGAAGTATATACAATAAAACAA
Organism: Erythroxylum brevipes; assembly: GCA_027479065.1. Lineage (NCBI taxonomy): Eukaryota > Viridiplantae > Streptophyta > Magnoliopsida > Malpighiales > Erythroxylaceae > Erythroxylum > Erythroxylum brevipes. Next base: position 47,421,250 of record JANIHY010000002.1, read on the forward strand.
TTGTACTTAATTTGATTAGTTGGCTTCACCTAGACTCCACACTATCAATCATGTGTATTGGGGTTATCAACAATCTTTCTATTTCCTAGAAAAAATATAGCGACAAGAGGTGAGTTGTTTACTCAGTAAAGGTAACTTAAACCATACTCTCAAAATCAAATAACTAAATATATGGTGAAAATAGTCCAATCATTAATATACATATAATTCTAAGATACACAAGCAATACTCAGTTTGCCCAAACACTCAATAAATGTCCAGAATCTTATTATTATTAATTATTAATACTAATATTACATTTATTAATAGCATGTATATTTTACCTTTTTATTATTGAATTAATTGGGCTTTGTTTAAACTAGTAGGCTTACATTCATTGGTCTGTCAACTCATCTCTACTCTTCGTAAGCACTCATTAAGTGTAAACGTATTCAAATGTGTAAATATCGATATAAGGTACCTCAATCCTTTAATATAAACTAGTACCTTGGAACCATTTTGGTACTTAGCCATCGACGTAGAATATCCCTAAGACTTAGGATACATCGATACTATTTTGATACCTAGCTATAGGCGGAGGACATTTCTAAGACCTAAAAGGCCCTAGTACCTACTCCACAGACAAGAACATAGCCACAACATGCTTATATCTTAACAACCCATCAATCTATGACTATCAAATATAGCCTATCCTAGGTAAGCCACAGAGTCACAATGTTAGACCCTGAATTTTTTTATATGATATCATTAAGCGTGAATTGTGACAATTATGTGATTTTGCCTTAGTTTGATTAAATTGAGAAGATTATTGGATAATTACAGTTTAATTGTGGTTAAATGAGAATTAGAGGGTTAAATGGTGTAAGGGTATTTTAGGTGGTTCACTTAAGTTGTAATGGGCTTAGGCTTATTAGGAAGGGCATTGTGGACATTGTCCATGCCCTTAGGTTTAAAAGAAGAGAATTAGAAAAGAGAAAAGAGGAAAGAAGATAGAAAAGAGGGGAGGAGTGCGTCGTCGGTGAAGGAAGGAGAAGAGAAGAGAGAGTTTTGTGATTTCAGCATTTCCGACAGTTTTAGAGTTTCAATCGGTAAGTTTACGTCATTTCTATCTTGCTTCTGGATGGATTAAACCTCGGATATGTGGAATATGTGAGAATCGATGGTTTTAGGCTTTTAGGGTTAAAATAGTTAGAAATCGTTGGGTTGATGTTTTTAGGATGTATTGGAAGCTTAGAATGGGTTAGAACTGTTGTAAAAGACTTGATCTATGCTTTGGATGTGTTGAATTTAAGTTGGTATGAATTGGAGGTGGAAAGTGCAGAAATCTGGAGTTCAGGGTCGGTTCCTCGACTCAGACGTCGCGACGTGCGGTTACAATATCATCATATGAAAATATTAATATAAGATATCACGTAAAAATAATATATTATACCACTTTTATATTTCTTGATGCAACTATGAAGTATTGCAATGAAAATTCTATTAAACCAAAGGTCAATGAAAGAAATTGAGTATATAAATGACTATAATTTTTAGAAGGGTTTTCTTTCTAACTCCAGTTGAAATTAATTTATTAATTAAGTCACTTTGGTTGGAAGGGAAAATTAATAACGTAAAACTATTCATAGAAGAGTGTCTGAAAAAAGGTTAAGCTATCAATGTTGTAAACTTACTACCCTAATTCATGGTTTTTATAAGAAAGATGATGTAAAATGTCATTATTTGATGAAATGTATAAAATAAATAAACATCCTGATAACATAACTTATATAGCCATAGTCGATGCATTAGCAAGGAACGTTAGAATAAAGCTATAGTTGATGACTTTTGCAATAAAGATAAACTATATGGTAAGTGAAGAAAATGGTTAGTTAATCTTTCCAGTGCTATAAATATCAAATGTACCAATTAAGTTTAAGTTGTTCTTCATTAACCAACCATAATAATATAACAACAAACTACAAAGTACACAAGTTCAAGCTTTGGGATCAATTAGATCCACTTTTCAAGATTTACCCAACTTATGAAACCACAAATCAGTTTTAATATCATAAAGGCAATTGAAAAAAAACAAAATATTGATAGAACATAATAGAAAATTGAAGAAACAAAGGAATATTTGGCAAATGTGACATTAAGAGTTTTATGAGAGATAAATAAGAATGATGTTAGTAAAGAAGAGAGATGATAAGACAACTTTGATTAACGTCATCGGACAATGTGCAAATGGTGGGCAAACGAGAGTATGGCAGACATTTTGCTAAAATAGGGCAGACTACAATGGTGATGTCAAGTATTACTAGCAAGCATATTCAGGTGGTTAACACGTTGGTTCCAGTAATCAAAGAGTTAATGTCCAGGAATTAGGTGGTGCGGGTGTAGAATTTGTGAAATGATTCTTCTCATTTCTAAAATGTGGAAACAAAGTGTTTATATACAAAGTTAGTTGGAGTAACTAACTATCCTAATTACAATTAAAGAATGATTAGTTAGCTAATAAATGATAACTAACTAGAACTAACTATAATGGCAAATACAACGTGATCTAACAGCCCCCCTCAAGCTGGATTGTGGATAGTGAGCAATCCCAGCTTGGCAATATTGGAATGGACAGGTGTTGCTACCAAAGATTTGGTGAAGACATCGGCTAATTGATGGCGTGAAGAGCAAGGCATGAGATGCACAAGTCCAGTTTTGACATTTTCTCGAACAAGATGGCAATCCAATTCGATGTGTTTTGTTCTTTCATGAAAAATGGGATTGGCAGCGAGTTGCAAAGCTGAATTGTTGTCACAAAACACGACTGTTGGGGGAAGATTGAGGTTGATGAAGATCGGCAAGAAGAAAATGTAACCATTGGACTTCACAAATGGTTGTTGCTAGAGCTCTATACTCTGCCTCTGATGAAGATCGAGAAACTGTGGTTTGCTTTTTAGCTTTCCAGCTGATAAGGGAATTGCCATAGAACACACAAAAATTAGTTATTGAGCAACGTGTACCTGGACAGCCGGCCCAATCACTATCACTAAAGGCTTGTAGAGTCATGGAGGAAGAGGCAGAGAAGAACAAACTGAGGCTAGGGCATCCTTTGAGGTATCGGAGAACCCTATGTGCAACTTGTAAATGAGTGAAAGTAGGCTTATCAAGGAACTGACTAAGTTGTTGAACTACAAAAGTTATATCTGGCCGAGTGGAGGTGAGATACAATAACCTGCCAAAAAGTTGCCGATAAGATGTAGAATCTGGAAGCAACTCAGTCTCATCTTCTCGAAGCTTGAGACTTGATTTGGCAGTGATAGGAGTTATCACTGGTTTGCAATCAGTGAAACCATAGTCTTGTAAAAGATCAAGTGTGTACTTTCTCTAGTAAAGATGTAAACCAACAGAACTCCTTGCAACTTCAAGGCTAAGAAAAAATTTTAGAGTTCGCAGATCTTTGATTTTGAAAGCAGAATCCAAAGATGCTTTGACGGAATTTATTTCATTGAGATCATTCCCAGCAAGGATCACATAATCCACGTAGATTAACAGAGAGGTGATGGAATCACCATTCTTCTTGATAAATAAAGAATGGTCCGAGGTAGAATGATGGTAATCAAGAGTAATAAGGGCTGTTGTGAGTTTGGCAAACCATTGCCGACTTGTTTGCTTACCATAAAGAGATTTTTGTAACTTGCAAACCTTTTGTTTTATTGGCATGTTCAAAACCAGGCGGCAAGAGCATGTAAACTTCCTCGTTTAAATCATCATGAAGAAATGCATTATTAACATCAAGCTGCTGGATGTGCCAACGTTGAGAAGTTGCCATGGTAAGAAGCAATCGAACTGTAGTCATCTTACACACAGGAGAAAACGTATCAAAGTAATCAATTCCTTCAGTTTGTGTGTAACCTTTGGCAACCATTCGAGCCTTGTATCTCTCTATTGAACCATCAGCCTTGTGTTTCACCCGAAAGACCCATTTACAACCAATTGGAGATTTACCAGATGGTAAATCAGTAACAACCCAAGTGTTATTTTGTTCAAGAGCAAGGATTTCAGCTTTCATAGCCTCACGCCAAAGTTCATGTTTAATGGCATGCTTGTAGGTTTTAGGTTCAGGGGTGGCAGAGATAGCTGAAGTATAGTGTAAATGTGCAGGGTACAAGTGATGGTATGAAACAACAGAAGAAAGAGAGTGAGGAGACATATCTGGAAGATGATCGGTGACAGCAATAGAGCAGTAGTAGTCACGAAGGTAGGAGGGTGGTTTACGGTCTCGAACAGGACGAGGGGATGGGGGTGGTTATGGTTGAGAGGAAGAGGGTTGAGTAGTGGATTGTGGGATATCAACGGATGAATCATATAAAACGGAGGGTTCAAAGATTTGAGGAATTGTGGCAGGTGGTTTAGTGGGAGTGGAGAAAGGATATATGTTTTCATGGAAGGAGACGTTTCTGGAAACAAAAATGTTTTTGGTGATAGTGTCAAATAAAAGATAGCCTTTGACATTAGGTTTAAAACCAAGAAAAATACACTTGCATGCATGAGGGTCAAACTTGTGACGGTGAGTTACAAGAGTGGTGGCATAAGCTAAACAACCAAAAACACGAAACTGGGAAAAATCAGGTGGTGAATGATAAAGAAACTCAAAAGGATGTTTTATTTTTGAGCAAAGGTGTAGGGGTACGGTTGATAAGATGGGTTCCATGAAGAACAGCATAGCCCCAGAAAAACTTAGGGACGGAAGCTTGAAAAAGAAGGGCGCGAGAGATGTTTAAAATATGTTGGTGCTTGCGTTCCACAAGACCATTTTGTTCAAGGGTTTCAACGCATGAAGTTTGATGAAGAGTGCCTTTGGTGGCATAAAAGTTTGGCATATCAAATTCAGGCCCATTATCAGATCTCAAGGTTTTGATTGAAGTTTGAAATTGTGTATCAACCAAGGAGAAATTTTTTTGAACATGTTGTCTTGCTTCAGATTTCTGTTTCATTAAAATGATCCAAGTATATCGGCTAAAATCATCAACAATTGTTAAAAAATAACGATGGCCATGAATTGAGATGATAGAATTTGGTCCCCAAATGTCCACATGAACGAGTTCAAAAATATGAGTAGTTGTAATGTAGCTTACAGGAAAAGGTAACTTTCATTGTTTAGCTAAATGACAAGCATCACAGGCTTCATTGTTTGATAAAGGTAAAGAGGGTATATACGCTTTAAAAAGATGTAAACGAGAATCAGAAACGTGACCAGGCCGCTGATGCCAAGGAATTGCAGTGGAGGTGGAAGACAAAGCTGCAGAAATGGGAAAGGATTTAGGTGGAAGATCTAGTATGTATAAGCCATGAAAAAATCTAGTTGTACCAATCATCTTCCTCGTGTGTAGAGCCTGTATAGAGCAAGTGGAAAGATGAAAATGAAGAACACAGGGCAGACAAGAGGTGAGACGTGTGACAGAGAGTAAATTAAAAGCAAAAGAGGGAATGTAAAGAACATCAGTGAGATAAAAATCAGCACTAAAGAAAACTGTACCAGAAAGTGAAGCAAGTACTTTAGTACCATCAGGCAAAGTGACTATAACAGGGGAAATTTGTTTATAAATAGCAAAAGCATGCAAAGAATTTGTTATATGATCAGTAGCACCAGTGTCAACAATCCATGATGTAGGTGTAAACAGAGAAAGAAAAGTAGATGAGGTACCTTCTTGATGAAGTGTAAGGGATGAAGATGATGGAATGGACATTACTTGATTGGTAACATGTGGAGAAGTGGAGGTGTATGGTGTGGTGGAGAGGATATTGTGATTGAGTAAGATAAGAAGTTGATTGTATTGCTCTTGAGTCAAATTAACAGTTGAGTTGTTAGATTTAGCAACTGATGAAGCCTCAATTGATTCAATAGGAGAAGAGTCATGCGGATCCTCAACAAAAATATTGTGAGCTCGAGAATATGACCCTCAAGATTTGTATCCAACTGGAAATCCATTCTTGCGATAGCAAGTCTCAACGGTATGACGCGATAGCAAGTCTCAACGGTTATACAGTTGTACTGTATGCTTTACTAGTTTACTGTTTACATCAACCATGCTTTCAAAAATCTTAATAGTAAATAATAATGACAATTAATATGGAATAAGTCAATAACAATAATTTTTAAATATTTTACATATAAATAATAATAAGTATTTAAAATATTACAAATTACAATAATACAAGAGGTTGATCCTCCTCCTCCTCCTCCTCCTCCTCCTCCTGCTTCTTCTGCTGCTCCTGCTCCTGCTCCTCCTGTCTTAGGTACTATGCGAATGACCCATACGCTTGCAGATTATCGAGATTATTAATTAGAACTTACATATATCGAAAAACTATGATCAAGTTTTTTGGCTTCGTTATTGGAGAGGTGATTAGTTTAGTTCTATAGTCTAAGGCTTTTTCACTATCTTTTATTTTTAAAAAATAAAAAATATAGAGAGAGAAATTTGGAGCATAAAGTAGAGACATAACAAGATATCTTAAAATGAGAAATGAGACATCTAAAGAGCTAGATGCCAAGAAGAAATGGAAAGAACAATGATGGAAGATAGAAACTATAGGGAGTAAGGAACTTTTGCGAACTATAATGAGGCATATTATGGTTAGGGAACTAACGATCCTTATTAGAACATGTATACTCCGGGTAGCAGAACCATCCAGATTTCTATTGGTTCAATAATGTAGGGACTCATTTATGGCATTAAGACCTATTAGAACTTCAGCAAGATGAGTCTAGTTTATGAGATTCTAAATTGGATAAGATCTTAGATAAGCTCACAGGCATGGAAGAGGACCAGAAGAGACCAAAAGAGCAAATTGAGCAAGTAACGAAAAAATATGCCTTGTCTATTCAAAACCTAGAGATTCAAGTGAGACAACTTTCTCGTGAATTTTATAAGAGAAGTGTGGAAAACTCTCTAAGTTATATGGAAATCCATCAAAGAGAGCAATATGAGGCTATTATGCCTAAGAATAGGGAGAGCAAGAAGGATCAGTAGAAAATGAAACTGAACCCCACCTTATTGAAGACCAAGAGACAAAGAAAGAGGATGAAGAAAAGAATGTCAACGCTCCCTTTTATTCACCAGTTCTTGATATAACATGTGTGAATATTGAAAAATCTTTGGTAGATGTCCACAAAAAGAACCTTATCCTTCATATTAATGATGACCAAGTCACATTCAATATAAATGATGTATTAAAGAATCCGAAGGATAGTAGCTCATTCAAGATAATTGATGCGGTCGAATCTTCTAAAGAACAAAACGACAAAAAATAGATGAAAATGGACATCGAGTGTAAAGAAGCTATGAACGTCTTTGCTCGTGAAGCAGAAGGAGTGGAGGAGACGAAGATGATTAAGCGAAAAAGAGAGCAACTTACCTTCTTATAGGAAAAACTATTGGACTCGATGGAAGATTCAGGAAGATTTGTTGTTCCCTGTTTTGTGGATAGTTTACTTTAAAAAATGGCATTATTAAGCTTAATTGGTTTTTATAATGTTATCAATATTGTCCTTCTGATTATTTTGCAATTTATAGCTTACTTACAAGCTACAAAACCTATGTTGAACAAAAAGGTGGAAGCAAGCTGCTCATAATAGATCCCGACTAAGTTTTCAAGAATAGAGCGTCGAGTTACTGACGTTAAAAGAAGTGATACATAGGAGGCAACCCATGGAATTTTTGTTCCTTTGATTGTTCTTAGAAAGTTTGAATTCTATAGTTAGGTTATTTCATTTCCAAATAAAATTGAGAACGCATAGGACTTCGACATGAATTCGATGATCGATGAAGTAAGTAAAGGGAGGTGAAAGGGCTATAAAGAGTTAAGAAGTAATTTCGAAAAGTGGAAAAGGACAAAAGAAGAGGAAAAATTACAAATTAGTGGAAAATTTGTAGGTCATGATCGTGGCTTACGACAGGGTCAAAAAAAAGGACACACGACTGTCAATATCAAGTTTTACCATTTTACCCTCCAATCACCTATATATTCATTTCTAACTTCATTTTTCACTCACTTTTATTTTTACTTTTTCTCTATAAGCTTTAAACCTCCAAACACTCTCACTTCTCTCTACCCAAATTTCACACTTCTGGCTTCTTCCAACTTCTATTGACTCACCAGCTAGTATGTTGCACATTAAGCAAATAATAAAGCATGATCAATCAGTGGGGCACACCTAAATCTCAACATGAGGGAAAAAGAACAGGGAAGCTAATTACGAAACACCTTTCTTGATCTTCTCAGATAAGGAAGGTACCTATTTTCATTCTCTTTGCAATAAATAGATTATGGTTCTAAAGTATTTGCATTTTGAAACTTTAGATAGATTAGAATTGCGAGACAAACTTGTAAGTTTAGCAGAGAAAATTCAATGGGGTTAGTTCATTCAATTTCAATTCCCAGTTTACAAAGAACCTACCTTAGAATTTTTTTCATCCCATTAGTATGAATCCAACAAACCTAGGCAATTATGGTTTAGGTTGCGGGGACAACCTTATGGGCTTGATTATGGGACTTTGCATGAAATTCCGAGTTGTTTGTAGTGAATCAGCAGATGATTTCCTTTTCAACTCTTACTAGACTAAAATAACTAGGTTAGAGCGTTTTAACGCTAAGAACATAAATAACATCATTAGGAGCCACGAACACTTGTTGATGCACAAATTCATGTGTCAAATCAGTTTTGACAAAACAGAAGGCAACAAGTGTTCAACGAAGGAACTTTTCATGTTGTGAAGCATGGATTATAGTATCCCAGTTTGCACAACCACCCACATCTTTAACGCAATTATTGTTGCCCGAAAGAAGAGGAGCAATAACTTAGGAATGGGTTACTTGGTTTCGGCCATAGCTAATTATTATGGAGTTTAGTGTAATGGACTCACAGTCTACTATCCTGAATTAATAAGCCATCATCATCTATAGCAAGCTGAAATCCTGAGATCCCATAACATGGAACTTCAGGATATTAGTGACAAGACACATTTCAAGGGCAAGATTGATCAAGCAAGTTTAAGTGCTCAATAACGACAAGAAGAGGATTTGACCAACGAGAAATCTGAGGAAGAAGAAGAAACAGAAGAACTGGGCTGGAATAAAGTACTAGAAATAATCTCTGCAAACACTAAAGTAATTATAGATACATTTGTAGAGAACTCCAAAAGTATGAAGGAGATGGCCCAAACTCAACAATGTGAAAGCTGGGACATACGTCTTATCCATCGTTATTTTGAGGCTCAGGGCATTCAAATGCCACCTCCAACACCATCCCCGCCTCCATCACCATCAGACTTTGTCTTTATTTTATTTTTGTTTTTATTTTACTTTAATTTATGTTTCTTCTTCCCATATGTGTTTGTTTGTCCCCTTCTCACATTGAGGACAATGTGTTGTTTAAGTGTGAGAGGGTTGTGTGTTTTGTAACTTGAGTGTGAATTTTGCATGTTGTATGATAGTTTGTTTAGGTTGTATAATGTGAATTGTGTGTATACGTCAATGGCTAAAACTTAATGGGATAGATTTAACCTTAACCATATTTTTTCTAGGTTACGAAGATTTATTAGCTTGTGAAATTAGTTACCTAAGTTACTTAGGGCTAAATATACCGATTAATTAGGATATGATGTTAGTCCATTCACCCTAGGAATTTCCCATACTCATTTATAATTTTAGGTTAATCAAATAAGGGGCATTATTAGTACATTTTCATGAGAATGATTACTTAAAGTAATAAGGTAAGCAAATTTTTGTGTTAAAAAATGTATAAATTTAACTAAATTAACTATTTCGCTAGCTTTCAGGTTATGAACAAAGCTAGTAACCAGTTGAAAATGTGATGTAACTAAGTAGCTGGATATACATGCATAACAAATGTGTGCCTTCGCATAAAAAGACTATAAAAACATCCCAACCAAGCAGCTTAATAACAACATGACTTAGCTGAATAACCAGATCGACATTTATCAAAAATGTTGCCTCTGCGTAAAAAGACTAGGTTCATGTTCTAAGGAAAAAACAACCAAAAATTAACAAAAAGATTGTTTTCAAATAAAACTACTAAACTTGTTAGTAGTTTGATTTTTTCATGAAAACCTACTAAGAAATAACTATACTTTTGTATTAACTAATAATTATCAATGTGTGTGTGCAAGTGATAGGGGTGAATATGCCTAACATTAAAATTCTAATTAGTTTGTATATTTAGTCCAAGGTGTTTAGACGCAGATTTCGCTTGTTAATAAGTTAGAACAACTTGAAGGATTATATTTATAGTTAAATTTGTTTCGTTAAGTTGAAGCCATTGTCTCATTATTGCATATGCGTGTTTTTTGCTATCTTTATTTCTTTATTGTTTTTGTTTACTTGAGGACAAGTAAATATTTAAGTATGGGGATGTTGATAAGTGTGAATTACATCGTGCTTTAGGGTTTAGTTTGATATATATTTAATTGTTAACTTCATCGTTTAGTATGTATTTAGTTAGAATTGTGTTAGTTTATTAATTAATTGTATTTAAGAGTTTTTATAAGTTAATACAAGCATTTGAACTTAATTATTCTGTCTTTGAGGTACCTTGATGTATTTGTTCGTGTTTCAGGGTTAACATCGAAGAAGGGAGAAATTTCGGAGACACCCAGGCCAAAACAATGGCCCATGATCGTGGTAAAACAGTACTGCTAAAGTCAGCCCACGATCATGGCCCATTTACCACGATCGTGACAGAAGCCCATAACACTGCTCACGATCATGACAGAAGGCTCAAATGTGGCCCACAATCCTGGCTTATAGGGCCACAGTCATGACTTACATTGGGCAGACAGGACAATGTTAAAAAATTTCAAGTTTTGAGAAAATTTTTGGACCTTTCGGACCCCAAAAATTCCTAGGGCTGCCTAAAACACAAAAGGTATATAAAGAATAAGACAAAGAAGATAAGAGAGCTTTTGCATCTGCCACTTGGAGAGAAACCCTAGAGAGAGTTCATCGAGATATTGAGAAAGAGAAGAAGGAAGAGAGAAGTGGAGGAGAAGCTGACATCAACGTACTTCCCAGATCTAGAGTTTCCCGACATCGCCACCTCTTGTCTCCGTTTATAATCATATTTCCTGTTATTTTCCATTTTTATTGTTGTATAGAATTAGGAATAGCAGTTTGATGATATGATTATAAATGTTGAGATGTTCTATACTCACTTTTGGCTTTTTTAATCTTTGATTTAATAAAATCTTTTTTTTTAATTGTTTGGATTCATTATGATTAATTTATGTAATTGCATAATTCAGTAATAAATTGAGAGGGTGAATAGAATGACAAAAAAATAAATTGGGCTAACGAGAGTTAGCTGATTTTATAAGAACAAGAAATTATCAAATTGGTAATTATGTGAAGAGAGATCTCACATAGATGCCCGATAGTTTATTGGACAACTTTATATCTAATTAGGTTTTGGATAGGTTGTTAATTGAGAAATAGTAATTTTCCATAATCTGATTATGATTTATAATTTAGGGTTAATAGTTTTAACTCAAAGAGAGAGTAATCAACGCTAAGGTCGTCTAGGACCAATAATCTGATAATTCATAATTGATTAGATTAAAAAGATAGGTAAAATTTTCCCTTTCTCTCAATTAATAGTTCCTTTAGGTTGACTTTTGAGTGTGTGTTGCAATTGCTATATTGTTAATATTTTCGTAATTGATTCTTAGAATTGAGTTACGTGATTGAATTAAATTCTTGCCCAAGTATTTTTATATTTTGAATACTGCGAAGTGTTTTGGCCTTAAATTTTAGGATTAGATTATCCCTCCTTGTGGGATCGACACCTTAGGTACTATGTGAACGAACCATACACTTGCAGATTATCGAGATTATTAATTAAAACTTACATATATCGGAAAACCACAATTAAATCTTAATATTTACAAAAGAATTTCCTTTTCTTTAAGCCAACTATAAGCATATCATCAAAATAAGAAACCTCAAACCTTAGGCTTCTATTGAACTTTGGTGTATATAAATTTGATTCAAATTTTAGTGTTTATAGTTTCTTCTTAATCTTTGTGTCAATATAATCATATATAGTGAGCATCATTTGTCTTTTTCAGTCTAATCCTAGCCATCATCATCCCTCTAATATCCTTAAATATGTTAATAATAAAATTTACGCTAGCCTTAAATATAAACCCATTTAAGTGTCTCAATTATATTGCTATTCACAATCTTACATCTAAGTAGTATGCTTATGAAAGATTTAACAAATGTATGTGGATGTTTATCCAAAAAGTCTCGACATGATTAAGAAGTAAGGCCTTTAAATCCTCTATTTATGCTTAGTAATCATATTTTAGTTGTGCAATTGACTACCTTCCAAAATAATATTATGTAATTATGCTTATATGTATCTAATTAGCATACATATGTCTTATATACTTCTTATTCTTTGTATATGAAGCCACTAATTTTAAAACTGCAACTAGACCAAGATGTTGGTCATTAATGAAACTCTACTAACTACCATCAATTAGACGCATATCCTTTACAAATATACTCAATAACTAGTTTTAAGAATCATAATTTTTGTCCTATTCCATTGCTCATACAATTGGATACATTTGATAATTTTCATCTATACTCATTGTTAATAATAAAGCACCACTTAGGATGTCATTGAAAAGTATGCATTTTGTTCAATTATCTTTCTACACTTTTATAAAAAAAGACTCATTACCTCAAAGTTCACGTAAAACCTTTTTCAAATAAGTTTACCTTTTGGACTTTCTAAATTTAATAGGCTTACCTTGTAGACCTTCTAAATTTAATAGGCTTACCTTATGGACCTTCTAAATTTATCTCAATCTTGAATAAGAACTTATACCCATATGACCATAACATTGTATAATACTCTTTCATGAAACCTTTCAAGATTTTCAATACTTTCTCATACCTTATACCACAACACCTTTTATGACAGTGGTGGCAAACCTTTTTAACCATGTCAGTAATAATCTCCTTCACATTCAAATGTTCTTTTAAACCTTTCTAGATATTCCTTTCCAAGCTATATACGTCTTCTTGAATTTTAAAAATTCTCTAACTATGAGCTAGGATATAAACTACCAATATTTATCATTAAGTAGATATTTTCCACCTAATTTCTTAAAATTCATGATAGAAAATCTTACTATAATAGCCTTTAATTGTTTAGAAGTTATGCTTTTATGGTCTATATCTATATAATTCTTCCTTTTATTCTACCTAACTTTCTTAACCCACCATAATCATAGGATTACTAGCTAGACATTAGAGTGGAAACCTCAATTAAGTCATCATACTCAGAATGAGACTCATAAATTTTTGCTTCCATTATACCTATACTTGACTTATGTTCAGAATCACCATGGATTGGTCTTTTATACTTTCCAACACCATCAATCGCATCATCAACATCTTGGCCATTCATAACCTTTTTAGTATGCTTCTTGAAACTCTCTCTTGCTTACAAATATTTATCATAACTGGAGTATAGTTTATTGCCATCCATCTTATTGCCAATGTAACTAATATCTACTGTCATTCTCTCTTATTTCTATATGTTATATTTCACCAACTTTCTATTTCCATTCCTTGTGCTACCCTTTATTACATCAATCACATCATCCTTAACTAGGATGTTACTATTTATTTCCTTAGAAAAATATCATGTATGTTTTTACCATGCCCATGGTCAAAATATACTTATATTACACTAATTCCTAAAGTTTTTATCTTATTTCACATTGCTAACAAGTCATGGTTGTATTTCATACTGAAATCCTTCAAACTATTAAAATAATATCTAAGGAATTTATAACTAACATTTATTATATTAGAGTGCTTATGTTTTATAGGAACTCCTAATTACTCTAATATTGATAAGTACTCAATTCCAAACTTCTTCTCCACTTTTACATTGCATCCAATGTGCTTGAGCTTTGGCATTAAAGCTTAATAACTACCATAAATAAACTTTACATTTATGATCACCTCTGACACATAAAATGTTAAATATTAAGTTGTACATCTATTAAATGATAAGAAGTTCAATATTAGCCAACTTAATTTTAAAAAATTGTGATTTTCATAAAAACCTTAGCAATATGGAATATATATTTATTTTAGTTAAAAAATGTATTATGGGACATAGATTTTCCCTAAATCCACCAAGATATCATGGGCATTAAAATATAAAGAAATTGTATTTTGAGAGGAATATAGAATACTAATGAAAAAATAATTAAATAGGTTAAGATGATATATAATGGATTCCAAATGCAGTATTAAAATAATTAAAATATCATTCATTGTCATAGGTTCAAAATTTAAAATAATGAAGGTGTCAGTGAGTTCAAGAGTTTAAACACTAATGAACATATTGAATATAACATATCTCACATGCATCAATCTCTAATTCCTCCTCACACGTACCAAATTATTATTGACTCAATCTGAATTGTTATGTTTATTTGTTTTCTGTTATAGCATGTTTCATTGTTTTTAATATCATAATCTGCTAGTTTAAATGTAGTATTTTAATTTGTTGAAGTTGATAAGTTCACATTCCTAGTTATTAGCTATTGGCCACAAGTTCTATAAAGAGAGCACATGAAGTACTTCTTTTAAAAACAATTTCTTTTAAAATACAAGTTTGCTCCACTTCTCTTGTGTTCTATTCTTCTCAGTCTTTTATGTGTCTATTTGTAACAATGGTATCAGAGATACATTCTGTTTGTTATAATTTTGTTTTGCAATAGCAAATGGCCATTGAAGCATCATTTGTGTGACCTTCCATTCCTCGTTTTGATGGTCATTATGATCATTGGAGCATACTAACGGAAAACTTTCTGAGATCTAAAGAGTATTGGCATATTGTTGAATCTGGTGTACTAGAAATAGCAAAAGGAGACGTCTTGATAGATGCACAAAAGGCTGAGATAGAAGCAGTAAAGCTGAAGGATTTGAAGGCCAAAAACTACCTATTTCCATTGATAGAGCAACCTTGGAGACCATTCTTTATAAAGACACCTCCAAGCAAATATGAGATTCTGTGAGGAAGAAATATCAAAGTAATGCAAAGGCAAAGCTTGTTTAGCTCTAGGCACTTTGAACAGAGTTTGAAACCTTACAAATGAAGGCTAGTGAGCATGTTAATGAATATTTATCAAGAACGATATTAACAAGATGAGAATCCTGGTGAAAAGATGGATGATGTGAAGGTCATATAGGAGATTCTTCAGTCAATGACGTCAAATTTTAGTTTTGTTGTTTATTTAATTGAAGAATCTAAAGATATTGATGAGCTGCAAATTTCTTTACTGTTTTATGAGTAGAAAATTATTCAGCAGGACATGGAGAATAGGCCCTAAAAGCATCGTCAAATCCAAAAGGGTTAAACCATAGGAAAGTAAGGTGGAAAGACAAGAATCCAAGCACTAAACCAAATGAGGATCTAACTGCAGATTCACAAAAAAGGAGATTGAATCATCATTCAAATGGTAACAAGACAAAGTCTGTAGATAAGTCAAACATCGAATGCTTTAGATGTCACAAATTTGGTCATTATAAGTCCAAATGTAGAATAAATTTACATCGTGATCTTGGTGTAAAGTCTAATTTTGCAGAAAAGGAGGAAGAAGAAGTTTATCTTTTGATGGCTTGTCACACGAAGGAGGAAATTCAGAAAACATGTAGTATCTTGATACGGGGTGCAACAATCATATGTGTGGAGATCATTCTATGTTCTCTGACTTGGATGATTCATTTAGGAATACCATCAAGTTTGGTGATAATTCTATAGTTCCTGTCATAGGTAGAGGAAGTATCAAATTTCATACCAAAGACAACTCCACATAAAGCATTGGTAATGTATGTTTTGTTCCAAATTTGAAAACTAACCTGCTTAGTGTTGGATAGCTTCAAGAAAAAGGATTTGAGATTTCTATTAAAAATGGAGTTTGTTGCATTCAAGATCCACGAAAGAGCCTGATTGCTCGGATAAACATGTCACCAAACAGAATGTTTCCATTGGCTCTTAAGAACTCATCCACAATATGTTTTTCTGCAAAACCAAAAGATGAGCATGGTTGTGGCATTTTCGCTACAGCCACTTGAATTTTGGTGGTTTAAAAACTCTCTAGTAAAAAAACATAGTCAAAGATCTCCCACAATTTTAAAGTCCCTCCCAAGTATGTGAAGACTGAGCCATCAGAAAATAACATCGAGATAGTTTTTCAAAAGGGAAATCATGAACAACAAAGCAAATCCTGAAGCTAGTGCATTATGACATTTGTTGGCCTATTACTCCAACTTCAAATGGTGGTAAATATTACATTATAATGTTTATTAATGATTATCGTCGAAAAACATGGGTGTATTTTCTGCAGGAAAAATCTGAAGCAATAATAGACTTCAAAAAATTCAAAGCCTCAGTAGAGAAAGCTGCAGATATTCCTATAAAGATTTTTCGGGGTGATTGTGGTGGAGAATATAATTCACAAGAATTTATAGATTTTTTATGAAGCTCATGCAATTCACAACTTACAGTAGCGTACACGCCTCAGTAAAATGACGTTGCTGAACTGAAGAATCGAACAATTATGGATATAGTTCAGACCATTCTGAAGAGAAGTGGGTTAATGAGAAGTTTTTGGGCAGAAGCTGTCAACTGGAGCATTCATTTATTAAATCGAAGTCCCACTCTTACTATAAAAAATTAGACCTTTGAAGAAGCATGGAGTGCTTACAAGCCATGTGTGGAACACTTCAGAATTTTTGCTTGTATAGCCTATGCACACGTTCTAGATCAAAGAAGAAGGAAGCTTGGCAACAAAGTAGAAAATTATGTCTTTCTTGGTGTAAGTGAGCATTCTAAAGTATATAAGCTATTCAATCCTCCTAGGAAAAGGAATATCATTACTCGTAATGTGATTTTTGATGAAGAAAAATTATGGTCTTGGAATAACAATTCTGTTGAGCAACAACTTCCAGCAAACTTTGACGAAGATGAAAGCAACAGAAGGCAACAACTTGTTGTTGACAACATCGACCTCAGCATGAGCAAAGAAGGACTGCATGGATGGATGATTACTAAGTGCCTGGAATTGATCAATATGAGGATCCATTAACTCATTTTGTTCTGTTTTCAGACTGTGATCTTGTGACCTTGAAGAAGTTGTTAAAGAGACGAAGTGAAGGGAGGTTATGGATGCTGAAATTGAAGCCATTGAACGAAACAATACATAGGATTTGACTGAACTCCCAGAAGGACAAAAGTCTCCTGATGTCAAATAGCACGGTTGGTGGCAAAAGGCTATAAGCAAGAATATGGTGTCGATTACAAAGAGTTTTTAGGAGTATGATTTGCTAGTTCACATTCCTAGTTATCAGCTGTTTGCCACTAGCTTTATAAAGAGAGCACATGATGTACTTCTTTTAAAAACAATTTCTTTTAAAATAAAAGTTTGCTTCACTTCTGTTGTGTTCTATTCTTCTCAGTCTTTCATGTGTCTGTTTATAACAATTATTACGTGAATGAAGAACCCTAATTGGTGATTTTAGTTTTTTGGAATTTAGTATTTTGTTTCTAAAGGATGATTGTTAAAAATTAAAATATGGACGTTGTAGTCATTCTCTTTTCCTATATTGAGTGAAAGATTGTATTAATTAAAATTATCATAATTAAGTAGATTTTCTTAAGGTTTATTTGTCTAAACTAGGGCTTGTGCTACATTGAGCTAGTTAGGATAGTTAGTGTACTTTTTTGATAAAATTTCAAATTAACAAAATAATTGATAAAAATATCCTGCATGATCTTTTTTCTGTAAAAATATTCTTTAATTTAATTTTAAAAATAATTAAATTAAAATTATTTATTATTATGTAATTAAATTATCATAT
>JANIHY010000002.1:47515739-47530024 GCA_027479065.1 Erythroxylum brevipes
AAATATATGTTCATTAAATCATAAATACACTTGAATTAATTCATATTAATTTAATAATTTTATTAAAATATTTTTATAATAAAAGTTATAATATAGTTTATGAAGATTTTACTGCATGCTTTCCTCGTCCAATTTAGACTTCCGATCTTCATACAGAAGTCACGAGGGATCATGACAAAACCTTGGATTTTAACAAGCTGGTGTCAAATCAGTTGAGCTTTTCTTGAAGCCTCTGAGCATGTTCAAGTATAAGAAAAGAAATGCACAAAGAAAAGTGAGTGAAGCTGCAGAATTTGGATCAACTGAAAGGTTGGTAATTCGCAAAAACTAAATAGCAGCACACTGTAAGGCCCATGACGTTTCAAGAAAACTTGCTACAACAGAATCTGTGCAATTGACCAAATACCTAATCATCCAAGTTTAAACACACACTCCGCAAGACTTGTCAAATTGTCATTCGTAATCATCTTGTGAAAGAAAGAAAGAACGTGCTCTGTAAGCTCTGTAAGAAACGTGCTAGTGAGAGATAAGGTGACGGTGATTATCCAACATTACTACGATACGGGACGCACTTCGGCGGATGCCAGGCCGGAGCTCACCCAACTTATGGCGACCCAGGAATCTGAGGGTCATCTGGCCAAGAAGGTTCGTACCAGGAAACGGGACGAGGAGCCTCCTCCACCCCAACCTTCCTATCTTGCGGCCGCTACAGGCGGCCACGTCAAAGCCAGTGAGGTAACGCAGCAAGGATGGCCGGAGGATGAGCCGGTTGATGTTGAGGACGGCGACATCATGTCGTTAGTTGGGGACAGGGGAGGGAGCCTCCTGCTCTCATCCAAACTCAAAACTAAGCTCGACCAGCAATGGCAACGCACCGTGATTCTTAAAGTGTTGGGCAAAAGGGTGGGTTTCAGTGTTTTGAACAACCGGTTGCGCGCTCTGTGGAAGCTCCAGGGGTCGATAAAATTAGTAGACCTCGATAATGACTTTTATTTGGCCAAGTTCAAGGATGACTGTGACTACCTGCATGTCCTCACCAAGGGGCCGTGGGGCGTCTTCGGGCAGGTGGTGGTCGTGCAACGGTGGAGCCCCTCCTTTCGACCAGCGAATGCAGCGATCACCCGTGCTGTCGTCTGGGTGAGGATCCCGAACCTTCCTCTGGCGAGGTATCATCCTCGCATCCTCACCGAGCTTGGGAATTTAATCGATACCACTATCCGCCTAGATGACGACACTCTGCATGCGAACCGTGGGCGATATGCTAGGATTGCTGTGGATATGGATTTAACTCGCCCCTTACCGCCCACGGTTGAACTCGACGGCGAAACTCTGCTGCTCACCTACGAAGGGCTCCCGCAGGTCTGCTACAGGTGTGGAGTAGTCGGCCACACGCTGAGTGCTTGTGCTAAGAACTTTGCTTCAATCCCAGATCCGCCTCCGCAGGTGAGCGACGTTGGCTTAGGAGAGTCTGAACTAAGTCGTCGGTGGAGGCAACCCAAGGACCGAAGGAGCCTACGCCCAGCAACGACTATGGGTCGTGGACAATCGTGCAACGGAGACAACAACGCGCAGTGAAAGGACAGGTCTCTGCTGCTGGGCGTGCTTCGCGCACTGGACAATCTCGAGGAGGATCCCGTTTTGCTACTCTGGTCCATTACACAACGGTTGACGAGGAGACAACGTCTCCTGTGGACAGGACAGCCAACGAGCTTCCAGTTGGGGTAGGACAGGGAATCCAGCCTTTTAGTTTCCAGGGAACTAGACAGCCCAATGACTAGTTAGGTGTGGCCCGACCCAAGGACCAACCCAGTAGACCCAAATTGGGCCTCAAAGGCAAAGTCGTTATCCCTGCTTCCTCAACTAGGGCAGTAGCGGGCCAAGCTAGTGGGAGCCGGGCCGTGGACCCTGCTGTGAGTTTCCCCATCCCGCTTAAACCTATGACCTCCGACCGGAACCTTACAGTCGCCATCCCATCCTATGCTGAAATGATTTGTGATAGCCAGCTCCTCTAGGACCCGAATCCGGGACCTAAGGAGGGCCCTTAACTTATGGAAGAGACGTCAGACCTTGGAGCCCCCTGCTATTCCCGCACTCCCCCCTTCGGATCTTCCAAACCTAGCTATGGACCCTACAGGGCCGGAGGAGCTGTTGGACCCAAGCTCCCTTACACATGGCGTACCACCCAGGCCCATAGGGACTGCCCACGAGGCCCAGGACGAGAGCTCGATCGATGCTCAGGTGTAGGGTGACCTCTCTTTCCTCTTCTCCTTTTGTTATGTTGATTTTAATTTGGAATTGTCAAGGGACAGGAGGGGCCAATTTTCAGACCCTCTTGCGTAACTACATTCGTAGTTACAAACCGGGAGTGTTAACTCTACTGGAACCCCGGATTAGTGGCACTCGGGCTAAGGATGTTATTCTTTCCCTGGGATATGATTTTTCTTTTCGGGTCGAAGCTGAAGGCTTTTCCGGAGGTATCTGGATCCTTTGGGAAGAGGCCTTTGATATCTCTGTGCTTATAGCTCACCGGCAGTTTATTCATACTACTGTTCAGTATCGCTCACATTCTTTTGCCCTTACCGTTGTATATGCCAGTCCTCAAGCGACATCGCAGGCTAACCTCTGGCCCGCATTATCTTGGATTGGGGACTTTACCACTAGGCCTTGGATAGTAGGAGGGGATTTTAACGCTAAGTTGGAGCAGTCGGATCGAAGGGGAGGCACACCCTCGCATCAGGTCGTGAATCGCCACTTTAAGGATTGGGTTCATAGGTTTGGTCTCCATGATTTGGATTTTGTGGGTTCTAAATTTACATGGCGACGTGGGACGGTCCAAGCTCGCCTCGACCGCGTGTTCGGGTCCACCGGTTGGATCAAACATATCCCACCACGGTTAACCACCATCTTCCTTTCCTTGGATCCGATCATCGTCCTATGCTATGTCAATTATTCCCTCCTCCGCCTCGGGCCTCCGGGATTGTGCCTTTTTGGTTCCAGAATGCCTGGCTCACCCATCACGGGTTCCAGGAGGTAGTTGAGGAGTATTGGCAACCAGATGCCAAGAGGATGAGTTGCTCCTTGGCCCAATTCTCGACTCACTTGAGCCGATGGAACAAGCACGTTTTCAGGCAAATCATCCACCGAAAAAAGCGCTTAATGGCCCGGCTTGAGGGGATTCAACGTGCGCTTCAGGCCGACCATACGGATTCATTACTGGCCTTAGAGGACTTGCTCAGCAGCGAGTTACTTCAGGTCCTGTGCGAAGAGGAGTTCTTTTGGCTTCAGAAAGCACGGTGTGAATGGCTCTCCAAGGGTGATCGCAACATAAGATATTACCATACGCTCACTCTTGCCAAACGTAAGAAATTGCGGATTGAGAAGCTTATGGATTCCACTAGCCACCCAGTGTCGGATCCAACTCAATTGCGACGCCTTGTCACCGACTTCTTTGTTCACCTTTACACTGGTGACACTGGCCCTCCTTCGTAGTTCCCGGTCTCTGGAGCTTTCCCTCCCCTATCAGAGTTGCATGCACGAGAGCTTTCTGCCCCCATTCAGGCGTACGAAGTCCGCTGAGCTCTTTTTAATATGATCCCTCACAAAGCTCCCGGCGTTGATGGTTTTAATGTTGTTTTTTACCAGAACCAATGGGGGAAGGTTGGGCCGGTTGTGGTAGCTTTCATCCAGAAAATCTTTCGGATAGAGCATTGGGAAGACGATCTGAACCACACGCTCCGTGTTCCAATTCCCAAGATCCCGACCCCGATTTAGGTTTCTCAATTTCGGCCGATTAGCCTCTGCAATATGTTGTATAAGCTTGTCTCTAAAGTCGTTGTGAATCGACTGAAAGCGCACATGAGCCATTTAACGGCTGCTAACCAATGCAGCTTCATTCCGGGCAGGCATATCACAGATAATATCATTATTGCCCAGGAAGTGATCCACTCGATGAGAAAGAAGACTGGCGCCACTGGGTACCTGGCCATCAAAGGCGATATGGAGAAAGTGTACGATCGCCTTAGCTGATAGTTCATTCATGAGACTCTTGTGGACATTGGCCTGCCTGCTATGTTGATTTGGGTCATTATGAAGTGCATCACGACTACCTCCCTTCAGGTGGTCTGGCAAGGACACCATCGGAGTTGTTTCGACTGACTCGAGGTATCCGGCAGGGCGACCCTCTCTCGCCTTATCTTTTTGTCTTCTGCATGGAGTGTTTGGGTCATCTCATTGCTGCGGAGGCGGAACGGGGAGCTTAGAAACCGATTAAGCTGGGCCGCACGGGGCCCCTCATCTCCCATCTTTTCTTTGTCGATGACCTCGTGCTTTTTACTGAAGCTGAGGGGTGACAGCTGCAGGTCATCCGGACCACCTTGGAGACTTTCTACCAGGCCTCGGGTCAGAAAGTTAACACAGCTAAATCCTAATTTTTTTTCTCCAAGAACGTCTCTCGGGACACGGTGAGGAGTCTCAGTAATAGACTTTAGGTGGCCAGCACGACTAACTTGGGCCGCTATTTAGGAGTCCCTTTGATTCACGAGCGTACTACCAGACACACCTATCAGCATATCCTGGATAATGTTCAGAGGCGGCTTACGGGTTGGAGTGCCAGGACGTTGTCCCTTGCAGGCCGGGTCGCCCTCACCCAGGCTGTCCTATTGGCTATGCCCACCTATACTATGCAAACGGTGCGTCTTCCCCAGATGTTGTACCATGATTTAGAAAAGCTATTGTGGAATTTTATCTGGGGGTCCTCGTCTGACCATCGCAAAGCCGTATTTGGTCAATTGGGAGACAGTGTGTCAGCCCAAGGCCACCGACGGGCTGGGCATCAGGCTTATTCGGGCTATGAATGACACTTTCCTGGCTAAGTTGGGGTGGGGGCTGCTCACTCAACCCACAGCCCTTTGGGTCCAGGTTCTATGAGCCAAATATCGATTCACGTTGATGCCGGTATCCCTCGCGATTTCCCGGGCTGGGGCTTCCTCAGTCTGGAAAGGGCTTTCCACCTCCTAGGATTGGGTCCGACAGGGTCTCCGTTGGATTGTGAGCAATGGGATGTGGGTGCCTTTTTGGATGGACAACTGGCTGGGAGATTGGGGGTCTCTTCTTCACGTAGCCTCAAAGCCAGTACCAGACCATCTTCGTTTAGTTTCTGTCGCCGGCTTTATGACTCCTTTCGGCGATTGGCTTTGGCAGGAGTTCCAGCAATACCTTTCGGCCACAGTTTGTATGGAGCTGGCGCAGTTCTATCCTAACGCAGGGCGCTTGGGCGAGGACATCCCACGGTGGGGGCCTACGACACACAGGAGGTTCACGGTCGCGTCGGCTTATGACTTGATCGTGGGTCACCCCACGGGCCACTGACACCCACTGTGGCGCATTATCTGGAAATGGGCAGGCCCGCAACGCATCCGGTCATTTCTTTGACTTGTGGCTAACCGAAAACTCTTGACCAACCAGCAGCGAGTGGCTCGCCATATGGCCTTGGACAGTTGCTGCTAGTTCTGTGGCCAGGAGGAGACTACGTTCCACGTGATGTGGGACTGCTCGTGGGTGCGCGCTATCTGGTGCCACTTTCCTTTAGAAGTGGTCGACCTGATTTTCTTTCAGCAGGATGAGGAGCAATGGTTGATTTCTAACCTTACTTCGCAGCAACCGGTCCAGCAATCAGCATGGTCCACGATTTATGGGGTCACGTGCTGGTTCCTTTGGACTTGGCGTAATAGTAGCCTTTTTGAGCCGGGCTTTACTTGGCCTGTCGAGGGCCACCGGAGTATCATGGACTATGTCGTATGGATTGCTCGGGCAAGGGCTATGGAAGCCCGGGTGTATCCCACACCGACCCAGCCAGTAGGGTCTCTCGTGGGGTGTACCAAGCCTGCCGTCGAGTGGGTGAAGGTTAATACGGATGACGTAGTGCACTCGAGTACCCGAAAGATTATCGCTGGGGGGCTTATTCGTGATTGGAAGGGGGAATGAAAAGGGAGGTTTCAGCACCACCTCGAAAGAGGTTCCCTGTTGTCAGCGAAGTTATGGGGGGTATTCTCGGGCCTCACTTTGGCTTGGGATCTAGGATTTCGCTGGGTGGTGCTTGAAGTTGACTATCTGGAAGTCATTAATCTTCTTTCTGCTCCGCCCATTTTTCTAACGGATGTTTCCTTTTTTGTGATAGGTATCCAGCAGTTGTTGTAGCGCGAGTGGTCCTGTCAACTCCAGCATGTTTTCCGGGAAGGGAATCAATGTGCAGACAGTCTAGCTCGTTTAGCAGGCCGTTTACACCCTAATTTGTTTCTCCTTTAAGCGCCCCTTTTGGGCCTCCAGGAGCTCCTCCATCAGAATGCACTTGGTACGGTGTACCTTAAGGCTTTAATCTAGATTTTTGTTTTTCTTTTCTTTTTCGCGTGTAACCAAAAAAAAAAAAAAAAGAAGCGCCCTGGGTTCTCTCTCCAATTCAAAAATTTTCATTCTCCGCCCAAAATCAACTAGTCTGTCTCTTTCTCATCTGTCTAAGTTGCTGCGGACGAGAGGCGACAGCCATGGCTTCTCGGAACCAGAATAGACCACCGCGAAGTCCTTCTGCCGTAAGAACCACCTGCCTCCCCCTGTCTCTTGTTTTAACTCTTTCTTTGGTTGAGTTACTCTGAAATCTTTGTAGAAGAAGGAAGGTATCCCCTTGGACAAGCGTAGGAAGATCGGGGTCGCTATCGGAAGATCTGGTTTTGGTCCGGACCGCAAGCCATTAAGTTCACTTAGTGCTCGGAAACAAGATGATCCTACTTCCAGCGATATGGGTAGCACAGAAGGTGCCAACACAATTGACTTCACCAAAGAGTCAGTCGACGCCTTGCTCAGTGAGAAGCTCAAAATGAAAAAATTTGACCACAAGGTTCTCTTCTGTCTTCTCTAGTCTTATCTGCTTTATATTGCGTTCTTATCGTGCTGACTTTATGTGTTATTTTGCAGGGAAACTTGGAACTAGTGAGTGACCTGAATAGTAGGCTCAAGCTTTGCATCAAGTGGTTTCAGAAAAGAGATGCGGAGCATTTGGATGAGGAGGCCAAGCTTCGATCTGCTTTGGAAAATTCTCAGAAAGCACTCGCTGATACTGGTGACAATAACTTCATCTCTGAAATTTAACACATTACTTGAATGTTTTTGCATATCTAGGGTTATAAAAGAATGACTGAAACATCTGTATTTTGATGAATTCATTTGTTGATCACCAGAAATGCATCAATTGTGAGTAAGCATTAAATTTGTGGATAGAATATTTACTAGATTTAGTAAAAACCAAACAGTTTAACGTGAATTCGTTTCTTATGCTTTTAGAGGCGGAAATGGAGATTAAGGACGAGAAATTAAGTGCTTCTATTGCACAGTTAAAGGAAGAGAATGTTTCTTTGCAGAACAGACTTGCCAAAGAAGAATCAGAAAAGCTGGTAACGTCACCATTAGAGCAGCGTTTCGATTCTTTTCTTTTCCCTTCTCGCTTCCTTTAGTTCTAATTTCTGTGGTACGATGAGTAGGATGCAATTGATTGTCATAAGAGAGAAAAAGAAGGGAGAATTTCCGCCGAGAGTTTAAACGCTTCCCTTTCCCAAGAACTAGAAAAAGCTCAACAAGAGATAGCCGCTGCCAATCATAGGGTACTGTCCATTTTATTCTTCTTACTTTTGATTATAATAATATCTAATAGACTAATACAGCTGCTCTTATCGTTATTATTCACTGATTTTGACTCGCATTTAATGATCGTTTTCTCCCTTGCCCAGTATTTTCAGTTTTCTAGTAGAGTATCCTGTAACAATCTTTGAACTTTCGCTTAAATCTATAGGCTGCTTCTCTTGATGATATGTACAAACGATTACAAGAGTACAATTTGAGCCTTCAACAATACAATAGCAAACTGCATTCTGAACTTGAAGCAGCTCGTGACTCACTCAAGCGAGTAGAAAAGGAAAAGTCAACTATAGTGGAAAACCTCAGCACTTTAAGAGGTCATTATAATACTTTACAGAAGGAATTAACTCTCTCTAGGGTGAGTCTCATGTGGGCTTATGACAATTCGATTGTTATTTCCTGTTGTGTGCGGACTAGCATGTTCTTATTGCTAAACACACATCAACGAAATGGTTGGGTGTTAAACTTAATGTCTCCATCTTTACCAATTTAGAATTCTCAAGACGAGGCTGTGAACCAGAAAGAATCATTGGTTAATGAAGTTAAATGTTTACGAGGGGAGCTGCAACAAGTCAGAGATGATCGCGATCGTCAGGTCTCAGAGGTGCAGGTCTTAACAGCCGAAATCGTGAAGTACAAAGAGAGTACAGGCAAATCTGTTGCAGAGTTGGATCAATTGATGACCAAAACAAAATCCTGGGAGGTTTGTTTACACACACACACACTCATACACACTCATACACACTCATACACACAATGCTATTGCATGAGTCATCTGTTATTGCTTTCAAAGGTGTTTAACTGGCTCTATATATGTAGGAGACGTGTTCTTCTCAAAGGGAGCAGATACGTTTACTAGAACATCAACTCACGGCTGCAAATGAGAAGTTGAAGGTCAAGTATAGTGAAAATTGTTTTATTTCCTCTCGATCCCTTGCATCTTCTCAGGTTCTTTCTCACTTGACATTTACAATGTCATTCTTCAGATGGCCAATTTGTCTTCTTCAGAGATAAAGACAGAATTTGAAGAACAAAAAAAAGCTTTAAGTGAACTACAGGAGCGTCTTGTAGATAAAGAGCACCAACTAATTGAAGGAGAGAAGTTGAGGAAAAAGTTGCACAACACTATATTGGTAATTCATTTTCAGTTGCTCTTTGCGCTTCATAAAAGGCTTTAGTTATACTGAAAATCTCTTGTATTGCAGGAATTAAAGGGGAATATACGTGTCTTCTGCAGAGTGCGTCCCTTGTTACCTGATGATGGTGCTGTAACAGAAGCACCAGTTATCTCTTATCCTACCTCCACAGAAGCTCTTGGTCGTGGCATTGACTTAGTGCAAAGCGGTACATACATATATATATATATCTTTGTGTCACCTTTCACATTTGGTTCAAACTTCAAAGCCCATAGGACATATTTGCTTTCATGTCAGCTGTAGTTTTACTGCTCATGTGAGTATGGTGATAAAAAATTACGTGCACAAGCCTTCGAGGATATTGTTTAGAAAATATACCCATTACAAAATTGCCTATTTGCTAATCCATTGGTATTTGTTACCAGGCCAAAAATATGCTTTCACATTTGACAAGGTGTTTAGTCATGACGCTTCTCAGCAGGCTGTTTTTGTGGAAATATCACAGCTAGTACAGAGTGCCCTTGATGGCTATAAGGTAGTCAATTTAGCTGATTTGCTTCTATCAGATTATGGCCAGAGCTCCATTTTTATGAAGATATTATTTAGGTACCCAGGCTTAAAAGAAAATTAGATGGTTTATGTTTGCAGCTTGAAATAATGTGTTAGTGGTCAATTACTTAGAGACATGCATACCTCACTTGGTTAATGAAATGGATAATTAATATGTCATCTTGGGTAAGTTGGTTCTGTTGGTATAGGAGCATATAGTCACTAGGCCACCCTGCTGAGATATTCCAGAGGACGATACACTGAGTTAAACTCTGCAGCTAATTGGTTTGCGATTTTTTCACTATTATTTAATTTGTCTTAGGCCATTAAAGTATGAAATAACCTTTCCAACGTGATATTTTCAGGTCTGCATATTTGCTTATGGTCAGACAGGTTCGGGAAAAACCTATACCATGATGGGTAGGCCAGAGGCTCAAGAGCAAAAAGGTCTAATACCTCGTTCTCTAGAACAGATATTTCAATCTAGCCAGGCCCTCATGGCACAGGGTTGGAAATACAAAATGCAGGTAACATCTATTTATATTTTCACTCGTCAAACGTTGCCCTAGTAATGATTGCTTCGGAAACTTCATAGGCCTCAATGTTGGAGATATATAATGAAACCATCCGTGATTTGCTGTCAGCAAATAAATCAAGTGGTACAACAGATAGTGGTGTTCCAGGAAAGCAATATACTATAAAACACGATGCAAATGGAAATACACACGTCACGGATCTTACCATTATCGATGTTTCTACAATAGATGAGATATCCTCCCTTTTACGACAAGCGGCACAAAGCAGGTAATCTGTAGGCGGATTGTATCAGTTATTCAATTTTTTTTTAATGTTTCTACAGTTTTGAAGTTGGTAGTTGGTTATGATAATTTGCTGTTTGACATGGGAAGCCGTCACGCGCAGAGTATTGAGCATGGAATCATAATAATTTTAATTTCAATCTATAAATAGGAATTTTGTTATGGCAAAATTTCTTTTCCAGGTCAGTAGGCAGGACGCAGATGAATGAACAGTCATCAAGAAGTCATTTTGTCTTCACATTGCGAATTTCTGGAGTAAACGAGGTACGAATACCTGTAATTTCATGATGTTTGTATGCCAATATTTTCTGCTTCATCTAAAAATTTCCTTTAATGGGTTGTTAGGGTACTGAACAACAAGTACAGGGAGTATTAAACCTCATCGACCTTGCTGGGAGCGAACGACTCTCAAAGAGTTTGTCAACAGGCGACAGGCTAAAGGAAACTCAGGTATCTTCAATTTGACTGGTATGCTATTATATGTATTCATCTCAATATGATGACCTAATTTTCTCGTGTCCTAACAGGCTATAAATAAAAGTCTATCGTCATTGGCTGACGTCATATTTGCCTTAGCAAAGAAGGAGGATCACGTTCCCTTTAGGAATTCAAAGTTAACGTATCTTCTCCAGGTAGAGTAGTTCCTTTAGCATTTTCAACGTCCACATAATAAGTGCCGTTTTGGACGGTCTTCTTCTAACTCTTTCAAGTTCTATAATCAGCCTTGTCTAGGTGGGGATTCCAAGACGTTGATGTTTGTCAATATTTCTCCTGATCCCTGTTCGTTAGGTGAATCACTCTGCTCGCTACGATTTGCTGCCAGAGTCAATGCTTGCGAAATTGGGATTCCTCGACGACAATTAACACTAAAGCCAGCTGATTCCCGTTTGAGTTATGGCTAATTCTGATATGCTCATTGACAAGTCCTGGCCACAACTCTCCAGCTTGCTAGCAGAGTAACTATTATTATTCGTAAGAAGGGTCATGAATCATGATTCTGTATTGGGGTTGTACAATATATAATGTTGTGAGTTATTCTTTCTGCATGGGATGTGTGATTACTAATTTTACCATAATTATGGTGATATAAGTATGCTGATTTGGATTTCTATTCCAGGAGAAACCTAATTTCTTGAAATGGCCCTGGAATGTTAAGAATGTTCATCAATTGGTGAACATAAACTAATAGGAACTACGCTTTCTATTGTTCTATTAGTCTGGACTGGTAAAACCAATGCTCTGTCTTTACATCGATATTTTTTTGAAAAATGAACTAAAGCACTAGCAAAAGCTATTATATCACTGTAATGTAAGGCCATTTACAAACAAGTTAAAGTTCAGTACAAAAAATCACGAGAACAAAGTTATAAATTATCAAAGATTTCATTTAATCTTTATGCCTGGTGTGAGCTTGTTTTGCGCATTCCTTATTATTATGATCTCTCTAATTTAGTTTAGAGTGTTATTAGCTAATTGATGTTTTCCAGTGGTTTCCATTTGGTGTAATATGTTGTTTCTTCCTCTCCATATTGAATAGATTGTTGAAATGAAAGCAGTTTTGATTAGCTCTCCATTTTGCTTGAGTTCCTTATCCTTTTTGATAACCATGTCATGACTTTAAAGTAGCCAACTGATTAAGGAAGTTTTGGGGTTTAAAATTTGTTGCTATAGCGTTTCATATCATGGTGCATTCTCCGTCTCGGTTTTGTAAATTTTGTAGCAAGGGTCATTAGTGAAATACCCTTTGGTATTAGATAATCGAATGATTATGTCTTTATGCAAGTGATGAAGTTGAGGTAGATAATTTGATAGTAAAAAGGATCCTCTAAAGTTACAATGCCAAACTCAATGTTGTATGATGAAGAAACTTTAGAATCTTAAGGAATTTTATTTCTTAAATATAGGAGACATTTCTTATGAATAATAGACTGTGATCATTTCATTTGTCATGCTAGAACCAGATTTTTTCACCATTCCTCCACTTTTGCTTAATCCAATTATGTAAGAGGTTTTTCAATTTTTAGTATGTACGGGAAGTACCAAGATTTTTCCCTGTTTAATTCCAGGTACCACAAATTCTAGTTTTTTAGGTAAATTTCATTGATCTAATTAATCCATAGTGCTCCTTTATTAATGTGTAATCTCCAAATCCTTTTACTTAAAAAGACTTTTTGCATAAGAGAGATTTGAATAATTCTTAACCCCTTGTCTTCTTTGGGATACATATCTCCTCCCATTTAGTCTTTTCTCCTTTTGAATTTTGTACCTTATTAGACCATAAGAAAGCTTTGATACTCCTTTCAATCTTCTTGATGACTCTTTTAGGAAGAATTAAATGAGCACTCCAATGCATATGTAGACTATGTAGGATAGAATTGATCAAAGTGAGCCTAATAGCAAAGGATAAAATTTGCTTCATATGATTTAATCAGAAGAATGTAGTATCTAAATTTTGGCTTAGCAGTATTAATGGGAATGCTAAGGTATTCTAAAAGTTGGAGATTGAAATTTGTAGCCAGATCTCTTACTCAACTCAAATGAATTCCTCACATCAGAATAAATGAACATATTGCTTTTGATAGCATTGACCTTCAATCTAGAACAAGTTAAGAATAACTCAAAAATATCTAATATTATTTCAATGGATTGGATTGGAAGTCGGCACCACATAACAACATAGGATCATCATCAAATATCAAATGTGTGACCCTCAACTCCCTACATCTATGTTGGTATTGGCATATGTTAAGCATCATGGATAAAGCTTCCATAGCTAGTGTGAATAAGTAAGGGGAAAGAAGATTCCCTTGATTTATTCTCCTGATAATTCTAAAGATTTAGGTAGGAATTTTATTAATAAGAATGTTAAAAGTAGTTTTGTGATGCCTTCATTATCCATTTAACAAATTACTGTGGGAATATAAGAGCTACTAAGCAAGATTTAACTTCAATTTGATGGTGTAAAAAGCTTTTAAGAAATCAATTTGAAATGAACAACTTCTGATGGCTTTACTTAAGGTGTAGTCTTTCATTAACTCCTACATGGGAAATATGTTATCTCCTATTGATCTCCTTATAATGAATGCACCTCTTAAGTAGGGTCAATGGCATTCTTCAAAGCCAAGTGAATATGTTCGCTAGAATCTTTGCAATTGCTTTATAAACATTATTACAAAAAAGATATTGTCTTGTAATCCACCATGAAATAGGGATTCTGCTTTGGAATAAGACATATAAATGTGTGGTTTATTTCCTTCAACATATTAGATGAAGCAAAAAATTCCTTCACATTTTCAGTGAATAGTTTACATGTGATATCCCAATTCTCCTAGAAGAAACAAGCAAAATATCGATGGGGTCCTTCGGATGGATGCAAACTGAATATAACTTTTAAAATCTTATGATGCGTGATGGGTGATATCATGTATTCGTTAATCTTTTGATTGATAAATCTTTCAAAGAATCTACTAGAGTTAAATTCCTTGGGGATGTTATTTCTTTAAATCCCATCAAATTAGTAAAGATCTCCAAAGCAATTTCTTGCAACTTTTCCTTATTAGTGTGTAAAACCCCATTATCTTGAAGCTAGTTGTCTTGTTTTAGTTTCTTTTGGCTATGATAAAATAGTAGAATAATTTTTTGTTAGCATCTCCATACCCTAATCAATTGATCCCTGATTTATGTTTTAAAATGGAATTGTACAAGGATAAAGCCTCCTGTTACTTTTTCAATCTCTGACTCTATTTGTTGGGACCCAATCCGGGAACCGGATCCCAACCGAAAAACGGAGGACGAAGGCGAAAACAATTAGGTGGAAACGGATCCATAAGCGAAACGAAAGCGAAAGCAAATCGAAATCGAAACGAATACGAACGAATATCCAAAGAAATTCGAGTCACATCAACAAATCGATCAATCGAACGGAAACAAATTTCGACATCCGTTGCGAACACAAAACATAGTGAACTTATCGCGTTGGAGACCTTAAGACATTCTAAAATCCGGTATAAATTTTTTTTTCCTTCTTCATTCTTTCTTATACCAATCACATCTATATACTTTCCCATAGGGAATTCCTTCTTAATCAATTTCTTATACA
>JANIHY010000002.1:47583759-47598271 GCA_027479065.1 Erythroxylum brevipes
GGTCCCATTAATATCATAAATTAATAATTATATAAACTTACACAAATATAACTAAGACAATTTAGTGAAATATGATTTTAGTGTTGTTTGTTTTTTTTCTTAAAATTTAAGTCTAGTTGGAGCTCATCTTTAACTTTTCTTATTGTATCCAAAATTTTTGATGTCGTGTTTTTGAACTGTACTAAAAAATTATGAAGAATTTTAGATGCGATAAGTGCTTCCTTACACGTAGCTTATTCTAAAGGTACTGTATCGTCTTCAACTTCATCATCAACATTATTTTCAAGGATAGTAGCCACAATTTCTTCTAAACTTTGGACCTCTTAACATGTATCATTTTCATCCAAGTAATCCAATAGGCTATTGACATCCATTTTATTGAGATAGTTGAGATTATTAATCATGAGCTCAAGTTCATGAATATCGTTTTCACAAGCGAGTTCATTTAAGATACAATGCTTTTTGATGTAATCAAAATTTAACTTCAATCAATTACAAAATATCTTTAATTAATAAATATTAATTTATCGATTAATTAATATCTCTATAAATAATAAATATCATGATTTCAACAATATTAATTTATAGAGATTTTATTGTAGCTTCGAACGAGCTTTCTAAGGTCAAAACAATTGCGAATCTGTTAACACACCTTCACAAGATCTACTCATAGGGACGTGGTCAACGTTTTTCTATAGTTTTTAAAAAATATGGACCTCTAAATGGGTCAAAGTAACTTTACATTCATGAATGAATTGAACAACTGCAGGAAACCTATAACCTCTTTACATAGCTTTCCCAGCATAGGCTCGATATAGGTCTAGTTCACACTAATTAGTGACCAATTTCTTCCTAAACTTTAGCCTATTATCTTATATCCTTTATTGTGCCACTTTAAATTTATGTAACTTAACTGATAATTTATAAAAGAGGTTAAAATATAATTAATTGTTGTTTACTAAATGGGAAAATTTCCAACAAATGCAACTTGGGAAGAGTTGTCTTGCCTGCTTATATATTGAATTAATCCAAGTAAAACAGAAGTCGTAAGACATAAAGGAGCAAACACATGATATTTGTTGGTTTGTTACATTCATGAGCTATATAACAACATGAAAAGCTGACCCTTATGCTTGTTTGAAGAGCTATAACAACATGAAAAGCTGACCCTTATGCTTGTTTGAAGAGCTACAGAGTAGCGCACCAAGAAAACTATATTTTGGTTTTCCGAGAAGTTCCAAGTAATAAAAGACGAAGGAAGAAATCAGGGCATGAGCAAACAGATTGGCAATTCTCAGCTTGTTGTATCCTACGTCACCGCAGGCTCCTCAATTAATCAAAACAAGATCACATCTTACTGGCAATCTTACCTACATTTAACTTTTATCACCCATCAGTATCCTTCATTCAGTAGACCGATAGTTTCATTATGCCATGGAATAAAAGTAATCTCCTTGGTGGGAGATAAAATAGAAGAAAGTTGGCTCAACCAACTTGAGCAATTTGAGTTGGGTGTCAATTAATAATTCGTTACCAGGTGGAACCAAATGGATCAGCGTTGTGTTGGAAGTTTTGTTTTTATTGTTCTATGTTTCTTCTCTCTCTACATTCTCTCTTTCTTCTGTCATTTCTTTAATGTATTTTTTTTATTAACGTCGGTCTCCGTCTACATCATTCCATCATTCAAATTCCTTTTTGGTATAGTAATGTAAATTCATTGTGAATGCAGATCAAGCAATTTAATGTTAAAAATTCAAATTTCATTAATGATTTCAATTTTGTACTTCTGTCTCGTTCCTTTTAATTTAAAGTGTATTTTGAGTTCAACCACACCAAACCTTTCCTCCTAAATATTTGGTGTTTAATTTATTTTATAGGTGGTAATTAATTTAAAATATCTTTTAAATAGAGAATATTAAATTCTTGCAAAAGAGATATAACATCACTAGACAAAGTAGCATTAGCATCAACAGTATGAGAAATAAATTTTTTTATAAACAAATAAAAATTATTTGGCAATGAACCAAGAATGCATCTCACATACCCCACTCTTATTATCACACTCACTCCTTTCCCCTTATATTATCTCTTATTTTGCCTTACCCAAAGTGTTTCAATTATCTCCAGGTATTTACTCTCATTTATTGCCTATCTATCTCTTTTGCTCACTCTTATATAATTAACTTGAGTTGATATTCATATACTTGCTTTAGTGATAATGGAGCAAGGATGATTGATTTTCTATTCACGGTGAAGGAATATATTGCACCACATCACATGACACCACATCTTTGTACCTCCTAATTGAGAAAGGAACCAAACCTTCTCACTCTCATTTAACCGTTATAAATTCTATGGCTTATAAAGCTTTGTAGTTGGTAGTCCTAACTTCTTTACTAATTCCACACTAGCTACATTCATACAATTTTCTGTGTTTATGATCATGCTATAAACCCATTTATTAATGGAACACTTTGTATGGAAGAGATTATCCCTATGTTCATTTACATCATCATCTACTTATACATACTCAATGCCTCCTATTGACCAACATTCTTCCAACTCTTTCTCCTATACCTCCCCCTAGATTTAAGTCCTTTAGGGGGTTGATAGCACTCATAACCTTATCACAAGCCTCAAAATAAGCCATTTTAGTAGGTAAAAATGAGTTTTATAAACTAGTTATAACAACTTCATATATCTTCAACTTATCCCTCATTTCATTGATATCGATTTCATGGTAAACTCCTAGTCTATAGTCACTCTATCCTCTTCACTTTCTTCCTTTTCTTTGGAAGAATTTCTTTTTCTTACTCATAATGAACCTGTAGAAAATGTTAGAAGCAAAAGCATTGTCTTTAAAATTTATCTTACTGATAACTTAAACTCTTGATTAAAAGTTCATTACAAGCTCATTAATCTATCGAGAAGGATACTTTTAACCTTTTCCTTTATCAAATAATTTTCAAAGAAGCAAATTAGATAGAAAATAATAAAGAAAACAAAACTAGAGGTCAATAAAATAAAAAACACAAAATTTAAAAAATTGAGTCCTTAGAACCCACAACAAAAGTTGACAAGAAAAAAATTAAGAGACACACCTTTCGATTGATTTGATTAGAACAAATTTTCACAAGCAAGGGTTATCCCAAACATAATGTATATGATCATTCTTTCTTAATCCTTTGGAGCTCTACCAAAATCAAATAATAGTGTTTTCGTAACCAAATAGTTAATTATATCAATATACCAGGGTTTAGTTTCTTGAATGGGAAAGAGACACTCATTTGGAAATTGTTATTCAATAGTGATGGTGACCAGTATGCTATGGTGATTTGATACTAAATTTTTTGTACCTTTCTTATTATTGTATTGCCAAATCAAACTCTTATAATAAGAGTATCCATTAAACAAGTCTCGACTTTACTTTTTTGTTAGAGAGTAGACACTCGAGAGCTGCAAGATCAAAATAAATAATCACTTTAGTGGTAAGCAAATATGAATGAAACTTTTCTAACAAAAAGAAGCTAGAAATACTTTCTCCATATTGGTGTAGTTGATTTGTACACTATCAAATGTGCTTGAATTATAATCGAAAACATGAGAATTATTTCCAACTTTTTCCCCCAAGAACAACATTAACATTGTATGTACTCACATCATACATAATCTCGTAAAATTTGGCAGTTGAATTATGGGTGTAGAATTTAACAAGTCATTTATCTTATTAAAAGCTACATTACATGTATCATCAAACTCAAAAGCCATTTGTTTTTGCAACAATCTATATAAAGGTTGAGCAATTTTGAAAAAATCTTGGTTAAAGCTTTAAAAAAACTTCATGATCAAGAAATGGATCAACTTTCTATATACATATGGGGTAAGGTCATAATTTAATCACATCTATCTTTACTTCATTTACTACTATTCCTCTTAGAGGACATAATATAGCCTAAAATTAGGCCTTGATACATTTGAAGTGATATTTTTCATAATTAAGAATGAGATTTTTGTCTATGCATCTTTCAAGCACTTTAGTTAGACTATCCAAATATTCATCAAAAGAATTACTATTGACAGTGGAATAATCCATGAATACTTTATTGAATTGTTTAATATAATTGAAAAGATACCTATTATAAATCTTTGGTAGGTGGTAGGTGCATTACAAAATCCAAATAGTATGCATCAATAGGCAAAAGTACCAAAAGGCATGTGAAAGTGGTTTTTTCTTACTCTTTGGAACAATTGGGATTTGATAAAAACTTGAATATCCCTCTTGATAGCAAAAGTGAGGACAATAAGCCAAATGTTAGGACAATAAGCCAAATGTTCTAGCATTTGATTTATAAACGTGTGGAAAAATGATATTTTATAGTTTCAACATTCAAATTCATATAATCTAAACAAACCACCATCCATTTTGAACATGAGTGGGAGCTAACTTATGTTTAGATCCTTGATCATATTTATACCTGTTTTATTTGAAACAATATAAATAAGACTTACCCTTTTGCTATCAGAGACCAGGTAGACTATATCTACAATAAGAAGTTTAAATATCTTTTTTTTTCATCACTTCCATCATAGCAGGATTTAATATGCACTGAGTTACTCTTGAAGG
The DNA here is from genome assembly GCA_027479065.1 of Erythroxylum brevipes. Taxonomy (NCBI): domain Eukaryota; kingdom Viridiplantae; phylum Streptophyta; class Magnoliopsida; order Malpighiales; family Erythroxylaceae; genus Erythroxylum; species Erythroxylum brevipes. The sequence continues at coordinate 47,588,384 of JANIHY010000002.1, forward strand.
CTTATAACTTTCTTCCATTAATATAAGTGAATGGACTTAATTCTTTAATATCAGTTATTGTCCAACTGATGGCCTCCTTAAATTCTTTAAACACATGGATCAATTTTTGCTCCTCCAAAGTTATGAATTTGTTAGAGATTATAAAATCAAAAGGGATTTGTTCTCTCCCAAAAACATGCACTTCAAATGAATATGGTTTCGATTTCAATTTTGGTGCTTACAATATTGAAGGAAGAGGTTTTTCATGAGATTATGGTAATTTAACATTGGCAACACCATACCTTGTGGGTTCAAGTGATTCTAGCTCAAAGAGACCACATCTTGAATATCAAAGAGGATGATAAAATCTTTCTTTGAATTCTACAAATCTTTTACTATAAGGTTGTTGCCAAGCGTGACCTTTAGATTGTCCTCATCATCCATCATAAATTATTCTTGCAATAAAGGATCAATAATGTCTACAACAAAGACAAATGACATATCACTAGGGTGTCTTATGGCATCATAAATATTAAAATAAACGATTTCTCTATCAAATTGCAGTACTTTATACATCAATATTTGTTTTAGTATCTTGAGAAATGACTTCCCTAGCAAAACAAGTGTAGATTTAGGGGAATTATTTTCTTTTAAATCAAGCACATGAAAGATAATAGGGAAAATCAATTCATTGACTAGCACTAAAGCATCCTCTAAACTCACATGGGGTACACAATAGATCTATTAGTAAGTTGGATGACCACACTTGTCTCTTTTCTAATGGACCAATATTCAAAGATTCATAAATAAAGAAAGGTATGGAGTTAATTAAAGCACCCAAATCACATATAGCTTTCTTAATTCCAACATTGAGAATAATATATAAGATATTGAATGCACCTTTGTCTTTGTACTTAAGGGTGATTTCCTCTAAAGACTAGTTGACATATTCTCTCCTATACTTACCTTTTCATTACCTTTTAGTTTTCCTTTATTAATGCATAATTATTTGAGAAATTTTTCATAAGTTTTATTGCATAAAGTAAAGGAATGTTACCTCTATCTTGTGAAAAGTCTTAATAATTTCCTTCTCCTTCTCCTTTTTCTCATATTTGACAAATATTTCAGGGAAGGCGTAGTCACCAATGCTCTTGGTTGTTCATTATTAACCACCTTTGAATTATCATATCATTATTGAGGAATTATCACTTTTTTTTAATCTCCTCCTCTAAGGTGTGACTGTAGCTTATTCCTAGACTTCTTCTAGTTTCCTTTAACTCTTTCTTACTTTGTAGGGTGATTACATTTACATTTTATTTTAGATTGATAATTATTTGTGAAGGCTACTTACCTTGATTCTCCAATGTACTAATCGATGATGCTAGTTGACTAATTTTATTTATCAAAATTTTGATTCTCAAATTTTTTCTCCTTTTAATATTATTTAAGTTATAAATGATTTCTTTAACTATACCTTCAAGAGACACACTTGGATTTAATGTGTGTGGTAGAGGACTCACTAGTTAACTATGAAAATTGTGGATTAAGGATCATATTTCCTTTGTTGCAGACTTGGAAATCCTCCAACCATATTAGCATGCTATTGAGTATCATCCTAAATCATTGGGCACATTTCAATAGCATGGTTAGGAGTGGCTCAAATCCCATAAGTGTTGACTTCTTGCATCTTTCCTATGGCCATCTGTTGAATAAGAGAGATTAAATTATAGATTTTTTTAATTTGAGATTAAAAATATTTACCTCATTTACTCTTCCTAAAAATGAGTGTTGTTTAAGGCCAAATTGTTGGGAATTGGTAGCTATAGTGGAGATTAAATCTTTAACAGTTTGAGGAGTTTTATTTACTATGGCACCTCTACTAACTACATCTATGACCCTTCTTTTCATTGGAAAAATTTCTTGATAAAATTATTGAATGAGGAGTTTTTTAGAAATCCCATGTTGATGGCATCTTACATATAATTGCTTAAATCTTTTCCATTATTCATAAAATGTCTCAACATGGTTTTGATTTATTCCATATATTTCCTTCCTTATACTGGAAGCTCTTGAGCTAGGAAAGAATTTATCAAGGAATAATTTCAATGTGTCTTTCCGTGTAGTAATGGATTTAGGAGACAAATAAACAACCGTTCTTTAACTCTATTACCTAATGAGAATAGGAAAGCACTTAGCTTAATTCGCTCCTCAGATGCACCTTGCAACTTTAAACTTAAGCATACTATATGAAATTCCTCCAAGTGCTTATGTGAATCTTCATACTTAAGGCCATGAAAGGTAGGTGATAAGTAGTGATTTAGTCATACTTTTAGTCTCATATTTAACAAAATTTTACTTTTTTATTTGAGTATTTTTATTGATTTTAGTACTTAACTTATTCATATTTTGTTTTTGGTCTAATTCAGTCACTTGGAGAAAAAGGACCAAATTCAAATAACTTTAGAGTAACTAGGAGCTATTTCAATTGAGTTATAGAGTGCATGATTGTGTACATTATTGCATTAGAGAGTTTGGAGGCGTGTTGGGTATTTTATGTAGAACATTCCCGTATTAGCTAGGAAAGTGGTTGTGTGTGTAGTAAGAAGGCCATGTTGATGATATACGCTTGCGATTATGCACGTGTTAACTTCAAAAAGTACTGTTCATTTGTTTGAAGAATACAACCATTAAAAAACCCATGTTGATGCTTGGGTATTTGCTAGAATCTGAATTTCAAATTTTAAAAGCTAAGATTGAGTGACGAAAGATAGAGGAGGCTTAGTAAACATAAGGAGAAACCTAGAATGAAATAAAGCACGAGAAATAACTAAGGCAATCCTTTGGAGTGGATTTTCATCAATTTAGGTTAATGCTTTTAGATGTTTTAGGGAATTCAATCATATCATCTTTGATTTTTAGTTTCCTCTAAAGTTTTAATGTTATGTTCTCTATAAGTATGGGTTAAATTCTCTTTTGTATATGTATTAGATAAACCTTAGGATAGACCTTGTAGTGACTTTACTTTAATTTAATGTATTCTTTAGTTTCATTGAGATTCAATTATGTGTTCTTATTTATTCTTGAACTAATATTGTTGGAATATTCATTCATATATGATTTCATGCAATTAAGATCAAGAAATCCTTTGCATGAATAGATCTAGCATAATTGACAAGGGTTACATGCAAACTTAGAAATAAGTGGACATAAATCTTTGAATTAGGTTCAAACATAATAGTAAAATTCATAAATTAATTAATGTGAATCTTTTTGTTTTAATTAATAAGAGATTTCAATTAATCAACCCAGAATTATGTGTTTTTTTTTGGAAATTACCTAAAATTATAAGTTAATAGTATTAAAAAAGATAATAACATAATTGAGAAGTTTTCATTGTCTAATTAATGCTAGATTAAATTAATTAGTAAAATCACAATTGCATGAGAAGTCTTATGAAGGATTTGAATTCCAGGTATTATTGATTTATTGGTTGATTTTTCATTCTGTTTCCATTCTAGTTTATTCGATTATGTTAACTTACCTTAGTTTACTTTCTTTGATTATAATTCTGATTTATCAATATCACCTTGATTTGTAATTAGATAATAAGAAAGAAGTTACCAATAGTACTCAAAGTCCTTATAGGATTGACCAATATTTTTTAATACTAGCTATAACTACATTGTGTACTTATAACTAAAACAATAAATTCACTATCAATTTTTTGCACTATTATCGAGAATTTAGATATTAGGAACCTTAATTTTATCAATCTAACCATTATTTTATCTTTCATATTTTTCAGATTTTATTTATTTATTTATTTATTCTTAGAGCTCTCTGTCTTGATATGGTGTTTATGGCTTGTTTATAAGATTTGGGTATTTGTTGTATAGACACTAGCATAATGGAAGGATGGAGAGGACAATATTTTCAGGGGGATTATACTATGCTATCACTTATGACAATATTGGAAACATGGCACAAGATGCATAGTGACATATATTTAGGTCCTCAGCTAATATCTATAATGTGTTATGACATTTGTGGGGGTAACTACCCTACTCATAAATGTCAGGCATCATACTATATGTAGGGGCATCTAATTTGTACAGACAACTAGCTTCAAGTTACCCTATATATAAGAGTATTTATAATCTAGCTTGGAGTAGTTATTATGACTTTGTATGGAATGATCATACTTCATCTGAATTTTTGCAACAATAGTATCAAGAGAAGGTTGTCTTTATGAATTTTGTTGCTCCAATCGAGGTTGACTTCCATAAGACTAAATATCTAGGTGTTTTATTTGGATACACTGAGCCATATTTAAGGAAACATGTGAATACGATACCATTATGGAGTGAAGAGGAGCTAGAGGTTGAAGATATAGAGGAAGATTCTAATCAAGAAGATGGAAGAAGAGATAAAGGAAGATGAAGAGAAGAGGCCAAATAAAGAGGATATCAAGGAATTATCAGTATTTGTTTTAAGTATAGAGGGCTCTCATTTCCCATATAACAAAATGTTAGGGTCAACTACTTTTTTAAAGACCCATTTATAACAAATGATCTTCTTTAATGGTACTTTAACTATCTTTTAAGTATCATTTTTAGAGGGACTCAATTTTTTAGGCATAGTTACCAACCATTTAGCATAATCATTATATGAAATAACCTTAAAGTATATATAAGGCTCATCAATACTATTTGTTTCTTGTGTCATTACTAAGGCATATGCCACCAAATTGATCTTAACAAATCATTGCTTTCTCCTATTTTCCTTCATTTGTTTTTACTTAGCTATGATGTATTAATCATCTTCTGATGAATTTTATCTTCCTCTACCTCTTCATCTTCAAACCTAGAAAACTAGATTGGATAACATTCAAGATGAGGTTAGGATGAAAAATATGATTGGCTAGTCTTTAGCACTACTTTCTTCAATGCATCCCTTTTGATATGTATTAAATGAAGAAACGAACAATTTTGGCTACAACATAGAAATTTCATCAAAGGTAACCTTCTCGATGATTATGGTCCTTTAGAAATTTGGATAACAACAACATAACTTGCATTCCTTTACACCAGTTTATACCTAATAAAAGTACACATTGTTTCGATTTTGAGTCCAATTTACTATTCTGCACATGGATAACCAAATACATGTAAATTAGAATAATTAATAGGCTTACTTAACCATATTTCTTCAAAATTTTTTGAATCAAGAGATATGTCATGAGAATGATTTACCCAATAATATGTTCTAGATAATGCCTCAACCCATAAATCTTTGGTAAAATCGGAGTTTGATGACATGTAATGTCATCTCTTCAAAAGTGCTCTATTCATATTTTCAACAATAAGATTATATTAAGGAGTTGAGTTTTACATAATTTAGTAAATTATCCAACATAAAATTTTAAACCGTTATCAATCCTAAGACATTTAATTCTTTTCTTAATTTTTATTTCAATTTGAGCCTTTTATTGCTTAAACTTAACAAGCACGTCACTTTTATATTTGAAAAAATAGACTCGTACCTTTCTAAAGTAGTCATCAATTAAAGTAAGCATGTACTGAGCTCCACAACTCGAAAGGACTTGAGGGGATTTTCAAAGGTTCGACTGGATATAATCACAGGTACCTTTGGTTTATGAGTAACTAAATTAGAGCTAATTTATTTTTTGCTTCCCAAAAATGCAATAATCACAAAATTCTAATTTTGATGTACATCCTTCATTTCTTATCCATATATCCCAGTCTCATATGCCATAACATAGTGATATCATAATCTATCAAAGATGTGGTACTGTTATACCATTCAAAATGTACAAAATACCTATCTTTTTTACTTTTCATCATAACTATGATACCCTTTGTAATTATTAGAACCCCACCACCACCCATAATTGTACTTGTTGGCATTAAGGGCATTCTCGTTACACCATCATGTATTTGGATTGACCATGATTACTACATCAAACTAAAAAATCCTTACAAACTAAGTTGCAAGTGTTTGTCAAAATTAGTTGTTAAATATTTTGCAATTATGTTCCTAATCTACAGTGACTTAAAAGAATGCCATGTTAGAAATCACCAACTAATTTTCAATATAAATTATTTAGATATTAGAATAGAAAATTCTATATTTGTAAAAAAAATATGGAAACATCATCGTGTAAGTTGGCAACTTGAGTAGTCTAGAGTTTTCCAGCAACTTGTAACAAATTACATGCAAGGTCGGTATAGTGTGCCTATAAATAGGCAATTCTAGCACCATTTTATTGTACCACCTAAAAAGATAGAAAAGTGTGTCCTAAGTGTAGTGTGTGTTTGGGTTTCAAGTTTCGTTCATCTGTTTTTTGTTTTAAATCCTTCGGTGTTTTGAGTTTTGTATTCGGGTTTTTTTATTAATAAAATTATCATTTTATTTTTAACAAGTGGTATTAGAGCCAGGTTGTGTCAGTTAGAGTCGTTGTTCTATTGTCTAAATATTTAAGATAAGGGATTATGTATTAATTGAAATTTTGTCGAAATTTAGTCACAATCTGAGATTGTGAAATTATTTGATCAGGGATCGAGTAATTATGGCAGACATGAGTACCACTATTAGTGGTATAAAAAATTAAATAATAACAATTATAATATATGGAGCACTCGTATGCAGTTTTATCTGCTAGGACAAGATTTATGGGGTATTGTTGGAGGAAACGAGACTCAACCTCCAACATTTGAAGAGGAGTTAAAGATGTGGAAAATTAGAGCAGGTAAAGTCATGTACGCATTATCGGTGATGATATAAGACGACATACTTCAGCAAATAAAGGACGCAAAGACACCGAAGGATGCATGGGATACTTTTGCCCAGTTGTAAGCATGCACCAATGACGCCAGACTCTAGCACTTAGAGAATGAGTTATTGTCGATTTCGCAGTGCAACACTACTGTAAGTGAATATTTTACTAAAGTTAAATCTTTATGCCAAGAAATTTCTATGTTATATCTTCCTAATGCTATAATTGAAACAAGAATAAGAAGGATTAGTGTACATAGGTTACGCTCAGAATTTCTTGGTATTGTTACGACTACTCGAGGTTGGGCAAAGGAACCAACTTTAATAGAATTAGAAAATATCTTAGCCAATCAAGAAGCTTTAGATAAACAAATGTCTAAAGTTTTTATTAAAGAAGAATACAAAGCCCTTTTCACCAATAAAGGAGGAAAAGGGAAAGTCACGAGAAGGAACGTGACGGAGGAAACCTCGAGATGTCGAGGAGGTTGGCGAGGCGGCCAACAAAAAGGGAGCTTCAAGCAAGGGGGAGCTCGTTAAGGCTAAGATACAAGTTGTAACAATAAACAAAATACTTAGAAAGAAGACAGGAGTTATAACTGCGGAAGGAAGGGTCATTTCGCTCAAGACTATTGGAGGCCAAACCGCATGGAAGGAAATACTGCCATGTTGGCGCAGCAGGATAGTGAAGAGGAATGGGATTTCCATGCATCATTTGCAGTAATGGAAAATCCTAAAGAAATAAGCAAGAAAAGTAGTGCAATATCAAAGGTGGAGATGACACTCATAGCTGTAGGTGAAAAACAAATCAACTATAAAGAAGATTGGATCGTTGATTGTGTTTGTTTCAATCTTATGACAAGTGAAAAAAAGAAATTGATGGGGACATCAGAGTATAAAGGAGAGCAAGTGGTGGAAACTACCAATAATTCAAAATTACCAATAACACATATTGGCAGTACCATCATAGTCCTCGTTATAATCAGCGGCCAGTGTAACTGCAGAATATCTACCAAGTGGAAAGTATGTCGACGAATCTCCTATCAGTATCTCAAATGACATCAACAGGAAACTTTGTATTGTTTGGACCAAATGACGTCAAGATATACAAGGAGTTAAAAATTATCGGTCAACCCATGATGGAAGGAAAAAAAGTGGAGTCTATATATGTAATGTCAGCAGAAACAACATACATAGATAAGACAAGGAAAAATGAGACGTCTGATTTATGACATGCAAGATTAGGACATTTAAACTATGGAAAGCTAAAGGAGAAAATAAAAAAAATGGTCACAGGGCTTCCGAATCTAGATGTCAGAGATGACATTGTATGTGCAGGATGTCAATACAACAAAGCACATCAATTACTGTACAAAGAGTCAGAGTATCAAGCTAAAGCACCCCTAGAGTTAATACACTCTGATGTATTTGGGTCAGTAAAGTAGCCGTTTGTCAATCAATTTAGGTACATGGTTACCTTTATTGATGATTTCTTTAGATATGTGTGATTTAATAAAAGAAAGGTCAGAGACACTGAGTAAGTTTGTTAAGTTCAAAGTGAAAGTAGAAAAGGAGATAGGGCAAATGATACAATGCCTTCGCATAGATAATGGTGGAGAGTATACTTCAGATGAATTCGAACAATATTTGAAACAACATAAGATCAGAAGGCAACTGACTTGTCCAGGTACTCCATAATAGAATGGAGTAGCAGAAAGAAAGAATCGTTGCCTGCCACAGATATGCAGAAGTATGCTACATGCAAAGAATATATCAGCAAGGTTTTGGGCCGAAGGTATGAAGACGGTAGTGTCCGTGATTAATAGATTACCCCAAGCAAAATTGGGGACCTCATTGTGTGAAACGCTTCGAAAGGTCAAACCCTCAGTAGGGTACTTTAAAGTGTTTGGAAGCGTATACTACGTATTTTTACCAGATCACCTACGTAGCAAATTTGATAAAAAGATAGTATGCTGCATATTTTTCAAATATGATAACCGTCATAAAGGATGGAAGTGTTGTGACCCGACTACTGGACGATGCTATGTAAGCAGGAATGTTTTGATGAGGCGTCTTCTTAGTGATCACCGCAAGTAGTATTATTACCAGATTCAAAAGAAATAGAGGAGCAGTTACAACACCAATTAGAAGAATCGACAAAGGTTGATAAGACTCAATCAATTGAAGAATCTAGAATTGATACTACGCAACCAAATAAGCAAGAGTCTATGGAGATGAGGTTGTCAGAATAGAAAAGCTCATGGAAAACAGGAATCTATCATTCAACTCCAGAAGAAATAAGGCCAATTTAGATAGAAGACTTTGAAGAAGATGTTCAACAGCCACCACCTCAACCACAAAGGTCAACTAGATAAAGAGAGCCAAATCCAAAGTATGCAAATGCAGCAATAATAGAGGAAATTAGTATGAAAGAACCGACAAGTTATAAAGAAGCGTCACAAAGCAAGGAATGACAACAAGCAATGGATGAGAAAATTTAAGCATTAAAACAAAATGAAACTTGGGATTTGGTGCTGAAGCTTGAAGGAGTAACACCCATCTTGTGTAAATGGTGTTGGACCAATGGTGGTTGACAAATTAAATCCCTTATGTTTTGATAATAATAAAATATCTAGAATTAGTTAAGAAATTATTTAAGGTATTATTCAATGAAGCAATTGTGCAAATCAAGATGAGCAAGTGTTTAATCATTGAAGAATCAAGATAGGAGTTTCCGTATAAGGGAAAATGGCATAAAACATCAGGATTATAGAAGATTTGGATGGATGTTACCATTGAAGGCAACATAAGTCGACTTGCAAAGCATAAGTCGACTTATACATGAAGATATGTCAACACAAGGCGACTTGCAAAGCATAAGTCGACTTATACATGAAGATATGTCAACACAAGTCAACTAACCATACATAAGTCGAGTTATCGAGGATTACAAGTCGACTTACATAGAACAACTCGACTTATTAAAGAGCGGAGATGCAATTTTACGTAAAATGTTGGAACAAGTCGACTTATTCATTCGACAAGTCGACTTATGGATGCAACAAATCAACTCCAACGGTCCAATTAGCCACAAATGGAAAGGAGATTATCAAGGAA
>JANIHY010000002.1:47647244-47660068 GCA_027479065.1 Erythroxylum brevipes
TGTGTTTCTCTCTCTACACTCATATTACTTTTATCGTAGTTTTCAAAATTAACAAAGTTTTTCAAACCAGTTGCAAATTGATATACGATAAGTTTTCTGAAGGAACAAGTAATTGTTTTGAAGGGATTAACGAAAAGTTTATCACAATTCAACCCCCCTTCTTGTGTATCTTGATCATATTATTGTTCAATATATTAACGTGTGATTTACTTCATATAGTTCATATATTACTAAGTTGATCAATCATATGATTATTCAATCATACATATGTTTATATGTGTTATGTTTAATGCATACTTAATTGACTATCCCAAGTATGTATCCTTATTCACAAATCTTGATCATTCATTCAGCATAGCTTGTATATATCTAGTTTGCAATTAGGTTTATGCCTTAAGTAATCCCTCAATTCATCAATTATGCATTCATCAATCCTTTCCAAGCATTAAGTATTCACACAATTTCCCAATTCTCATTCAATCATACCTAATTCATTTCTTATGTCCTTTAAATCACATTTGCATTCACATGAACATCTTTATACTATTAACAAATCATACTTCTCAAATTCATATACATTGGCATAAATCATTCCATTCCTTAATTTATAACCTCAATTAACAACTTAAACTTATCAAACATTTAATCAAACAACTTTCTAGGTTCATTTCAAGCCCCAATCAAGTCCAGTTGCACCATTATAAAGTGTCTTAACCTTCTATAGTCCAACAATTGCCCAAAATCAACCTTTTCTCCTTCCAAAGTACTTCCCACGATAGTGGGATGAGTGAACTGAAGGTTTACTCACCCATAACCTTCATTTTGCTTCCAATTTTCACTCCTTCATACTCTATCCATCACACCTTCACCAAAGTCCATCAATTTCACTTCAATTCTACCTTATTCATGTTTAATCCCTTAACAAATTCATGTCCAAACCTAATTCAAAAATCATTCATTAGATAGCTCACAAATTATTATCTTTCACACATTAAAATTAAAACATAAACTATCATTCACTATCAATCTTGTATCCTAGTTCCGTTGCCATTTTAAGATATTAACAATTTTCATTAACATAAATTCACCTTCATTATACCTCAAACCATAATCTAATTCTTTTATAAAATAATCCATAACCTACTGTTCATACATCAAGAACACAATAGAAAAGTATCCAAGTTCATGCATAAATTTCCAGAACAATTTGTCATCAATATCATATACAATTCATCCTAATTTCATCATCATAAATTCTCTATTTTAACATGCCATAAATATTAATCTTTTACTTACTTGTCTAGCTCAATTCATCAAGTTAACCTAGCTCTCCGTACATGCAAAATCATCACCAATTTAAGGTATCAATAGGTTGGTTTTTAGTAAGGCAAACTGATGATAACATATTATAACTATCTTTGAGCATAATCTTATATGAAGCTTGAAGTGACTATGAATCGAACTAAAGCAAAATTTCAAAGCTATAGGGTCATAAGTGTATTTCAGAAATATGAGGAAGGAGGAAGAATGAATTCCAACAGAAACATCTAAGGAAAACCTTTGCCATATACATGTGTCATTAGTTGAGTTAAGATAAATGTGTCCATATTTAAGGACACTTGTCCTACAAGGAAGCAAGTTACATGTCTTTCCCATAAATGGTACACATGCCCTCTTCTTAAGCCTCCATATGTCCTCTTCTTAAGTTGTCAAATGTCACTTAATCTCTATGCCAAATGTCACTTAATTATGTATGCAAATGTCACTTATTTTATAGGCTTTGTCATCCTAATTTTCCATGTATCCACTTGTCATGCCACTTGGCATTTTACCTAGACTAAATGTACATGTTAATTCATAAATTGTAACAATAAATTACAAGTTACCAATTATAGTCCATCAATTCTTGTCATTGGTAATCCAAAGTACATACATTGGAATTGCACATTCATGTCACATTCATTTTAGTTTCATACCCCAGAATATGTTAATTAAGTGCAATTTGTTTAAATTACAATTCATGTGTGTATGCTAATATTATGCATATGAATACAATCATAAAATCATATCACAAAATACAAACGATATACCATAATTTAATTTAATACACATTTCTAAACTTCATATACATCAAGCCATAAACCATATTAATTTCCGAATCTCAATCCACACAAAAATACAAACGATGCAAAATCGAACTTGACGCTCTTTCATTCGATCTCCTGCTCCAATACCTGGAGATTGAGATGAAAGGAGGGTGAGCACGACGGCTCAGTGGATAACACATTTATAAATTGAACAATAAGCTGAAATCATTTTTCATAAACTTTTTTCCAAAAGGCATATCTTTTTCAAACTTTGCAACTTTTTAAGCATTTTCTTCAAACCTTTCAATTTTTCAAACTTTTCATAATAAATTTCTATAATTTCATAGTTGAAAACTCTTTTTCTCATTTCTCAAAATTCTCAAATTTTTTATAAACATGAATGCAATCACATCAAATTACAAAACACATAAAATCATAAATCAAACACATAAAACAGATCAAACGGTTTGGGTCGGTCCTAATAGAACGTACTGCACCTTCCTGCAGTACCTTCCCGTATAGTGGTTCTGTGCAGTCGTGAACAGAGGGGAGTCTGAAATCAGAACTCCTAAGCCACTTGCGGGCAACCGGGAGAAGGCTATAAACAAATAGAGACAGTGCACTGACTCACGAAAGGGACCTAACCAAACCCATTTATCACATAATTTTCACATACAAATCAAATTGCCCGAAGGCACATTTTGAAACTTTATTTCATCGAACACAAACAAACTCACAATTCACATAATTCATACAATTCAATTAATTCAATCAATCAATAATTTCAACAATTTGCATAATTTATCAATGCATACACAACAAATGAATTTTCAGAAATTTCCATCGATTTATCAAATCATTTGAAACAATGAATTTAAGCTTGTAATAATTTTCAGAAAACATTCAGAAATCATAATTTCAAACCTTTAATGAACTTTTATTTTCAAACATTTACAAAAACAATAATTTATCAAAAATCTATGTTTTTGCTTTCTTTAATTTTTGAAAATTCGTATTGAGCTTAAAAATTAAAATATAAATATGCTACCCACCTCGAATCGATACCATAAATTTGTTCCAAGCTCCAATTTGACCAATTCTTCTTGTATTCTTCCAATTAAAATTTCCCTACACCAATTCCACCCAATTTCAACCTTATAAATAACATAATCTTTAAAATTGACGTCAATATTCATCAATTCATACTAATTCCAAGATATTTAAATCACCAATTTTTAAAATCCCCAAATCTCAAAATTGACCTAAACCAATTCACCCAAATTGAACATCATAAAAATCATAATTTCTCAAATTGAACTTAATAAACACTAATTCCACATACTTTCAAACTATCTAAATCATCAATTTCCAAAAACCCCAAATTTCAAAATTGGCAAAACCCTAATTCACAATATTTTTTTTCCAAATTGATCAAATTAACTAAGCAAATACCAAAATTAATCTTAGAATGGACAAACACATATTATTTTCCATAAGTCTAAACCAATAATTCACTAAAAACTCAAAACTAAAAATTCCTCTTACCTCATTTCTTCTTCAATCTTCGGATTTTCCAAGCCCCATGGAAAGCTTTCATCCTCTTTCCTATTTTTCCCTTTGAATCAACTCAAAACCCAAGCTTAAAGACCCAAAAATTTCAAAATCTTGCTTTCTCTCTCTTCTTTCTCCATGGCCGAAGCTCTCTCCTCCATTTTCTCTTCTTATTTCTCTTCTTCTTTCTTCTCATCATGGTGATTCTTCCTTTAGAAACGACACTCCCTTTAATATGTAGTGCCATGTCATTTAAAATGAGGGTCAAATGACCCTTTTGCCCCTCTCTTTAAGTGGACTTCCCAAAATGCCCCTAACATTTACTTTAAGTCATGCTTACTTGCGGATATGATTCGCACTATCAATTTGAAGGAATTTGTCAAAACTTCCTTCTAGAGAAATGTTCCTCTATATCTTAATTTCATAATGCAACAAGAATCATCCAATTCGGAGTACTACATCAAAAGTTATACTCAAAACATTTCAGATATGTCTTATTGTAAATCATTTTCCAGCACGTTATTTCTATCCATAAATTGATATTCTTAATCACAAAATTGAAACTCGATGTCTTCATAAAAATTTTAACCCTATGTCTCTATTTCAATCCAAAACAAGAATCACATCATTTCGATTACCAGAGTATGCTCAAAATACTTTCAGATATTCCTAATCCAAAACTACACACTAATCCGAACCTCAATTCAGAAATTAAAAGTCTTAGAGGCAAAATTGAAATTTCATTTCTTCATATGACTTGTAGCCCCATGTCTTAATTTTATTTTTCCTCAAGAATCACCTCAATCAGATCTCCACAGATCCCGAATTTTGCAAATTACTAAACCATATTCAGAAAATTAATCAACTCACTCTGATTGAATTAATCAACCTCAATTTAATCTCAAAATTTCACAAATTTACCATAAAATGAAATTCATTATCTTAGGAATCCAACGCTTCAAGAACCAAGTCAATCTGATGTCGGAAGAAAAAAAAATATAAGCGAAAGAGTGAAGGAAAGTCGGATGAGGAAAAGGAAAGGAAAATACATCAAAACCAAAAGAAACAAAACGACGCCATTTTGCGTCATTGCCTTCGTCGCACTCTTCTGAGTGTGATGCGTCGCCCTCAACAGAGTGCGACGCGTCGCACTCAACGAGATTTTTTTCCACAAAAATCCAAAATTTCCAAAATTCCTAACTTTTGATCCCGAACTTCAAATTTGACAAATTTGGTCTCTATGGAAAGCTTGAAGGAAGCTCTTCAACTTCCATGTAGAACTCAAAGATCAATTTCATTTCTAATGTGATCAAATTTCTAATCAAAGATTCTCTCCATTTAAATTATACCCTAAGCCATAACTCAAGTTTGAAAAATCATATCTTTCAACTTCGAATTCCAAACATGTCATATTTTATATCAATGTGAAGCTCGAAAAGTCACCTACAACTTTCATGAAGGAAAGAAAAATCAATTTAACCTCTAAGGGAATCAATTATTCAGTCAAAGATTATGTCCTCTAATATTCATGCTAAAACCATAACAGAAACTTGTAAAAATCATAACTTATTATTCCTTAATCGAAAAATTGCGTACTTAATATCAAAATAAAGATCAGAACATTATCTAAATCTTTCATGAAGAACACAAAAGCAAAATCAACCACTAATTAGGTCAATTGCTCAGTCAAAGTTTTTGTCATATTCTACGTCAACCCATAACATTTTTTAAACAAAGTCAAATTTTTATTAAACTTTGACTGCTCATAACTTTCACTCCCGATATCGAAAAATCGCAAACTTTATGGCTACAAAAAGCTCTCAACATAATCTACAAGTTTCATGTAGACCATTTTCTCAAATTATGCCTAAATCAAAAGTCAACTCACAATGGTCAAAAAGTCAAACTTTTAATATTTCCACATTTTTTCTCTTTATTTCTTGATTTTTAACTCCATTTTAATCAACTCATTCACTTTTGAACATTTCTAATTTTTAATAAAATTTGGGGTCCAACAATTAGCCAAGAACTAGCCGTTGTAATGACTATATTTGATGCATTGATCAACCATTGCAACATACTAGTTGACTTATATATATTAAAGCTTCATATTTACTAGTCATTGGAACATTGGTTAAATAGGGCACTCTATTGGTCAATCAAGACATCTACCATTGTTGCTACAAAACCTTAATACATTAAATTTAACAGCTTTAACTTATATTGGTCAACCACTAACCCATATAGATTGACCAATCACCCTATAAACATGATTTTAACGTTTAATCCAATTATGATTAAAACACTCTTAAAAATATTTCCTAAAGATTATTTGAAAGATTATGGGGATTTTGTGTTAAAATAAAAAAAGTCAATGCCTTTTGTTAAATGTAAAAACTTATATAATAAAAAAGGAATGTTTATACATAGTAAACCTCTTAGAATATCAAGGCCGATCAAGATGAGCTTACAATAAGTAATATATGAAATAATATTAGTATGTCTTGATCTATTTCTTAACTTGATCCACATCTTGAAGATTCCAAAATGTTGCCTTGTTCTTCTATTCCATCTCATCAACAAAACTAAAAGAACTTGTTAGTAGTACTTGTATTTTGTTACCACAATAAAATTCGATTAGAATCGCCTTTGGTTCAATAATCTCCCCTTTTTGATGATGGCAAAACATTTATTATATTAAAAAGTATTGCAAGAATTTTTTAGACAAATTATAACCTATATAAATATAATAATTATCTCCATCTTAATTTAATGCATAAAGAAAGAAAAATAAAAACACATATGGGATATTTTGTTTCTTCTATTTAGTTTAATGGAAGTAAATCATATTGAGCAACAAGAAATGACTAAGGTGAATAGGTTGTTCTAACATAAGAGTAGAAAGGAACCAAAGATCATCACCACCTAGGAATGTAAAATGAACACTAGTGAAGAAAAAATTATATTTAATAAATAGGTGGTGGAAACGAGAGAAAACATTGAGTCAACATATGTCATTGGGTTTTTTAGACCTTTTCATTTTGATATAATTCAAAATTAAAATAATTTTGAACTAAGCACAGAGTAAGGGAGTATGGAGTGTTTAGTAGGGCATATATAGTACAAGGATCGTTCAAGTATATGAATGCCTAAAATCTTGTATATGAGGTTAGAAGTAAGATGGGTATTAAAACCTTGTACTTGAGAGAAAATGTGAATGTCATCACAAATAACCTTAGGGCACAAATTGGTGTAAATAAGACAAACATTGGTGGGAGTAATCCTATAGGTCTTAATGAGGAGGGATTTCTAGCCTTGATTAATAAAATAGCACATAAGACCATAAGTCTTAACTTGATCTAGTCTAGTAGGAGAAATGACACGATTCTCATATAATTTATGAGAGGCATAATTTTTTAATTAAGAGGAGGTGGTACCAAGGAATTCATCTGCATGAGGAGATGTGTGTGAAGAAGAAGAGATCAAGGATCATTCCTTAAGCCTAGGAATCCTAGTCAATGGATGGATAGCTTTACCTTGTGTATGGGTCTTAGGTGTAGGATTAAGGTTTCCTTTAGTTTGTGCCATAGGTTTCAAAGAAGGACTTAAGACAAGGATAATGTAACATCCCATCACCGATGGGAAGGTTAAATGGGTCAATTGAGACATGCTAGTAGTTGCATTGCACATTTTGATATGTTCATATATATTTGACCTCTAATTGTAGAGGACTGCGTCATTTGGCATATGCACATATAGGTACATGCATTCATGACAATACCCGACATTTAAATTGCGATTACGATGTGTTTTGTGAATTTATGAGATAATTATGTCTGATTGTGAATTGGTTGAGGACTGGTATAATTGGGTCTGAATAGTTGAATTGGAAATGTCTTGGAGTGACCGTCAATTGGTAGTGACCTTTAGCAAAATTTTCTGGAATAATTGGGAGAAAATGTCCGGATCTGAAATTTTCCGAGTGACGGACAGATTGATTTTGTAGTACTGAAATGACTGTCCAATGGCCATGAAAAATTAGATATATGATTTTAGGAATTTATATGTCGAGCCATTGAAATTTGGAGACGAATTGGACTAGAAATGAAATTGAAAAGAGAAAGAGATTTAAATGTATTGTGAGAGAAAAGACCAAAGGCATAATTATTTTACCTATGAATGCCTTAGGTTTCAAATTGGGAGAAATGAAATTCTTCTCTCTTAGGGCACGATTGGTTCTTCTTCCTTGGTGATTTTCGTTCTTCCTCCCTTTGTGATTTCCATTGCTAGCTTGCTTGCTTCTTCTCTACTTGCAAAGCCAAGCTTTAATCCTAAGGAAGATGAAGATTTTGAGGTTTTGAGGGGGAGCCCGTAAGTGTGAAAGAAATTGGAGGATTTTTCGAGAGTTGAAGATTTGGATGCTTGATTGGTAAGTAAATGGTTTAAATGTTGTTTCTATAATTGTTTAATGCATACATGGGTTTAATTGTGAAAGATTGGGGTAGTTGGAGTGAAGTTGTGACTGGTTTTAGAGAGAGAATCAGTGAAAAATTGATCAGAGAAGACGACCTGCAACTCCCACATCGTGGCGTGCACGAGAGCCTCGCCGCGGCAAATTAAATGTTTAATTCGTCGAGGCGAGCGGGAAGGAAGTCACCGCGGCGAGCTCTAAGCACTTGATGCCGCGGCAAGCTCCTTTCGACGTCGCAGCGAGCTCAAGATTTTATGCCTCGACAAGCTCTTCCTCATTGCTTCGCGGCGAGTCCCAAGGAAGCTGTTCGCCGTGGCGAGCATCTTTTGACGCCGCGGCGAGAGTTCTGTGGCCGCGGCGAGGGATTTTTCTGAATTGGTTTATTTGAGTTTTTGGGGCATAACTAATTGTGTAGACCTCCAATTGAGGTGATTCTTGATTTGTTATGAACTAGAAAAAGAGGTCTATAATTGAGGTAAAGAAAGAAAGTATTAAATGGAAAATTGAGAATAGGTTCTATTTCAACCTAAGGGTTATTTTATAATAATTGGGATATAATTGTGAGATATTCTTAGGAATATGTTAGTGTATAAGATATCATGAATTGAACTGAATTTTAGAAAATGAAATGGTGGAGTTCCATGACATGTTATTGAAATGAAATGAGCCATTATTGATCAATTGAGTGAAAAATTAGAATTTGACAGAGAAAGTGAAAATTGGGATATAGCGTCGGGAAGGTCATGAATAGGCATAGTACATCTTTTATTTAAGAAATGTGCATCATTGAATTTTTAAATTGTGCATTTAGTAATGAGAAATTGTTTGACTGTTATAGAGGCACCGATGGAAAGATATTCCACGGATATTGCTGGGACTTCCAGGCAGTAGCTCGGAAGTGCAAGTGAGTAACCTAGTTGGTTCCTCAACCTTTTTTTGTTTAATATTACGCACTTATGCCATGTGGAGTTAATGGAGGGTTATATGTGTTTGCTTGTGTTTGATTTAGGACCACGGGTGTCTGAAATATGGGAAACTTGGTATTGAAGTGCTATGTGTTTACTTGTGATGGATTCGGACCACGGGTGTGCGAAGTATTGGAAATTGGATATCGAAGTGCTATTTGTGTGAAATTGTTTATGAATGCTTCAATGAAGTAAATTGTGAATGTGTCAATTGTTCATGACTGAAATACCAGACCGAAGGTATGTGAATTGATCATTGAAATGTAAATTGGCTAAAAATGTGCATTGAGACATGTACAGATAATCACAGTTGTGACCGGAGCAGCCAACGTATATCAGAGCTTAAAGCTCAACGAATCAGGGCTTTGAGCCCAACGAAATTTCAGAGCCACAGGCTCAATGTATCAGGGCTTCAAGCCCAACGTAATTCCGAGCCACAGGCTCGATGTATCAGGGCTATACGCCCAACGTAATTCAGGCTCACGGTCACAACACCGTAATAAAATGGAAAGTGTCATATGTGCATTGCATATATGAATGATTAATGTGAATTGTGAAAAAGGCGCCTTATATTTGTAAAATGATATCGCATGTGACATTTCTGAATGTGTTACTGTATGATATTCTGTGAATTGTGTGTATATGCATGAGTTGAGTGAACCATCGATGATGGTTTCTCGCTGAGTTCGCAAACTCACCCAACATTGTAACCATTTTTCGGGAATTGAAGAGTACATTGTTAGACAAACGGGAGTATGCCTACTGCATGCAAGTCAGAGTTTAAAGTCGGGGTCAGTGCACGTCTGCATTAGTGTCCTTCGAATTTATGTGTAGAATTTGTATCTCTGCAATTTCCGCAGATTAGTGATTTTTTATTTTAATGGGCCCCAATTTGATAAATGTTAAAATTGTAAGTGTTTACTGAAAGTATTCAGAAGGTAGCTTTGGGCCCAATTTGGCTATGGATTTTTGTGCAAGAATTGATTAAATACTGTTGAGTGCCTTTTTAATGACTGTAATTGTTATATGATCGAAAATGATTTCGTAATAAAGTGGGCACAAATAGTTTACTGAATTCCGCATATGTGATTGT
This sequence comes from Erythroxylum brevipes, assembly GCA_027479065.1. Taxonomy (NCBI): domain Eukaryota; kingdom Viridiplantae; phylum Streptophyta; class Magnoliopsida; order Malpighiales; family Erythroxylaceae; genus Erythroxylum; species Erythroxylum brevipes. Next base: position 47,657,412 of record JANIHY010000002.1, read on the forward strand.
TTTCAAAAATAAAAATGTCTTATTAAGTTTTTGACCTGTTTGACTGCTCTAGCATACCACCCTCATGAGGCACGGGCTCGGATACACCATTGATATCGGGTTTGGGTCTTGCGGGAGTGGGATTCTATAGAATTTGTCTTCGAGATCTTCATAAAAGATGTAGATATTGAAGTCATCCTTCGAACCCTTCAAGAATGACCTTGATCTGATATCCCTAGAGCAAGTTATGCCAATTGTCCCGAAATAGGTTCAATATGATTGAGGATGGAACCTTGTTTGATTTCCTTTGGCCAATTTTTGTTATCCAGCCTCCAAATGAAGTGATTCTTGAAGGAATAGATCCCAACAAACATTGTGCTATCTCTCCACAAAAATTGACAGCATTCTGAATTGATTGGAAAAAAGTTTTGATTAAAGGAAAGTAAAAGAATCTATTGGAATAGTATGAACTGATGTTATTTTACTGAAAAAGCTTTGGCATTTTGAATATATCTAGATCTGTAGGGTTTCAATTGAGATAATTTTTTATGTGAAGTAAACTAGAGACGTAGGTTTACAAATTACATGCAGACGTCAAATTCTAATTCAGCCTTTAAGATGTTCAATATTTAGATGAAAGTTGAGCATAAAATATTTGATTCAGTATAAGAATGATTCGGAAAACAGGGCCCGACACTTACAGTAACAGAGAATCAAGATGAACCGAGGATGACTAATGAGGGTTAATGGGAATGACCATACATGGTAACAAGTACAAGCGCACATTTTATGACTTTGAATGTTGGACCCTAGAACCGGTGCCCGATAGTTGTGGTATCAGAGAAAGAGTTGGGTTTCGAAACTGGTGCCCAACAGATGTGGTATCAGAGCAAGAGTTGGGTTCTGGAACCGATGCCCAACATCAACAAAGTCCATTAATTATATCTTAATTATACCTTAATTATTCTTCAATTCCTCATCAATTTCATATCCAATTCTAACTTAAAATCATTCAATTGGTAGCTCACAAATTTTGGTCTTTCATACATCAAAAATCAAACAGAAACTTTCATTCACTAATATACATGTAGTCATAGTTTTTCCCATTTCAAGAACATTAAACTAATACCTTTCTTTAGCATAAATTCACCTTCATTATATTTCAAATCCAAATTTAATTCATCCATAAAACAACCTATAGCCTACGATTTTTATACATCAAGAACAAGACATAAAAGTATCCAAATTCAAGTACCATTTTCTAGCATAATTCATCATCAACATCATATATAATCCATCCCAATTCACTCATCATAACCCTTCTATTATAGCATGTCATAAAGATCAATCTTTCACTTACTTATCTAACTCAAATTCTAGTTCATTTCATCAAGCTAACTTAGCTCTCCATGCATGTAAAATCATCACTAATTTAAGGTAGAAATAAGTTGGTTTTAGGCTAGGATAGAAGACCACCACAAGAACTATAATATTCTAGTTCTATAGCAATCTTGTGAAGGATAAAAACATAGATTTGGTGTAGCAATTTAGCAAGACTTAAACCAAAATATAGAGATGAGATAGAAGCAAGTTTCAGTGGAGAGAGTGAAGAAGGAAGAGAAATGAACTCAGCAGAAACTTTTCTAGCATTTGCTTAATTCAACTAGGTGCAAGGTGTCATTATTTTAGATTAACATTTGTCCTTAGGCATGTACTCCATTTTTCATGTATATATGTTGCCATATGTCTGATAAGTGCATATTTGTCTGATATTTATGTTTTAATTATCCCTTTTTATTCCTCTTGTTGATTCAATTATCGGGACTTAATTTGATTTAATATTTCCTTGTAGGGAATTATAATCTTGGCATGATGTAGGAAATTAAGAGGAAAACAGCAACTAATTTAAGCTACAGGAATAAAGTCAATTAGCAGCAATGACGCACAAAGCAATAGGGGAATTAAAGGAAAAAACTTAGAAGGCAAGTGGCAGCAGCAAGGACGTGGAAGCTTGGAAAGAACAATAAAAATAATAAAAGAAAGGCTGGCAGTCACGCACGCATAGGAGGCCAAGAGGAGATAACGGCTGTGCTGGGAAAGGAATTGACGCACGCACACTGAAGGGCAGCTAATGAGCAATTTTGGTGGACTAAAAAAATAAAGATACAACAAAGCAAAGGTGGGCTGCGTTGAAAAACAAGGGGGCTGGTGGAATAAAACAAAACAAGGAGCGGGGCCCACGAAATTAATGAAAAGACAAGAAAAAAAAACCTAGGAGAGAATCAGAAAGATTCACGCTAGAAGAGAAGGCTGGCGGCTGGAGGGGAAAAAAGAAACGCACGCAACACTGGAAACGGCGGCTGATGCAGGAGGAGAAGACAAAGAGAAAATAAAGAAATGCACGCAGAGGGAGAGAAAGACAGCAGCGTACTTTAGGGAGATTTCCTAGTTTTCTTTCTTCTTCTTTGTTATTTAGACTATGTTGATTAAGAATTTTGTTAGGTTTAATTCTGTTATGAGTAGCTAATCTGTTTTAGTCGGGGAATTCCAATTGTTATGCTTTGACCCGTGAGACCTTTTGTTCAGATTATTTGGTTTATAATATTCGTACTGTTTCCGTTTTACTGTCATTGTTTATTAACTGATTCTGCGATTAGGGCCCAATTGTAGAGTTAGTT
>JANIHY010000002.1:47678360-47694371 GCA_027479065.1 Erythroxylum brevipes
CATCTGGGGTTTCGACTCATTTTCGCCAAGAGGCAGACTTGCCATTGATTGTTCGTGGAACTTTGGTCTTAGAACGAAATGCCACTCCCTACATCCGTATTACATGATTTTTCTACTTTTTTGTATACTTGTACTTGGCCTGAATCTGTGGAGGTTTTCTTGCCGGTTTCTTTCCTTCACAGCGCCATAGTGAACCGAGCACTAGGATGCCGATCCTATTTCTCACTATTTAATTAATTATATTGTTTTGCTTAAAAAGGGGAAAACAAAATTTTGTTAGATTTTATCAAAATTTAATTTATTCTATTTAATTATATTTTAATTAATTATATTTAATATATTCTAATTAATTATATTATTTTGCTATAAAAGGAATGAATGACTTTCATTCCTTACATACTTGGGGGGTATGGAGTAATTCCCAAAACTTAGCTATAAAAATAATGTTCACACAATGATAATATATAATCAATCGACGTTTTTCATTCTCATATCTATTGATGTCTTCCAAACCCATGAACCAAACACCACTTTAGAATGATTTTGAGTGAGTTTTATTATATTAATGTGCGTGTGAGTATGATATGAGTCCATAATATTTTATGTGATCAAAAAAGGAATTCCTGGGATGCACTCAAGGAAAACAAATGGGTGAATTGATTGAGAGCGTGAGCGATGTGAGAGAGAGAACAGTAGAGAGCCTATAACTTTCCTAGATCACCAGTGGTTTTTATCCCCTCTTAATCCATGACTACATCTTCTTCCTCCCCTTCTTCTTCTCGTGTTTCCCTAGCCCAAAACACCGTACCATCACCTAGATCTTCCACTTTGACTCCTTCACCAAACCCTAATCTTATCCAAAATGTAGACCCGAACCATTAAGTTCCTTCTTCTATTAAGAATCAAACAACTGTAGGAGTACAAAATCAAGCTAAAAAGTCTTTTGAAACAAAGACTTCCTTAAACACACAAGACCTTAGAGCTTTGGTGAAATCACTTCCAAAAACCTAAAAATCAATAGTGTCTGAACTAGTGGAGGAATCCTCATTGGTTTATTACCCCCCGGAGATTAAGGATGATCAAATTTTATCATCCCTCCTCCAGAGTTAGTGCAGAATGGTGCAACAAAATTCAACATGCTTTGATTGGCTTTTTCATTGGTAAGTGTCCTGCCTGCCCAGTGGTCTAGAAAACACTCTCGAAAACATGGTTAGCATTTGGTTTAACTGAAACTTTGATTACTAGTTCGAATAAGTTCCTGTTCAAGTTTGATTTAGAGGTGGGTATGAATGCAGTACTAGAGAAGGGCCCTTGGCATATCCAAGGGAAGCCCTTATTCTTACGCAAATAGAGCTTAAATGCAGGTGAGTAGGAGGAGATTAGGTTTGCTCTAGTGTGGACTAGATTCCATAATATTCCATATGAATACTAGAATAATGAAGGGTTAGGTAGGATAGCTAGTGTAGTAGAGCATCCTCTGCTTACGGATACCCAAATAGCTAGAATGTCTAGAATTATATAACCTAAAATGTGTGTGGAATTAGATTTAGAGAGGAGTTAGCCTTCGTCTTTTAGCTACTTATCATGAAGAAGGAAAAGTATCTTTTAAGGAAGTTAAGATATAATATGAATGGAAGCCTGAGAATTATACACAAAAGAAAGAGAGGAAAGCTACAAGTTGCATGTTTGAAACTGGACACAATAAGAGTTGGTTGGAAAATGAGCGTTTTTCACTACCTATATGTGTAAACCAACTTCAGGAAAGTGGTTAGGAGCCAGGCACTGAAAAGGTTCAAGTAAGTCCTAAGGAAAACAAACCTTTTGAAATACCTAAGGAGCAGAGTAAGGGCAAAGAAATTCAACAGAAGCAGGATGATTCCAAAGGATGCTTTGAAGTTTCTGACTGTCCTGTTATGAGTCTAACAGGTATTCCTATTTCCTCTCCTATTTCAAATTTGGTTCCTAATAGCTCTAATGAATCTCAGAGTCTGAGTTTATTGAAAGGGGCAAAGGGGTATTTTACTGTTAGGAAGAGCAGGAAATCTAAAAGAAAAAATAAGTAGGGTTTTTAGCTCTATATAGTGTGATGGATTTAGGTTTTTGGAATATTAGGGGTCTCAACAACGTAAAAAAAGGTAGCTTTTAAATCTTTTCTAAAGCTGTTGTCTATTTCTTTTGTGTATTTGATAGAATCTAGGATTAAGTCTTTTTCCCTTTTGAATAATATATACTCTTTTATGTTTCTGCATCAATTTAGATTAAGTTGCTTATGTCAGATTAGTGATAGCTTAGAATCCTGATAGGTTCTTACGTTCTCCGTTATTTACCAATGATCAACTGATTCATTTAGAGGCGATCCCTATGAATTGTGCTTCAGCTTTTCTTATCTCTTGTGTCTATGGGTCGAATAATTTTAATGATATTAAAAATCTTTGGCCTGCTCTTACGAATATCAAAACTCAAAGTTGGAAGCCATTTGTGGATTATAGGCAGGGACTTGAATGCTATTATATTGTCTTATGAGGTTAAACCTCTTAGTTCCTCGGCTATTAATGGTATGTGTGACTTTAGGAATGTGGATTGTATGATTTAAATTCTAGCGGTCTTAGTTTTACTTGGACTAATAGAAAATCTTGTGATCTCTATATAGCAAGAAAATTAGATAGAGCTCATAACAATTCAGATTGGAGTTCTAGGTTTCCTAGATCCTATAGAGAGATTCGTAATCCTAACATCTCAGACCACTTGCCAATAGTGATTAGGCCTTTATCTATCTTAAAGAAGAGGTCCACTCCTTTCAAGTTTTGCAATTTCCTAGCCTCCCAGCCAAATTTCCTTCAGATAGTAGAAGATGCTTAGAATTCTCATATTCGGGGAACTCCTATGTTCTATGTGGTGTCTAAGATTAAAATAGTTAAAAAAAGGCACTAAAATCCCTAAACTTATAACAAGTGGGGGATGTTAATGTTAGGGTTGAGACTTGTCAAGCTGTCCTTAAAACTATACAAGAACAAATGCACTTATGCCTAATAGGACTCAATTGGTAACAAAGGAAAATGAGGTCATTACCAACTTGATTAAAGCTTTAAATGATCAAGAGTCTTTCTATAAACAATCATCCCAGACTAAATGGCTCAGGAAGGGGGATAGGAACACCAAGTTCTTCCATAATTCACTCTTATCAAATATAAACAGGAACAACATTCACTCATTAGTGGTGGGAAATGATCATAGGATTACTAACTTAAAAGAAATCCAAAAACTTCCTCTTTTTTTTCAAAACTCTCCTAGGAGTAAGAAAGACCTAGGCTCTTCTATGGAGTATGTTGACCTAGGCTTTTCTAGGGAGTATGTTGTTGCTCTTTTCCCTTATCCAATTTCTGAAAACCTTAGAAATAACCTCTTAGTTGAAGTCTTTAAACATGAGACTAGGGATGTTTTCTCCTCTTTCAACCCTAATAAGGCCCCTGGTTTGGATGGGTTTAATGGCTTATTCTTTAAACAAACATGGCACATCATTAGGGATGATGTCACTAGGTCCATCCAAGATTTTTTCTAACATGGGAAGCTCCTTAAAGAGCTTAACTCAACTTTTATTTCTCTAGTTCCTAAAAAGAATCATCCATCCACTGTTTTGGATTATAGGCCTAGCTCCTACTGTAACATGATCTATAAGATGATCATTAAAATCATGGCTAATAGACTCAGAGATATACTGCCCCATATTATTATCCCAAATTAAAGTGCTTTCATTAAGAATCTTTATATAGAAGACAACAACCTCCTAGCTTAAGAAAATTTTAAGAACTATCACCTTGCTAATAATCATAATAGATGTGCTTTTAAAGTGGATTTGGAAAAATCCTATGATTCAATTCATTGGGATTTCCTCTTGAATGTGCTCTTAGATATAAGACTTCCTCCTAATTTATCAAGTGGATTGAAGAGTGTGTTACCTCTCCATCATACTCTATCTTGATCAATGGATCTCTGACTAAATTTTTTTGTGGTAAGTCAGGTTTAAGATAAGGTGATCCTTTATCTTTGTATCTCTTTATTTTCTATATCGAATTACTCTCTAGGAGGTTGAATTCTTCAGTTTCAGATAGTGCTTCTTCTAAATATCACTGGAGGTGTAAAGTTCTTAAACTTTCCCATCTTTTGTTTACTAATGATATTTTATTATTTTGTCATGCTGATTCGTCTTCAGTGAATACTTTGCTTAATTGCTTAAACACTTTCTCAAATTTTTCTAGCATAGACGTAAACTTTAATAAGAGTCAGTTCTTTTTTTCTTCTGATATGGATCGTATGGCCCATTAGATGGAAACAATTTTAGGTCTCAAAAGAGGTTATCTACCAATGAAGTATCTGGGAGTTCCTATATTAATAGGTAGATTGTCTAGGAGAGATTGCTTGCCACTATTGGATAAAATTGATTTTAGGGTTAATAAATGGACCCATAAAACTTTGTCCTATGCAGGTAGATTTTAGTTGGTTATCTCAGTTATCTCTACTTTTCAGGTCTTTTGGTCTAGTCAATTCATACTTCCCTCCTCCATTATTAAAGAAATAGAGTCTAAATTTAGGAGTTTTTATGGTCTTGAAAGGTGGAGTCCAAAGCTCATGTAAAAGTTAATTGGAATGACCTTCATAAATCTAAAAAAAGGGTGGACTAGGGATTTAACATTTTTCTACCTGGAATAATGTCTTGTTAGCAAAAAGAATCTGGGTTATTTTTAATGATAGGGTAGCCTTGTGGGTTAAGCGGGTACATTCCATTATTCTTATAAGGAAAATTTTCTGGAGTGCCCTACCGACTAATAACAGTTCTTGGAGTTGGAGAAAGATTCTACATGTTAGAGATCTCATTGGGAACCAATTCAAATTTAGGATAGGAAATGAGAATTCTACTCTCTTATGGTAAGACCTTTGGCATCCTAGAGGTATCATAAAGGATCTCTCAACTCCTAGGGTGATCAATGGATCAAAACTTCCGATGAATGCAAGAGTAGTCGATGTTAACAGAGACAATGGATGGTGCTTGCAAAAGGCCACAATTAAGATCATTCGTATGCTAGATCCATTAATGTATCTTCTAGATTATTTCCAACCTGATAGATTGGAATTGATTGCCAGCTATTCAAAAGCATACACAAATGTTTTAGCTTACAATTTTATGAGACCTCCTATACTGAGTATGCCTTGGCATAAACTAGTGTGGCACAAAGGTTCAAACCCAAGGCATTCTTTCATCTTGTGATTAGATTTTCTTGATAAACTACAAACAAAGGATAAGCTCCTTTATTCTTATGTCCCAAATTATTGCTATCTATGTTCCTTGGATAATGAGTCTATCATCCATCTCTTCTTTGAATGTCCATTCTCAAAATTAGTGTGGTTACACTGTCTCAACCACTTCCAGATATACATTCCAATTTTGTTAAACCTCCAATCCATTCTAAATTGGTTCAATCAGCTTCAAAACTTTAGAAATTTTGATCCCAACATCATTATCATCCTATTATCTATTATTGTGTATGACTTATGGTTAGAAAGGAACCTCAAAACCTTCAGAGACATAGTCATGGAAGTGGGGAGCATTACCACTAGAGTGATCATCCAAGTTATGGAAAAACTCTATGCAAACACCGAGGGAAGGTAATTGCGGAGTTTTTTGTTCTTTTTGTCTAATGTAATGTTTTGTAGGATTTTTTAGGTTAAGGAACTTGAGGTAAAGAGGAGCCATCTCCCTCTTTGCAAATTTATAACAATGTTGATCCCAGTCATCAAGATAGTGTTCATAAATGTCGGGTTTTATTTTTGGATGAGTGGGTGTGTGAGTAATGTTGATGCTTCTAGGATGGTTTTCAAAAGCCTAAGAAATAATGTCTACTAAGATTGATGTAAGGATAAATTGGTTGCAAGTATCAGAGGGATAGGTTTGTACATTCTGTATGCTGCAAAGGACCTTTACCTTTCAGGGAAAAGCTGGCTTCAATGAAGGATGGATTAAAGAAAGCGATATCAATAACCCTAGAAATGAGATGCTACAAAAGTGCAGTGAGTATAATGATAGGATCGGGTAAAGTAGTCTTCTCAAACTATTATCGGAGGGATGAAAATACTAGGAAGAATTTGTATATGGTGTTATATGGTTTTAATTCTTATGTAATACATTGTTGTGCATGTATTTAGTTTAGGTTGCAACTTGCATCAAGCCTGCTCAGGTGGGTTGATTTTGTTTTGGTATCAGTATGAGATCTGGTTTTAGACAATCTCTACCTAGTACATAAACCCTTACTTTCTTGATTTATAATATTACTGATTTACAAAAAAAAAAGAATCAATTGAGAGAAAAATTAAATTTTTTAGGCTTTTTCTTCACTTGCGATAAAGAACATTATAAAACCAAAGGACCTTTAGCTTTTACGAATCAATTTCTATTATGACAATTGTGACGATATTCATATTATCTACAAAAATTGCTATCATATATGTATAAATATGTTTAAATTGATCATGGCTATATATATGTCGCTTTAAGGTAGTATTCACTTATTCTTTGTTAACTTCGAAAATTAGCGGATAAATTTATTTACTAAATCACATTTTATCTCATTCTAACACTTTTATTTTTAAAATCAAATTATTTTCTTCAACACTTTGAGTATGAGGAGATATTAGAACTTCATTAATCATATTTAACATAATATTAATTTGCATTAATATTATAATATACTATCTATTCTGAAGTGTGACATCCTAATACCTTTTAGGAGGATATATAGATGCACCCAAAATAGACCTAGACAACTAAAAAACTTCTAAAGATACGGCAAACATATACCATACCTCATAATTCATTATGGATTACACAAGTCACAAATTACACATATAACATCCATACATTAAAAAAAATCTCATCATAAGTTATGGTCAGACCAGATTCATATATATTAAAAATTCCTTTTCAATATTTATAAATACAACATGCTATTTAAATATAAGATCTTCCAAAAGGTTAAATATCCTTATTTGGTAATTGTGGTTATCCCAACCTTAACCCTATTTATGATGACCTACACAGAGGAAAAATCGTCGTGCTAAGCATAGAGCTTAGTGGGGAGTAATGATGCAAGATAACTACTATTGGCTTATGCCCTAAAACTAATCGCTTTGGTTGTAGTTTAGTGCCAAATTATTTAAAGGTATTATTTATCTTGTACATGTTTAGATGTATATGATAAAGTCCATAGGATAATTATACATTACAAATGAAATTGTAATGAGATTATAATTATGATATTCATATTGTATTTATGTCTTATTCCTAAATGTTCATAGTCATTGTTCTATTAAGATTGGACATTAATAGAATGTAAAAAAACTAGCACATATTTTGTTTTTTCTTATGAAGGAAGTAGTCGATCTCATAGGCTATATAGAGATACTTAAACAAATATGTGGGTACTTATTAGAGAACAAGTTGACTGAATAGACCCGATATGAGAAATCTATTTTGAACATTACTTGTATGTCTATGGAATTCTCGTTGTAATGATTATATAAGTGATCCTTTGATTTAAGATCACCAAAGTTATCTTGCATAGGGATTGCTATATTTTGATGCTATTTATGACCTATTTAATCATAGGATATTTAATTGGTAGTCATTAGATGTAACATGAATTATATGGAGATAGTTGTGATCAAGATAGGATTCATCACCCTAAAGTAATTAGGAATAATGTTCCATTATTCTCAATTAGTATTGATTCTGGAAATCCTTGGCCAAGGTTGAATGATGTTTGTAAATAGTTTACAAATGTCATTAATTAAATTAGTAGTTAATGGCAGAAAACTAATATGATTAGAATCAAAATATAGTAGACATTAATTCCATGCTTTATGTCTAATTAGAACATTGTATGATGAAAGAATTAATTTATACAGAAAAATCATGCACAAAAAGTTAGTTAAAACCATTTTGACATGCCTAAATATTTGGGTGGTCATGGTGCGTTGCTAAATGCCAATCTTAATTTATGATTACAAATCATTTAATTAGATAATTAAAGATAAATTAAAAGAAGCTTTAATCTATCTAATTCTAATCATGAATTAGAATTAGAATTTATAATTTATAATCATTGCCAACATATTTGGGAACCTAATAGGTCTCATACATAGACTGGGTTAAAGAGAGCAAAGTTAATTTAATCAAGTTAGACTTGATTTTAAAATTTGAGAAATTTTATGATTAAATATGAGATATTTAATAAATAAGGATCAATATGAGATATTAAATCTTATTTAGTCGTAATTGTTATTTAATAAAAAGTATTTATAATTCTAATTAAAGTTTAATTGAATTTACAATCCAATTTCAATTAAATTACTAAAACGCCCATAGTTTATTATAAATAGGCTTAAGCTCTATGAAGCTAGCACTTCTTGCCTAACTCTCCCTGTAAGAGTTACAGAATTCTCTCAACCTATTCTAAGGATACTGTTAGAGGCCAGACACTTGTGTGACTATAGTAGTTGAGACAAATTGATTTCAAAAATGACTCTAGGGATACAACAAGATAAAGATCAAGCTTCAGAATAAGATATGAATTAAGTTTCTACTCCATTATGATTTGTGTTAATCGTTTTATAGATTTAAAGAGGTCTTGATGTTTGGGAAATCAAAGGTTATGAAAAAGTTTGGTAAATATTTCACTATGGTTGGGATCATATTCCAACTTGGTTTCTCAACAACAACTACTCACAATAGCCGACTAATAATCACATATAAATGATTCATGACAATTGAGTGATGGAAAATACATTATAAAAAGAAAATGATGAAGCATCAAGTAACAATATTTGAACATGATATTCGAAGATTATTCTAAATATAATTTTGCATCAAAACAGAACAAATATATGAAAATATATTGAATTAATTGCTAATTTCATCAGACGTGGGTAACGGGAATTAAACAGAAGATACCTATGATTGGAATCGGCAGAAGAGGTAATAGCCTCTGAAAAAAAAGTGACTTAAGTCTCTCAAAGAGAAGACATCGTAATGTCTTAGAACATAAGTAGCTACAGACCCTTTTAGATATGCCTATTTATGCATAACTAAGACTTGCTAAGTTAAAACTAATCATCAAAACATAATAATTACATTTCAAAGTCACATTAAAGAGAAATGATTAATAAGATACAAATTCATCCCTTATGTTTACAATTATAATTTGAAAATTTTTATCACACCTATTCGTATTCAACAGGCTTTATAATCATATTCATTTTCAATAATACATCAACGAAAGCATTAAAGTATATGGACATTACATGTATATGATGAGTCACATATTACGCGCTTATACTGGGTTTGTTAAGTTTTAGTGAAATCCAAAAAGGGTTCGAATGACATGCAGTAAAAATTGGAAATGAAAATAATGTCCTAGCTATGACAAAATATAGGATCATGATCGTGACACCCATGTTAAGATCGTGACAGAAACTCACCATTCATACCTCTATTTGTTCTGTTGCATTCATATAGAAAAAGTTAGAGTTAAGTTTTAAGTCTTTTAAAATTTTGTTTCTTTATGTCTTAATTTTCTAATGGAATAAATTTCACAAAATTAGGTTAAGTATTTTGAGAGTTATTCCCAGAAAACTATAGGATGTTTGAAAACAGGGATAGCAGCCAGAACTCAACCTCAAACTAGAATTCGAAACTCATTAAGGTAGAATTAGATTTCGGTTCCTTCATGAACGTTTTATACCTATATCTCTAGATTAATCTCCAATTAGAATTATCCAATTTTTAGGTCTATAGACAAAGATATGGCCAAATTACAAAAGTCTGTTCAGTAGCGAGGTACCCATTCCAAATCAACTAACTTCGATTTTATCATACAAGAGTAACACAAAAACACATCCAATTTTAACCAACAACATCTAATAAGCAAATAGGATACTTCCTTTATCAATTCCCCTCACATCACGTTCATAATCCAAGAAAACATATCAAAATTCTCAAACCTTATGAAAAAGTGATCAAAACCCTTTTACTTCCCTCTACTTGTTTCTCTTTGCCTTTGCCTTAGGTCTTGTCCTCCTCTACACCTAACATGTCCATTGAAAACTCATCTTTAACACTTACATATACACAACAAAACCTTTGATGAAGAGCTTGATTACTTATATGAAAAATAGTGTGATGAAGAAGATGAAGTGGAGAGGACATAGGAGAGGAAAAATTTGGAATTCCTAACCCTAATGATTGTCCCTTCTCCTTTCCTTATGCCCATTCATACACTTCCAAGACTCACACTTATGCTTACTTTACTATTGGATGCACATGCTTTATTATTATTATTCACATATGCCTTAATCCTATTGGTCCATTTGTTAACTTTAGCAAACATCGCACATTGGTTCTTCTTCTTTCTTTAATTCCCACATTGGCACATAATCTCATCAATTAATTTTAAATCTTATCCATATTTCACGTCTAAGTATGTATATTCATGCTGAAATGCATAAATTAACCTTTTACTCGTGACTCTTACATTAAATACCATTATGTCCCTTACTATACTTAGATGCACTTAATTTGTTATGTTCACTTCTTATTACACCCTAAACATGATATAATACTTCTAGGGTATATGTTAGGGCCTTAAATTTAATGAATGTATACAAAATAATATAAAAAATCCTTGTAGGTACTTTTTATTTTCTATACAAAGCCTCACAATATGGTGTGAATTGAAAAGAAATGACAATATACTACCTTTTCTTCTTTATAATTTCTCTTATTGTTCTTTTAACAAAAACTAATCACATAATCAAATATACGAGTGATATAATTTCAACCATCTCAATTTATTGCGATGCAAGTTTTTAGTCTTTTATCGTGTGTCACTATATTTATTAGGTATTAGTTTTATTACATAATTTGGAAAAACTTAATTAACTGAACAATAAATTGTGTATTTATGTTAAAAGTAAAGACTCATTCAAACTTTTGATCTTTTGCTTTGATATTTAGTTAACGTAAAATAAGATAGTAGATTTTCTAGCTGATAGTCTTCCTACTTTCTAGCTAAATTAGTTATGTTTATTGTGAGTTTGTAGTTTGTTTGGTTTCTTCCTATTAAATTCAATATGCTTGCACTTCCTATTTAAGTGGCAGAGTTATTTTTGTTAATAACATCAAGCATTGATCAGTAGAATCATTTTTTAATATGTGAGCAAATTGTTAAGGTTCTTTATTTTCTCCTACAAAAGTGGTATCATAGCTAGGTTTCCTAAAGAAATGAGCACTTTTTTTGGTTATCTATGTAAAGCAATGGGGTCAAGTTCTAGCTCAGTCAATGTTTCTTAACCACAGATACCAATCTTCAAAGGAGACTCATATATGTATGGGAGCATTAAAAGGAAGACATTGTTTAAGTCTCAAGATTTATAGGACTACATGGAAATTAGTGTTGCAAAAACTAGTAATGATGACGCTTGCTAAAAAGAAAATGAAAAACATGATGCAAAGCCTTTTTTTTTCACCCAACAGGCCACAGAAGAATCGATATTCTCTAGGATAGCTATAGCCTCAACTGCAAAATAAGCAGATCTACAAAGGTAATCACTATCAAACTACAATTTCTTTGTCAAGATTTTGACACTTTAAGCATGAAAGGTAATGAATTGGTGTAAAAATATTTGGCAAAAGTTTCCTATATTGTGAGCCAAATGAGATCTTAGAGGGAGAAGATTAATGATGAAACTATTGTAGCTAAGGTGCCTAAAAGCTTAGCACCTAAATTTGATCATGTTATGGCTGTAATTAAAGAGTCAAAGGATTTTCAACTTTTCCTTTAATGAATTAATGGGTACCTTAAAAGCTCATTAAGCAAGGATCAATAAGAAGAGAAAATGTTTTAGATTAAGAGGGAAGTTGAACCTTCGAATCAATGCTTCAAAGGAACAGGTAGAGGAGGATTTTGAGGTTGTGGCAAAGGTCGTGGTCGAAATAATTCTGTACACTACACGTACTGCAATAATAATAAGTATACCGAGTAATTTTATTGGTCCAAACCTGAAGAAGCCAACTATGCTGAGGAGTATGAAAAGCAAGAACATTATTTACTCATGGCAGAGACAAAGGAAGATATGATTGTAACTGATATATGGTTTGTGGACAGTGAATGTTCTCATCATATCACTAGGGACAAGTCAAAATTTAAAGATCTTGATGAAACGGTCAAGTCACATGTTAGATTTGGCAATAACAAATAATATAGATCAAAGGAAGAGGAACAATTGCATTTTGTGTAGGTAACAAAAAGAGGTGCATAAAAGATGTTCACTATGCTCCATGCTTGGCTCACAATTTGTTAAATGTTGGACAACTAATTGAATATGGTTATTAGGTTGAGTTTAATGATGCAAAATGTGTGATAACAAATAAGATTACAGATGAACTTCTTGCAAGTGCTTGAATGTGGTCAAATAGGATCCCTCTTGATATCTCTATAAAAATAGTTATGATGAGCAAGGCATTGTAAGAGAGCGAATTATGGCATTTGAGATATAGGCATGTAATCACTAAAGGCTTGCAGTTGCTTAAAGCAAAGAAGATGGTCAACAATTTATCATCAATTGTCCTGTGGAAGCAAGTTTGTGAAGGGTACGTTCTCAGCAAGCAAGCCAAGAAGGCCTTCCCGGTGGGAAAATAAAGACGTGCCATCAATATACTGGAGCTAGTGCATGCTAATCTTTATGGTCCAATGAGAGCTAAATCTCTGGCTAGAAGTAGGTATAGTAGAAATGATAATTATAGTAGAATGAGTTGAGTTTATTTCCTTCAATTTATTCAAAAATTTCAAGTATTTCAAGAAAATTACAGCTATGGTTAAGAAGCAAAGCAGGATATATCTGAAAGTATTTAGAAATAATCATGTAGGTGAGTTCACTTTTAAGGAGTTAGTAATTTTTTTGTGACGAGTAAGGCATCAAGAGGGAGTTGATAGCTCCCCATACTCTGGAAAAAAATGGAGTGGAAAAATGGAAGAATCATATTATAGTTAGGATGGCCCATTCAATGCTCAAGTATAAGGGATTACCAAACAATTTCTGGGCATAGGGAGTAGCTTTAACTGTCTATCTTCTCAACTAGTCACTGACTAAAATAGTCTGGAATTAGACTCCATATGAAGCTTGGTTTGGGAACAAACCTTTAGTAAGCCATCTTCCAATATTTGGTTGTATTTGTTATGCCTTACGTACAAATGAAAAACATAAGCTGGTAGATAAATAATAAAAGTTCATCTTTATTAGATATTGCATTCAATCAAAAACATATAGGCTCTATGATCCTACAAGTGAGACTATTGCAGTAAGTAGGAATGTAGTTTTTGATGAATTGGTAAATGGGAGTGGGAAAAAAAAAGACAAGGAGCATAACGCATATTTTGAAGAAGATGAAGTTGAGAGCACAGAAGATGTGGAAGAAGTAGAGATTGATATGACCAGCAACTCTCAGAATTTAACTCCAAAAAAAAAAACAAGGTCAGCTTCTACATCTGAAGGACCTTCTCCCAATGCAACAATTCCAATAGTTTCCACTTAGTTACGAAGGAGTGAGCGCGGTAGAATTCCGCGACGTCAATCTGAAATTAAAGGAGAGTTGAATCACCATTGGTTTTATTTACTGGTGATCTTATTTTGGTTGAGTAAGCTTTGCAACATCAGGAATGGAGGAGTTTAATGGAAGATGAATTGCATTCCATTCAAAGGAATCAAACTTGGGAGCCATCTGATCTTCCTGAAGGTAGAACTCATATTAGTCGAAGTGGATATTTGAAACAAAATTTTTGGTAGACGACAACATTAAGAAATATAAGGCAAGACTCGTGATAAGAGGTTTTATGCAACAACCAGGAATAGACTACGAGGACATATTCTCTCTGAAGGCTCGATTTGAAGCAATAAGCATCATTCTGGCACTGGCAACATAAAAGATTGGAAAGG
Source organism: Erythroxylum brevipes (assembly GCA_027479065.1). NCBI lineage: Eukaryota > Viridiplantae > Streptophyta > Magnoliopsida > Malpighiales > Erythroxylaceae > Erythroxylum > Erythroxylum brevipes. The sequence goes on from JANIHY010000002.1 coordinate 47,692,401, forward strand.
TTTTTAGTTTGATGTAAAATCAACCTTCCTTTGTTAGAACCCGATCTCGAAATCGGATCCCAACCGGAAAAGCAAAAAACGGAAACTAAAGACAAAGAATCCGAAGCAGAAATTTTAAGACGAAAGAATCGAATACGAATCGAAAATGAAAATTCGAATCGGAATCAAAAGTGAATCAAACGAAAGCGAATCGAATCTAATCGAAAACATAAGACAGAAGAAACGAAAGCGAAGCGAAAAGGAATCGAATTATTGAATTAAAAAATGCGAAACAAATACGTAGCGAATTCAAAGCATACAAACGGAGCAACTGAACGAATCAAAAACAAAAGCGAGAGCGAATCACAAAACGAAAGCGAAAGAATCGGATAACAAAACGAAACGAATAACAAAGCGGGAATCAAAAGTGACGAACAAACGAAAAATGGATCGAATTTAAAACCAAAACGAATCGAATAATCGAATCGGAAGCAATCAAATGGTTTGATCAAACTGAAAATCACATTTTGACATTCGAATGTTAGAAAACTTATCGTGTTGAAAACCTTAGACCTTTAATCTTAGCCAAACAAAATCGGTATAAATTTTTTTCTTTTCTTTCATTCTATTCCCTCGTTGTTCAATCTTATGCAAATCAAAACAATATAATTTCTTTTGTTTTGGAAATTTATCCTCAATCAAAACTCAATTCCTATAATTCTTCTTAATCATGCAATATCTCCATTTCATCTTTAACAAACTCTTATTCTAATTTTATCTTTGCCATAAAACCAATTTTATCAAAAATTGGGCAGCATAACGACTGTATTTTGAAAAACCCAAAACCTGCAAATGGCTTAAACACACTTCTATATACCAGCTCAATCAAACCGCACAATTCCTCAGACCTCCCGTCCGGAAATCCCAGCATATACAAACACAATTCTAAACCTAGTACTTCTATAATTCTCAATCATAATCAGCAACATCCATATTTAAATCACATTCAATTTAATACACCAAATCCATAATTCACATTCAAACACAACCCAATCATAATCATAAAAAAATTCCATAACTCAATTCAATATACAAATCTCATAATTCAAATACATCATGAAATAAACACTTACAAAACACCAATGGCATTCCAAGCCATATATAAATACCAATAACCATAATCCAAAGTACACAATGCATAACAATTCTAAATCTCTCAGCAACAATCTAACTTAACAAAATACAATATGAACACATACAAACGGAAACCTTCATTTTCTTTCACCCGATCTCCTTCTCATCACCTATGGATGGGAATGAAGGGGGGTGAGCTTATTGCTCGTGGATAACATGTTTAAAAATTGGGGTCCAACATCCTCAATGGAGATTTGCAAAAAGAAGTGTACGTCTTCTAGGCCCCCTAGTTTCTATTTAGATAAATTGCTTTGTAAAACCTTTCGTGTTGAAGCTTGCTGAAGATTTAGCAATGGCGATCAAGTTGAAGAAGAAAAGAAGAGTGAAGATCAAGCTGAATCATCCAAGACTCCTCAGAAAACTCGAGTTGATGATACTTGGCATAATTCAAGGTTGCATGGTTCAAGGGAATGAAGATCAAGTCCATATGAGTGAAATTCAATGGAAAAGGGAAGATGAGGGCAAGATGGAAGCAATAATGAAGAATTGAAAATGTGCAGAATGAAGGAAGTTCCAGTATTTTGCAGAAGTAAAAGAACATAACAGATGAAGAATTGCAGTGCAGGAAGATTGAAAAATCTGAAAAAAAAAATCGAGGAAGATTAATTAGCATGATCAAGAGTTGTTCGAGATAAGCAAAACACGTGCAGTTGGTCCATCCATCAAGCATTTCATTCTCATGGCCTGACAATCAGATTTGTATGTCAGGTTTTGTCTGCAAAAGAATGAAATGATTGTTGAAGATATGAGTTTCTGTTTTTTGTCAAAAGACAAATTGGTTACTTTTATGCCTTGCCA
>JANIHY010000002.1:47808009-47821446 GCA_027479065.1 Erythroxylum brevipes
AAGGGGAGGGACGACCACGCAATCCATCCCCATTGTCCATTTAATCTAACGGTTACTTTAATGTCTTTAGGCCCCCCCCCCCCCCGGTCTATATGTCATGGTTATTGTTTATTATCACTCTCCCTCTTTCATTTGTCTCTCATTGTTTAGCTCTCCAGCCTCGACTTCCTCTGCTTCTTTGCTTTGCATTTACCGGTTGGCAACACAGAACCTTCCTTACTTTTGTTTTTGTTTTTTTTTCTTTCGCTATTTTCTGTTTGCATTTTTTGTTTTGACTTTCATCGAGTTTTTATTATGTGTACAACTGGGTAACGGTTGGGGTTTACAACTGTGGTAAGCTTTCCTTTTTCTTCAGTCATGGTTTTATATTTTGCGTTTATTCTTTGTACAGATGGGTAACAGTACTGTGGTAAGCTCTTCTGTTTTTTCATTGTGGTAAGCTCTCCTTTTTTCTTTGGCAGTACTGTTTGCATTTATTCTTTGTACATATGGGTAATGGTACTATGATAAGCTCTTTTTTTTCTGTTTGCATTTTTTGTTTCAACTTTCATCGAGTCTTTATTATGTGTACAGTTGGGTAATGGTTGGGGTTTATAACTGTGGTAAGCTTTCCTTTTTCTTCATTCATGGTTTTGTATTTCCTTTTTTTGTGACTTTCATCGAGTTTTTATTATGTGTACAGCTGGGTAACGATTAGGGTTTATAACTGTGGTAAGCTTTCCTTTTTCTTCAGTCATGGTTTTGTATTTCCTTTTTTCGTCGACGGTTTTATTTTAGTGGTAAGTTCTTCTTTTTTCTGTTTACATTTTTTGCTTCGACTTTGATCGAGTTTTTATTATGTGTACAGATGGGTAACAATTGGGGTTTACAACTGTGATAAGCTCTTCTTTTTTTGTTTGCGTTTTTTGCTTTCTAGTTTTTATTATGTGTACAGCTGGGTAATGATTGGGGTTTACAACTGTGGTAAGCTTTATTTTTTCTTTATTCATGGTTTTGTATTTCCTCTTTTCTTCGGCGGTTTTATTTCAGTGGTAAGCTCTTCTTTTTTCTGTTTTCTTTTTTTGCTTAAACTTTGATCGAGGTTTTATTATGTGTACAGATGGGTAACAGTTGGGGTTTACAACTGTGGTAAACTTTCCTTTTCCTTTTTATTCAGTCATGGTTTTGTATTTCCTATTTTTCTTCACAGTTGGGTAATGGTAAGCTTTCCTTTTTCTTCAGTCATGGTTTTGTATTTTCTTTTTTCTTCGGCAGTTTTACTTCAGTGGTAAGTTATTCTTTTTTTTGTTTGCATTTTTTGCTTCGACTTTGATCGAGTGTTTGTGTTTATTCTGTGTACAGATGGGTAATGGTAGTGTGGTCAATTGGGTTAAAGGAGAAAGGATCGATTTTTTTTTTTTGCTAAATCATCAAGATTTTTTTTCGTTGTTTTGTGTTATTTCTTTTTTCTTTTTGTTTTTTCCAGCAGAGATAAATAAAAGGTTGCTCCATCAAGAATTTTTTTTCGTTGTTTTGTGTAATTTTTTTTTGTTTGTTCCAACAAAGATAAATAAAAGGTTACTTACAGACATTTTTAACTCCTAATGTGTTAAATTTAATTAAATCCAGCGGTATGTGAAAGGCTCCAAATCCCGTAAGCATTTGTGAGTTGAGTAATCCTTTTTGGAGGAAACGAAGGGCTATCTCTTAAAATCATTCGACTAGCACACTTTTCAATCAGCATTTGTCAGAGTTAAAGATTAGATTCAGAGGTTCCCTTTTTGGTTACGGCATAAAGTTTTTGAACGTTTTTTTGTTATTCCACTCACAAGTTGATGAAGCGGTTCAATAAAATATTGTTCATAAAAAAAGATACAATTAATTCAATAATTAATCTTTAAATTTTTATGGTATTTTGTTTTTATTGATAACTGAAAATATTTATTAAATTAAATGCTCAATATCATTGTTTTAATGTCTCCTTACAAATTATATGTATTAAATTCACATTTAATTATTCCTTCATTATTAGCGATAATAGACAAATTATGGTTAAGTATAAATTTCATATTATTATTCAAATTATTATAATCATGAAAATTTAAAGTGACGAACCGTTTTGAGCAGACGGAAGCAGAAGCAATCTAAGACGGGAGCAGAAACTAAGACGAAGTGGAAGCAATAATCTAAAACGGAAACAAAAAGTAAGACGAAGCTGAACTTAAAGTAAGACTAAGTTGACGTCAAAGTGAGACGAAGCGCAAGAAACTAAGATGAAGCGGAAGAAACTAAGCTGAAGAAAAGTAAGACGAAGCAGAAGCGAAACTAAGACGAAGGAAACTAAGACGAAGAAAAGTAAGGCGAAGTGGAAGCGAAACTAAGATGAACCAGAAGCTAAGACGAAGATCTGACACTATGTCGGATAGTTAATCAGTTTGAGTTAGTTACAGAACTCAACTGAATAACTGTTTTTTTAAAGATCAAGAAACATGAAGAAAGAAGCAGTTATCAAGAAGCATATCAATCTTTCGAAGACTTCACATTTAATTATTCTCTCATTAACCATGAAAATTTAAAGTGATGAAACGTTTTAAGAAAACGGAAGCAGAAACAATCCAAGACAGGAGCAGAAACTAAGACGAAGCGGAAGTAGTAATCTAAGATAAAAACAGGAAGTAAGACAAAGCTGAAGTCAAAGTAAGACTAAGCTGACGTCAAAGTGAGACGAAGCGGAAAAAACTAAGATGAAGAAAAGTAAGACGAAGCAGAAGCGAAACTAAGACGAAGGAAACTAAGACGAAGAAAAGTAAGATGAAGCAGAAGTAAAACTAAGACGAACAAGAAACTAAGACAAAGATCCGACACTACGTCGGATAGTTAATCAGTTTGAGTTAGTTACAGAACTCAACTGAATAATTGTTTCTTTAAAGATCAAGAATCATAAAGAAAGAAGAAATTATCAAAAAACATATCAATCTTTCGAAGACTTCACATTTAATTATTCCCTCATTATTAGCAATAATAGGCAAATTATGGTTAAGATGTAAATTTCATATTATAATTCGAATTATTATAACCATGAAAATTTAAAGTGATGAAATGTTTTGAGCAGACGGAAGCAGAAGCAATCTAAAACGAGAGCAAAAATTAAGACAAAGCGGAAGCAGTAATCTAAGACGAAAACAGAAAGTAAGACGAAGCTAAAGTCAAAGTAAGACTAAGTTGACGTCAAAGTGAGACGAAGAGCAAGAAACTAAGACGAAACGAAAGAAACTAAGATGAAGAAAAGTAAGACGAAGCAGAAGCGAAACTAAGACGAAATAAACTAAGACAAAAAAAAAGTAAGACAAAGTGGAAACGAAACTAAGATGAACTAGAAACTAAGACGAAGATCTGACACTACGTTGGATAGTTAATCAGTATGAGTTAGTTATATAACTCAACTGAATAACTGTTTCTTCAAACATAAAAAAAAAACACGAAGAAAAAAGCAGTTACAATGAATGAAAATTTAAAGTGATGAACTGTTTTGAGCAGACGGAAGCAAAAGCAATCTTTGACGGGAGCAGAAACTAAGACAAAGCGGAAGCAGCAATCTAAGATGGAAACAAAAAGTAAGACGAAGCTGAAGTCAAAGTAAGACTAAGCTGACATCAAAGTGAGATGAAGCACAAGAAACTAAGACGAAGCGGAAGAAACTAAGATGAAGAAAAGTAAGACGAAGCGAAAGCGAAACTAAGACGAAGGAAATTAAGACAAAGAAAAGTAAGACGGAGCGGAAGTGAAACTAAAACGAACTAGAAACTAAGACGAAGATCTGACACTATGTTGGATAGTTAATTAGTTTGAGTTAGCTATAAAACTCAACTGAATAACTATTTATTCAAAGATTTAAAAAAACAGGAAGAAAAAAGCAGTTACAAAGAATGAAAATTTAAAGTAATGAACTGTTTTGAGCAGACGAAAGCAAAAGCAATCTTAGACAGGAGTAGAAACTAAGACGAAGCGGAAGCAGTAATCTAAGATGGAAACAAAAAGTAAGACGAAGCTGAAGTCAAAGTAAGACTAAGATGAAGTCAAAGTAAGACTAAGCTAACATCAAAGTGAGATGAAGTGCAAGAAACTAAGACGAAGCGGAAGAAACTAAGATGAAGAAAATTAAGACGAAGTGGAAGCAAAACTAAGATGAAGGAAATTAAGATAAAGAAAAGTAAGACGAAGCGGAAGCTAAACTAAGACGAACCAAAAACTAAGATGAAGATTCGACACTACGTTGAATAGCTAATTAGTTTGAGTTAATTACAGAACTCAACTGAATAACTATTTCTTCAAAGATCAAAAAACACAAAGAAAAAAGCAGTTACAAAGAATAAAATTTTAAGTGATGAACTGTTTTGAGCAGACGGAAGCAAAAGCAATCTTTGACGGGAGCAGAAACTAAGATGAAGTGAAAGTAGTAATCTAAGATGGAAACAAAAAGTAAGACAAAGCTGAATTCAAAGTAAGACTAAGCTGACATCAAAGTGAGATGAAGCGTAAGAAACTAAGACGAAGCAGAAGAAACTAAGACGAAGAAGAGTAAGACGAAGCGGAAGCGAAACTAAGACGAAGGAAATTAAGACAAAGGAAAGTAAGACGAAGCGGAAGCGAAACTAAGATGAACCAAAAACTAAGATGAAGATTCGACACTACGTTGAATAGTTAATTAGCTTGAGTTAGTTACAAAACTCAACCGAATAACTATTTCTTTAAAGATCAAGAAACACGAAGAAAGAAGCAGGTATCAAAAAGCATATCAATGTTTCGAAGACTTCCCATTTAATTATTCCCTCATTATTAACAATAATAGACAAATTATGGTTAATGTGTAAATTTCATATTATAATTCAAATTATTATAACTATGAAAATTTAAAGTGATGAACCATTTTGAACAGAAGAAAGCAGAAACAATCTAAGACGGGAGCAGAAACTAAGATGAAGTGGAAGCAGTAATCTAAGATGGAAATAGAAAGTAAGACAACGCTAAAGTCAAAGTAAGACTAAGCTGACGTCAAAGTGAGACAAAGTGGAAGAAACTAAGATGAAGAAAAGTGAGATGAAGCGGAACCGAAACTAAGAAAAAACAAACTAAGACGAAGAAAAGTAAGACAAAGCAAAAGTGAAACTAAGATGAACCAGAAACTAAGACAAAGATCCAACACTATATTGGATAGTTAATCAATTTGAGTTAGTTACAGAACTTAACTGAATAACTATTTCTTCAATGATCAAGAAACACAAAGAAATAAGCAGTTATCAAGAAGCATATCAATCTTTTGAAGACTGCAATACAATGCTCAAGGGTAAAGCATATCGAAGTTAAACATTATTTTCTAAGAGACTACGTACAGAAGAAGCTCGTAATTCTACAGTTTGTTGAGACAAACTATCAATGGGCAAATGAAATATTCAAAGAAATAAGACGAAAACTTAACTTAGTAATGTTGAGTGATCAACCATCTGACACATCATGAACCAGATGATCTTCTTAGTTAAGAAGATAAATTTTAATTAAATCCATCGGTATGTCAAAGGCTTCAAATCCTGTAAGCATTACAAATGAGATCTTAATCATTTAATATCTGATACAACTAACATTTCGCATTTAATGCCTCCGTTTACAGAAGAAGCTTGTAAGTCTACAGTTTGTTGAGACAAACTATCAATTAAGTGATCAACCATCTAACACGTCATGAACCAGATGATCTTCTTAGTTAAGAAGATAAAATTTAATTAAATCCACTGCTATGTCAAAGGCTCCAAATCTTGTAAGCGTTACAAATGAGAACTTAATCATTTAATATCTGATACAACAAACATTTTGCATTTAATGCCTCCGTTGTTTCTTATTTAAAGGACTTAACATTATTTTTCAAAAATGATTTGAGTGATCTTTCTTGGAGGAAACGAAGGGTCATCGCCTTGGTGAAGCTTCGCATTAAAATTCATTTGTGAGTTAAGTAATCCTTCTTGGAGGAAACGAACGGCTATCTCTTAAAATCATTCGGCTATGCTCACTTTTCAATCAAGATTTGTCAGAGTTAAAGTTTAGGTTCAGAGGTCCCTTTTTTGGTTACCGCATAAAGTCTCTGAACATTTTTTTGTTGTTCCACTGACAAGTTGATGAAGCGCTTCAATAAAATGTGGTTAATTATTAATCATAAAAGATACAATTAATTGAATAATTAATCTTTTATTTTTTTAGTATTTTATTTTTATCGATAACTGAAAATCAAATAATAATAATATTAGTAGACGAGAGCGGAAGCAAACTAAGACGGAAGCTGAAGCAAAAGTAAAACAAAAGCGGAAGCAAACTGAGATGAAAGCTGAAACAAAAGTAATACCAAAGCCAAAGCAAACTAAGACAGAAGCTGAAGTAAAAGTAAGAAGAAAGTTGAAGCAAAAGTAAGATGAAAGCGGAAGCGAAAGTAAGGCGAAAGTTGAAGCGAAAGTAAGACGAAAGCGGAAGCAAAATAAGATGGAAGCTGAAGAAAAAGTAAGACGAAAGCGGAAGAGAACTAAGACGCAAGCTGGAGCAAACTAAGAGGTAAGCTGAAGGAAAAGTAAGACGAAAGCGCAAGCAAAATAAGGCAGAAGATGAAGCAAAAGTAACACGAAAACCGAAGCAAACTCAGTCGGATAGACGTAAGTCGGATAGTTAACAACTTGATCTTAAAATTTCAGGTTAATTGGCTATTGTGATGCTGATTACGCTGGAGATAGGATTGATAGAAAGAGTACGAGTGGTCTAATACCTAGGGCATACCTTCCTTTTCCTTAATGACGAAGCTGAAGCAAAAGTAACATGAAAACTAAAGCAAACTAAGACGTAAGCTAAACTGCAAGTAAGACAGAAGCTGAACTAAAACTAAGACGAAAGCAGAAGCAAAAATAAAATGAAAGAAACTAAGACAAAACCAAAAGTAAGACGGAAGCGATATAAGACGAAGACCCCATAGTATGTCGGATAGTTAATCAGTTTGAGCTAATCATAAGAAGGAATTTTATATTATTAATAAATAACGAATTTAATAATGTTATGAATAATAATAAACAATTTTAATAAAAATAATACATTTATTAATATGAGTAATATACTGAAGTACGAAACTAATCATAATAATCACATTAACAAAAAAATTAAGATTTATAAATTTAAAAAATTTTGAATGACAATTAACAATTTTAATAAAAATAATACATTTATTAATAATAAGTATTATACACAAGCACCATTTCATTCGACATACGTACTTGGATTTTCCAATGGATTTACATCTTTCGTTACTTCATGTCTAAATAATTTTGGTGGAAATCAAATAATAATAATATTATAAGACGAAAGCGAAAGAAAACTAAAACAAAAGCGGAAACAAACTAAGACAGATGCTGAAGCAAAAGTAAGATGCAAGTTGAAACAAAAGTAAGATGAAAGCAGATGCGAAAGTAAGATGAATGCTAAAGCAAAAGTAAAACGAAAGCGGGAGCAAACTAAAACTGAAGCTAAAGGAAAAGTAAGACGAAAGCGGAAACAAATTAAGACACAACCTCAACCAAACTAAGACGTAAGCTGAAGCAAAAGTAAGACGAAAGTGGAAGCAAACTAATACGGAAGCTAAAGAAAAAGTAAGAAAAAAGCGGAAGCAAATTAAGACGGAAGTAAAAGAAAAAGTAAGACGAAAGCAGAAGCAAACTGAGACGAAAGTTGAAGCAAAAGTAACACAAAAGTTGAATCAAACTAAGATACAAGCTAAAGCGCAAGTAAGACGAAAGCTGAAGAAATATTAAGACGAAAACAGAAGCAAAAGTAAGAAAAAAGAAACTAAAATGAAAACAAAAGCAAGAAGGAAGCGATATAAGGCGAAGACCCCATAGTACATTGAATAGTTAATCAGTTTGAGCCAAAGATTTCAGGTTAATTGACTATTGTGATGCTGATTTAGTGAAGAAAGATTCAAAAATATAAGACGAAACGTGAATATGGCAATGTTGAGTGATCAACCATCTGATACGTCATGAACGAGATGATCTTCTTAGTTAAGAAGATACAAAATCGTAAGAGTTCAAGGTAACAGTAATAGTAAGTTACAGATGGTAACTTCTGTCATAAGAAAGCTTTAGAGCGAAAGCTTCTCAAAGCCTTGACATTACCACCTACTCTAGAAAACTCTTGAAATACCCTGACATCGGCTTTTAAAGAACTCTCAAAAAAATATTTCATTACTCTGTTTTGATTCAAACACTCTTTGTTCACACTTTCAATTTCTGATACTAACATCACTTCTTTGATAAATACATTTGTGCGTTTAGTTCTCTGTTAACTACAGAAACAAATGGAACAATCAATGACTAGTAATAGACGTGTTGATTTTGAGTCCTTGAGGAAGGACCAAATGGATATCAAACCAGAGATTGTGGCAGTTGGATGGAAGAACATTTTTTAGGTTAATGAGATAGTTTACATGAATGAAGTATATGATTTTTGGAAGAACGTAAAGATTGTTGAAAATATTCTAGTATCAATGGTAGATAGATTGTCATTTATAGTAACACTCGAGTCAATCGAGAAGGCTACTGAATGTCCATGTGTTGGACTAAAGCTCGCTCATAAAACAAGATGGATGACTCAAGCTGGTGTAGAGAAGGTTCAGATTAATTGACAACTATACGAATGTAATGACCTAGAGGACAAGATTTCCTTAAGTCTTGTGTCAAAGGCTAGGGTTCTACATTTTGTGCTCTTCCATTGTGTTCTACCAAGAACAAGATCGAGGAATTAGGTAACAACATTAAATGAACAATGTTTATTTCATCTACTCAATCGCCAGCCCATAGATCTTCCATACCTAATTCTCAATCACATGCTAAAGTCGAAGAAATACTCAACTGCCTTACTGTATGGTATGATATTGACAAGAATCTTTAGAGATTCTGACATTGTCTTTGAAAGAGGAAACCGAATGAAGATGAACATCAAGAGCGTCATTAACTCTTCAACTATCACTAGAATGGGCTTAAAGAATGAAAAAGAAGAAGATGCAAATTCTATGATGAAAAGAAGGATTGAGGGGGAGCGTACTGTCAAACCAAAATCTCAATCCGCTAGAACTTTAAAGAGAAAAGGGGAAACACTTCTTTAAGAGAAACCTAAACAAGCAAAAAGATCACCTACAGTATGCACTCAACGTCAACAAGAGCAGAAGAAGGATAAAGAGTTGATTCATAGTGGAGAATCTGAAAAAAAAAAAAAAAGCTCCTCAACCTCAACAATAACTTGCTAGGTTGATTGAAGAAACTAAGAAGTAGATAATCAATCAGAAAAAGAGTACTTCAATTGTTGTTCAACAAAAGAAAAGGTCAGTTGAACATATTGCAACACAGTTTAATCCTTCTCAACCAATGACAAAAGAAGATTTAAAAATAAAGATCATTGAAGCAGTTGAACCTGTGAGAAGTTGAAGCTCTATAATCATTAGGGAACCCCTGAGAAGGTTGGTCAAGGTACAATTCGAACCAATCTTAGTAAATAGTCTTACAATGCATATGTTGAATGATGGAGAGAAAAGTTTGTATAGTTTTCTGCGAGATGAGAAATCAGAACGATATCCAACACAAATGACCAAGCAAAAGTATACTATTTTCCAAGTCATAAAAAAAGAGTGATTAAGATTGTACCTGACATTCCACCAAGAGCTTACATTGTTCGCAATGAAGATAAGGGGAAGAAGAAAATGTTTCCATAATGGATTACAAGTGATCTGACAGAAGATCATATTGAAGAAGAGGTCAGGAACATAGATGCAACATGTTCTGCATCTTAACAGACAGGAATCTATGTTTCCCATCATATCTCAAGGGCATCAGGAAGTCATTATGGTCACGTCACCAGTGATGAAAGTTTTCAGGTAGTTGGCAAAATAACAGAGGGGCAGTACAGAACCATCAAAGTTGGAGATATTAATTTCAACATAGAAACTCTTGTGTATCTAATTATGCATATTAGACCCTTAAGCTCTATACCTTCAATTGGAGATGTACTACACTTATACAAAGATAGGGGAGAAGAGAAGAAGACTTGAATACAAAGAAAGTGAAATGAAGAGGAGAGAAAACAAGATAGTATACTTGTAATTGTTTTTCAAACCATGTATCATACCCCAAAAAGGTGGCATTGCATTAGGATTTAAATATGTTGAGGCTCAAGAACATAAAAAAAGGTTATTCGTTTGTAGAGGAAAACACGCCGTCCATGTAAGGAGGCAAGTCTATGGAATTGACTTTTATATTAGTAAAGTTATTCCTCAATTTCTTTTGCACCCAATTTTATGTTCCTTCTTTCTGGTTGACGATATTTTCATTCTCGAAACCAGGTCAAAAATTTTCCAATTTAATGGTTCTAACTCTTCCATTCAAGAGAGGCCGAAAGCTCGAGGTCATGCTGTATAATATTGTCAAGTACAAGGCCATGAAACTAAGAAGTTCTATTGCAGAGGAAAACACCTCATCCATCTAAGGAGGCAAGTCTATGGAATTGACTTTTATATTGATAAAGTTATTCCTCAATTCGTTTTACACCTAATTTTATGTTCCTACTTTCTAGGTTTTGGAGAGAGGTTCCTTTTGTTCGATCATCACTTAACCATGAAAATATTTTCATTCTCAATACCAAGTCAAAAATTTTCCAATTTCATGGTTCTGACTCTTCCATCCAAGAGAGGCCGAAAGCTCTAGAGGTAGTCCAATACATCAAAGATACTCATCATGATGGAAAATGTGATGTAGCTGCTATTGAGAAGAAGACTTGAAGAGAAAGGAAGGGAAATGAAGATGACAAGAAAACAAGATAGTATACTTGTAATTTTTTTCAATTGTATATCCTCTTACAAATAATACTCGACTATCTTTCTAAACTTATGATTATTTGTTATCATAAAAAAGGAGGAGATTGTTAAGTCAAAATGACTTCACGTCTAAATAATTTTGATGAAAACCAAATAATAATAATAATACAAAGTGATGAACCATTTTGAGGAGACGGAAGCAGGAGCAATCTATGATGGAAGCAGAAACTAAGACGAAGCGGAAGCACGAATTTAAGACAGAAGCAAAAACTAAGACGAAATGGAAGCAGGAATCTAAGATGGAAGCAGAAAGTGAGATGAAGCTGAAGTCAAAGTGAGAAGAAAGTTGAAGCAAGAGTAAGACGAAATCGGAAACAAACTGAGATAGAAGTTGAAGTAAAATTAAGACAAAAGCTAAAGGAAAACTTACGATTATTTATTATCATAAAAAAATGGGAGATTGTTAAATCAAAATGACTTCAAGTCTAAATAATTTTGATGAAAAACAAATAATAATAATAATAGAAAGTGCTTTACCTTTTTTAGGAGACGAAAGCAGAAGCAATCTAAGACGGAAGCAAAAACTAAAACGAAGCAGAAGCACGAATCTAAGACAGAAGCAGTCACTAAGATGAAATGGAAGCAGGAATCTAAGACGGAAGCAGAAAGAAGTCAAAGTAAGACGAAGCTGCAGTCAAAGTGAGACAAAACGGAAAAAAACTACGACGAAGTGGAAGAAACTAAGATGAAGAACAATTTCCTGTTTAGTTTGCTTCTGCTTTCATCTTACTTTTGCTTCAGCTTCTGCCTTAGTTTGCTTCTGCTTACGTCTTACTTTTGTTTCATCTTACGTCTTAGTTTGCTTCAGCTTTCGTCTTAGTTTGCTTCAGCTTCCATCTTAGTTTGCTTCCGCTTTCATCTTACTTTTGCTGCAGGTTTCGTCTTACTTTCGCTTCAACTTCCGTCTTGCTTTTGCTTCAGCTTTCGTCTTAGTTTGCTTCCGGTTTCGTCTTACTTTTAGTTCAGCTTCCGTCTTAGTTTGCTTCTGCTTTCGTCTTACTTTTCCTTCAACTTCCGTCTTCGTTATTATTATTAACTGTATTTATTTATGTCATTATTTATTTTCCATTATTATTATTATTATTAGTATCATTATAATTTTTATTATGATTTAATTATTATGATTATTATTATTATTGTTATTATTATTATTATGATTATGATTATGATTATGATTATTATTATTATCATGGTTATTTTAAACATTAATTTATCATATCACTAAATTTTACGATCTAATTTAAAATTTAATGCAAATATTAAATGATAAAACGTTCCTTTAAAACTTTTCAAGTGATAATATACATTTTATTATATAAAATTAAAATTTAAAATTTTTAAATAAAATGGTAAATCAAGAAATAATAAAAACAATTGAACTTATTAATCACAAAATGTGAAGGTGTAAAAACAAAAAGGTTTCTTGCAATAAAACAAAAAGAAAAAATCCATATAAAATCTCCATTTACCAAACACTCTTAATTGTATACTCGCTAATCTCTGCCCCCAAGGCAACCCCAAGGTACTCTCAAGACTCTTCCTTTCGCGTAATTGGCTGAATTTGGGGTCCAAAAAAAGTAAACTTTTTTAAATATAAGTAAACAGGAGGGGGTTGCTTTAGCATTCAGAAGAGACGCGGAGGAAGAACCACGTGATCTCACGGGAGAGGCGCTTTCGCAGTTTATGGATAAGTTGTATGAGAGAATTTTTAGCCTTTTGGAGAGTAGTGACGTGGGTGAGAATTTGGGAGCTTAAAGAGCAATTAACAAGTTGAAATATGCTTATACTTACATGCTAAAATTTTGAAAAGCACGTTTACATGCGAATTCATTTCTAAAATTTTCCACTAAAACAACACATTGTATTAGTCAAACAATCTATAAAAAATGAACTCTGCGTGGAAATGAGTCAAGTAGTTTGCTTGAGACAGTTTCAGAAACTAGATGTACAACACGGTTCACTATTTCTGTTGGAAGACCCAAAGGATGCAAAGTTCTAATTAGCTCACTTTTACGGATTTCTTGAATAAATGTCGTAACTAACAAGGTATAAGTCTTGTTGTTCGGCATAGTATTCCACAACATTTGTAAAAGTTCACCTTCAGGTTCAGATAATGTTGCCTTTGTAACTTTTTCACTCACACACATCACGTTTTCGCTTATATCTATTTTACTCTAAATATAAAATCTCTTTTTTTCCTATTCTAACTTTATTGTATAGGTGCCACTATGACATAGATTTAACCAACGAAAAAGGGACTATCACGGCTTCAATTTTCAGCAACCTAGCTGAAAAAGTTTTAAATTTCAGCGCCCTTGAAGTTATGCAATATTCCAATGAGGTTATATTTTTCCTTCTATCTTTTATCTACATTTCTAATTTAATACGCCCCCTATTATCTTTATGTAGTTATTTCACTGACAATAAACATTTTTTCATTTGCATTATAAGAACATCCATCTCCCGTTAGAGAACCTACACACAGAATTGAAGACCAATACATTTCTTCTGCA
>JANIHY010000002.1:47991363-48005682 GCA_027479065.1 Erythroxylum brevipes
TTATGAATTGAGGGTCAACAAGTGCATAATCACTTAAGAAATTAGGGCCAATTTATAGTATAAATTTGGCTCAATCACTAAGATAGTGTACAATTTGTGCAACTTAAACCTCATGTTGCAATTATTGCTAAGAATATCTCCACCTTGTAGTAAACCGTAACCACGATCAAGATCTCTCAAAGCGTTCACCAGATAATGGTTACATTCATCTTCCAAAATGTCATCGATGCACTGAAAAGACCATAAACAGTTTCATCCTCTGACAATTTAACTTCACCTGTTGCAAACATGCGCTTGGAAGCATTATCAGAATCATGTTGCAATATTTTATTCATTTGAGAGTTTTCTTAAACTAACCTGAATCTGACACATTTTTCTCCTTCTTTGTTCTCATCTGGGTACTTCCTATTATATTCTTGCATTCCAGATAATATCTTAAATGAATAGTGAACCTAGCATGGTTCATACTGTATCATTGCGTCTAGATTCCCGCACAACTTTAGAAACTCTTGTCTTGCACTTTCTATGCAATTTTTGCAAGTTGTAGCGATCATTACATCCCCTCTACATACTGCCTGTCCATACACTGTATCAAGGTTGTCCCCAATGGAGTTGCTATGAAAACCTGCCCATGAAGTCTTCCAAGGTAGGATTTGTACAAATTTCTTAAGGTTGTTTCCAAAAGAGAAATTAGGAGCATAGTTTGTCACCTGATTTTCTCAAACACGTGGACCATATCTGCTCTACTTATACACGTGAGTTGGCGTACCGGATGTAATCATAAATAGCAAAGCTTAAAGTCCATCCTTCCCCGTATAAAAATGTTAGAAGCAACGGAATCTCTCTATCTGTGTGATCCTTCAAGTTATGGAGCACCTCAAGCTTAAACACTGAGAGAAGGTAATATAAGTGTGCTGAATTTACTTTTTTCTAATGTTTTATCTGAAAGTGATGCAGCTAGGTGACGGTTCAGTTCACATAGGGCATCTAGTCTAGGTTGTCCTAATCATGAAGACCAGTTGTGTACTTTTCACAAGCGTCATTTCCGGTTCATTTTAGGAGCTCAAGATCGTCTCGCAAACTCAAGAGTTACAAATTTTATACTCCTATATTGTTGTTTAGGAGTGCTTATAGACTTGGGTGGTCTTTGTGTTATATGTCAGATTTGTTGGGCTCTTGTTCTTTTGGGCGGAAACTATTAGAGATGGTGCGGTTTATCTTTGTTTGCTTTACGGTTTAAAAAATGGGAGCTTCTTTAAGCTCTTATGGATTAAGAGAGTTTGGGATCGAATCCTTTTATCAGTACATGTATTTTTCATTTTATAAAAACCTCACTGATTTATCAAAAGAAAAAAAATGTTGAAGCACGAGAGTTTAAATTGTTTAATTGATTGAAACAAGAAATGGAATTAAGTGGAGTTCATCATATTATTTATCAATTTTATTAATTAATAAAATAAATAATAACAAAATTGATCATATTATTTACCAATTAGTAAAATTCTTAATTTACTATATTATTAAATGATTAATATGTAATCCGTTGTCAATAAAATATAATAAAAATAAATTATTAGTTATTAATAAAATAAATAATATTTATTGATACTCTTTTTTTTTAAAAAAAAGTAATGAGATGTAAACAGTGAAACTGCGGAATCGTTCTAAGCAGGAGTTCACGGTGGAGTCCGGTCTGCTGCTACCATATTGGTTTGCTACGCCTCAACTTCTTCTACATTGTCTCCTTTCATCCTCAAACCACTTCCACACAGTGAGGGTAATAGCTCCTGACGCTGGCCTGGCATTGTTGCTAGTGAGCTTTATTCCATTTCCATACACTCATTGTGAATGTAACTCTTAATTCGATTATATAGCTAGTCATGACAAATCAATTGTTTGATATTTGCATGCAATTCTCCTAATTTTCAAATTGCCTGCTTAGTTACTTCGGGATGACATTTGTTTTAAGAAAACTGTTCCTCGTTGTCCCGTCCTTTTCTCACTACCATCTCACCTGGAACTGGAGGAGGTCTTTTATCCAACACTTGTCTTGTGTTTGTTCTCGCAACAATTCCTGTGTGCCTTCCCCAGATAATCCCCCCGGTACGTTTGTCATCTGCTTCATTTAGTCTAAGCTCCTTTGTTGTAGGCGACGTGCTTGTTTATTTGTCTGTGTGACTAGACATTTAACCCCAACTTGCTGCGCCTGTGGCTTCAAGGGCAGAGGACTGTAAATGGAATAGTGGAATGAATCACCAAGAGTTTTCGAGGTGGAGTAATGGTGGTGGGGTTTTCCACCAATCAGCTTGTATTCACCCAACTGCACTCATTGAAGTTGGAGCCACAGTTCATTCGAAAGTTGTTTTGGGTCCAAACGTGCGTGTGGGTTCAGGGTCTGTTATTGGACCTGCTGTTACTGTTGGCCATTCTACAAAGATAGGGTACTCTCCATGAGACTCTCTGGCGTTTGTTTTGGAATTGTTATTCGTATGTTCTTGACAGAAATGCTTCTTGTTGTCAGATACAATGTTTCTCTTAGCAATTGCTGTATTGGTGATTCATGTGTAATCCACAATGGTGTATGCGTTGGTCAAGATGGTGAGTTCTTGTTACTCTCAATTTATTTTTATGCAACTAGAATAGGCAATGCCTTACGACTCTTGGAATGCTAATTTTGGTCTTCTGTTTCCAGTAAAATGAAAACCAGCTGTTTTAAGGAGTCACCTCTAGCTTAATGCCTTCTATCACTTCTATGCATCTGAAAGTTGGCATATAGCATGTGTGAATAAGGGGTTTGTCTCTTAATGTACCATTTTCCTGCTTATAAATCTTCTCTTCTTACACGCAATTCACTCCAAATATGTACAAAAGGCCTCCCAACTTCTCCTTCATCTTGTGCTTCCGTAAGCAAAGTTTACAATGCTGTTGTTGTTTTTCCATTTTTTCGTTTATCCACATCATTTCATTATGTGGTTTATTGGGCTTGGGTTCTCAGTTGAAACAAAGAAGCATTTGGTGTTTCTTTAAGTTGGCTGTTCTGTTTTGCATTTGCAGGTTTTGGATTTTTTGTGGATGGACTAGGAAACATGGTGAAAAAGCCTCAAGTTGGTGAATTTTTAGTTTTGATGGTCATTTGATTAAGTTTCTTTCTTGCATATATGTATTAAATTGTTTGTACAAAGAACATGTAGACATGTCGCGGCATATGGCATATCAATTTAAATTATCTCCAGTATCAGTCATTTATGGTTAATGATGTGCTATATGCAATGAATGTTCTTTTTGTTTATCTGCTTCTGAGCTCTTTTGCGCACTCTGAGTATTGCTGTGCTCTTAAGTGTTACTTCTTTAGTTTTTTTGGGGCCACTGTTGTTATAGAAAGATAGTTTCCTTAAATAAATTTGCTTGAATCATGTTCTATGCCTTGTTAGAGAGCAATCAAATGAATACCTATGTTTTGGTCAGTTTATGATCACTAACTGCAATATCTTATTGTTTTATCATTCGGTCATAGATGTTGCATGCTAGGATAGGCAACCATGTTGAGATCGGAGCAAATACTTGTATTGACAGGGGCAGGTGAGGAACTATACTCTGCAATTGTGTTGCAATTTCAGCACTCGTACTTGCAGAGCAAAGTAGCTCGTACTTTTTTATATCAAAGTGATGCATGCTGGATACTAAGTTTCCATCTTTTGTTGATGCAGTTGGAGAGACACAGTTATTGGTGATCATTCAAAATTAGATAATCTAGTGCAAGTGGGTTTCAATCTATGACACTGTTTGCCTTGATGGTTAATTTTCTTTACTATATATTGGCTTTGCTTTGCAGATAGGTCATAATGTAATTATTGGAACGAATTGTATGCTTTGTGGACAAGTTGGCATTGCAGGCTCAGCAACGTATGTAGCATTTAAATGATATCTCCACCTTGTCTTTTGGTTGAAGTCTTCCCAGTATATCATTTAATGTTTCACATTTTAATGTTACACTGGCATTACGGAGAAGCTACCATGTCATATGTATTTCTGTTGGCTTTTCTTGTTCTAGGATTGGAGACTATGTTACTCTGGGAGGAAGGGTGGCTGTTCGTGATCATGTCTCAATAGCATCAAAGGTATTTATCAGAAAGTAATATTGTCATATTTAATTGAGGCTTATTTGTTGGATACATGCCTCTTTACGTGGTGACAAGCGGGTGATTTTTCATTTCATATCCATATTGCTGACAATTTCATCATAATAATCACTGGGAATTCAATGTTGTTTGGCTTCCAGGTACGGCTAGCTGCAAATTGCTGTGTCACCAAAGATATCAAAGAGCCTGGGGATTATGGTGGCTTCCCTGCTGTAAGATTCGCCGTTTCCCTTTTTAAAACAAAAAAATTATCCAGAGTATAGTTAAATTTTCTTCATTTTGGCTTTCCAGGTTCCTATTCATGAGTGGCGAAGGCAAGTCGCTGGTTGTTGTCGGAACTCAAAGAAGAGAAGTTCGTAGATACTTACTATAACTTGTAAAGTATTTAATAATCTTTTGTTTTATCCGGCAATGTTTTCGGAGAATTGGCTTCTTCGAAGAATTGTTGTTCAAGTGCAGAAAGAAACTGATGCGAATGAGACATTCGTAAGCGGTTGGGAGGTTGTGGGATCTTTCCAGCCTCGCACATATTTTCAGTTTACTTTCTTTTGTAGCAGACCTCTGTTCCATTGACGGTAGGAGGATGGATTAAGGGAGGTCTTTTGTGTTCTTTCAGTTGATGATCGATTCAATTATTTTCTTATGTGGCCAATTTGTTGATAGGCAACTCATTATCTAGGTTTCTTTAGCCTCATGATACCATTTCTTACATTTACTATCCGATTTAATTTAACTTTGTATGTAACACAGGGAATTGCATATATTTTCCGGATTGTTAAGAAATCTGGCTAAGATATGCCATCAATTTTTGCATCTATAGCAGGAGAGTCAGTCCTCAATAACTTTTTTCTTGACAAGAAGGATCAGTTCCAATTGAGACTAAAGTTTTCCAGTTAATAAAGTATATAGTAATTATCTTATTTACATAACAATTAAAAAATTAAAACATTAGGGGTTTTGTATGTTGAAATTTTGAATTACTTAGTTAACTATTAATTATTTTTAAATGGTTCAAAAAAATAGCTAAAATTTTTTATACATAACATGATGTAAATTCAAATATTGTTATATTTGTCAAAATACATGCCAAATCACTAAATTTAGCAAATGTTAGAGCTTGAATGTAATTGTCAAAATAGTAAATCAGGACTACTTTATAAATATAGATTTTAAAGGCTAATGCATCGTTTTTAATAGAATTCTCCAATTTTTTAAATATTATTATAAAAAAAATTCGTTCTGGGGGAATTATGGGGTCCAATGCTTGGAAAAATGCAACCAACTACAACAAAGTCGATATTGAGGAGCAACTGTTCCAGATTCTTCACTTAATCCTTCCTCCAAATAAGGAGTATTGAGTTTGAGTCACGGCACGCCACGGGAAATAAGCATGACCCGATGTCCCACTCCAAGTCAAGTCAAGTCAATTCAATGCTGCAAATTTTCCAGGCGCACAGTTGGCATCGGCAGATTAATTCAACGTTGGAATTAGAAAGATGTGCAAAGTAGGAATGCCGTATTCAGGAAAGGGCAGGGGAAGACTTGGACGGACAAGTCTCTGGTCCCCCCAGCCCTTTGCAAAAGCCGACAGTGGAGTAACAAATCCAAATGAAGTCAGTCAGTCAGAAGCATCAATCTTGAATTTGTGTATATATGTAGAACTTTCATCTCCTGTGTTAATAAAATTCATCATCACATGCCAATGGCTACAATTTCATCATCAAAATTGTTGGTGTTGCTTTTGGCTCAAATCGTACTAACTATTTCAGAGCCAACAGAACCATTAGATCACATATGTTTAGAAAAGGGCAATTTCACTAGCAATAGTAACTACGAATCAAACCTGCATCAACTCCTTTCGTCCCTTCCCTCCAACGAGAGCGTTAACCATGGGTTTTACAGCAGCTCCTTTGGCCAAAACGAAGACAAAGTTAACGCAATCGCACTATGCAGAGGTGATACTAAGCCTGATGCTTGTCGCAGTTGCATTCTTCAATCAAGCCAGATGCTTAAACAGGTTTGCCCAAACCAGAAGGAGGCCATTATTTGGTACGATGATTGTATGCTAAGATACTCTAATCGTTCCATACTGGGAACCATGGAATTCGGACCTTATTTTTGGATGTACAACAAAAACAATGTCTCCAAGGTGAACCAATTCGAGCAGGAGCTGGAGGGTTTGTTAGATAACCTCACAACTAGAGCTGCCTCAGGTGACTCTCTCCTCAAGTTTTCTACAGCAAACGTAACTACCGTTGGTAGACAAACTATCTATGCACTGGTCCAGTGCACTCCTGATTTGTCTAAAGAGCAATGCACTGATTGTTTGCGTCAGGCTGTTAAACTGATTCCAAAATGTTGCGTCGGGAGACAAGGAGGCAGGGTTGTTTCACCAAGTTGCCATTTCAGGTACGAAAAGGATATTTTCTACGATCCTGAATATAAGTTAGAATCACCTGCTCCATCGCCATCGCCACCACAGCAAAAGCCAAGAGATCCGATAGCTCAACCACCAAATAGTAGCGCTAAAACCAAAGGTATGATACACACACACACAAAACACACTATTTTGAAGTTTTCTCTGGTCTGCGGCTATAATTTAACTCTCAATGTCATAATAGACTAATTCACCAAGTTTGAATGGATCACTCGCAGATATGGAAATAATCAGAATATGTTACTAAAGGAGAAAGTTAAACAGAAATAAAAATTGAGAATCGAACAATAAAATGAAGCGAATATATACTAAGGGAAAGCTGCCGAAGCTCTTTGTTGTGTTTTTAATGCTTATTGAAGCTTTATTTTCTGACAGAGCTCTAAATTAATGCTGTGTTTATCAATTTTTATCAGAGAACGCAGGTAACATAGCTGGAGCGCTCATGGCCAGCGCTTTATCGTTGTTACTTACGAGGCACTTGTCGTCTTCATGTGGATCTTATTGACACTCCAAAACTGAAGCAAAAAATTATCAGTACTTCTCTTGCCTCATATGTGACTAATAAGACCTTACGCCTCCTGTTCTTTTTACCATTACCAATATAAAAATTGAAAAGGGAAAAAAAATAAAGAGAATTGTTTATGTATTGTTGGATTTTGAGAAAAAGAAAAGCATAACTGTGTCTCTATTATCTTCTTAAAGACTTGCCTGCTTGAGCATCATTTTGAGAGTTGCCTTATGTTGCAATTTTTTTTGGGGTATTGGATATGTAATAGATTCTTAAATTAATCGACTAAAATCATACATATAGCATTATTAGTTTTGTTAGGTGCATTTTGAAATTGTCAAAGTTGACAATTTTTTCAAGGATTGTTGGCACCATTGATGTAATGCGTCATAATATTACGCAAAATAACTAGACCTAAAATTATAGCTAGTGGTAAGTTTAAATCGATCCCACAAAGAGTGTGTGTAAAGCTTTTGAAATGAAAATAATCGGTATTTAAGTTATGAAAGGTTTGGTTTGATTTCAAATAAGAAAATAAAATGAAATTAAACTAAAAAAATAAATTAAAGAAAACATTCAAAAATGATGAAAAGTAATTAGTACGTTAGGGACCCAATCATCGATTCAATCTCAACCTGCACACAATTAAATATACTTCATTGAATTATTGTTCTAATACCTCTCTTAGTAACTATTAATCGTAAGTTAACAATAAGTTCTATTAATCCCAATTTTTCCTTAGGTCGTGTTCAATTAAAATAAGTTCTTTAACCGAACTTAGCTATCGAACAACCTAGAACAAGTTTTCTAGATTTAATTGGACAACTGCATTACAAGTTAGGAAAATGGATTAATCAAGGCAACAATCACATACACTCGAGTCATTTAACCTAAGTTACATTATCCCTAATGATTCGACACTAATTGAAAACACAACAATTACGGATTGTATCTCTAATGAATCGAAGCCACTAGTTGTTACAAATGAATTTCAATATAACAATTATAGATTATTGTGAAGATTCTAGCAATGAGTTCATGCATAAAAACAATCAAATAGAGTATTCAATTATTCTTACACAACACACAAACATTAAATATAGGATAACATAATCAATCCCTAAGAGAAAAAGAACAACAAATACAAGGAGAGAAATGCTTAAATGAGTTATTCGGTGTCAATATCACCTCTGAACTGGCTTCGAGAAACTTAGCCCTCTATGGGTCTCCTAAAGATGTGCTCTGTCACCCCTCTTCTTCTCAAAATGGAGACCTCTATTCTTGAAAATGGTTTATAAACATTTCATATATTTTACGTTGTCGCAACATTGTATTTATAGCGAAAACTAGGTTTTCGGGTGCCAGGCGTCAAAGTCACAGGCATGAGCTATGTTGTCATGGGCGTGAGTGAGTGTCACACCTATGACAAATAAGTCATAGGCCTGACTAACATGCTCATGCCTATGACTTCTATGTCATGGTCGTGAGCAATTTTCTGCACTTTTCATGCTTGATGTTTTCAACATATGCTCTTCATTTTATGCATTTTCTTATCTCCTCTTGCTCTAATCCTTCTCCTTCTTGCACTATGAAGACAAGTGAGTGGATCTCAAAAAGACAACTCAAAAAATGTACTTTCAACTTACTTTAGCTCTTATGCTTCCGAATTATACCTAAAACTAAATATGAACTAAAATGAATGTCTTAAGCATTTCATAACAATAATCATTAAGTATTACGGAATAAATGTATGATCAATTAAGCACATATCAATTTTCCCACACTTAGCTTCTAACCATCCTCGGGCAAAACATCAAAATCAAAATCATAAACCCAAAACACTTATTCATTTTCCATAAGGAGCAATAACTTTCAAAAACTATAGCAAGAACTCATTACTTTTATACTAAAAGCGATGTTGAAACATCTCATTAGTTAAACACAAGAGGTTTTTATTGCTGGAAGATTGATTTGGGATAACATACTCTTAGCACAAGAAGTTTTTAAAGGATATAAAAGAAATGAATTAATAAAAAATGTTTTGTTAAGGTGGATTTTTATATTTTGTATGCATCATAGGCATTTGATTTTCCACAAACTTTTATCAATTGGATTAATCAATGCATTTCAACAACTTCTTTTAAAGTTCCTATCAATTAAGAACTTACAAGGTTGTTTAAAGGTAAAATACAATTAAAACAATGTGACTCCATCTCCCCATATCTCTTTATCCTCTAGATGGAATTGTTATCCAAGCTTTTGTCTCACTTTATAATGCATGATAAAGGCTATAAGTACCATTATGAATGTAAGAAAATGAATATAACTAGCCTTGCATTTTTGTATGACTTATTATTATTATTAAAAATAGATAATGAGTCAGTTACAACCTTAATGAAAGTTATGAAACCTTTTAATCGATTTCGAGATTACCTAATAACAAGAACAAATGTTATATCTTAGTATCACCAATGGGAAAGAATAAGGTTTTACAACCTTCTATAAATACCAATTTCTCAAACTTTACAAATAAGTCCAGCTTGATTACAAACATCTTTTCTCTCTTCAAATTGTGTTTTATTTGTCATCCATAAGGTTCATAAATATGTTGGCAACGAATATAAATTATAACCTTAAATTATATTTAGGATTAGATAAATTAAACTCCTTTAGTTTAACTTTATTTCTCTAATCGAATAATTTATATCCATAGATCAAGATTGGCATCTAGTAACCTATCATAATCACTTAAATATTTAGGAATGTCAATGTAGTTTTAAATAACCTTTCTATCCAAATACAATGTTTCATTTAGACAAAGCATAGATTCAATGTCTACTCAATTTGGGACCAATCATGTTAGATCTCCACCATTAGTAATTAATTTATATAATGACATTTGAAAACTATTTTAAAATTATTATTCCACCTTGGCCAAGGATTTCATAAATCAATAATAATGAAATATTCTATCTAATTACTTTATAATGATAAATCCTATATTGATCACCTAACTACCTTCATATAGTTCATTATATATTCAATAACTATCAATTGAGCTAAACATGACTAAAATAGGTTAAAAGATGTATTAAAATATAGCAATCCCTATACATGATACATTAGAGATCTCAAGTCAAATGATCACTTATACAATCATTACAATGAGGATTTTCATATAAATACAAGTAATATTCCTAATGAATTTCTCATATGGTGTTAATTCAGTGAATTTGTTAACTAACAAGAACTCATATGTTTGTTTCAGTATCTCTATACCTTAGCATATGAGATCGACTATTTCTTTTATAGGAAAGAAACATAATGCATGCTAGTCTTTTTTTATGCTTTATTAATATATTGTCTTGATAAGATAATGACTAGGAACAATATAAGGAAAATACATAAAAGCAATATGAATCTTATAATATGATCTCATCATAATTTCTTTTGCAATGTATATTTATCCTGTAGACTTTATCATATACATCTAAATATGTATAGTATAAATAATGCCTTTAAATCGTCGTGTCACTAAACCATAATCAACCAATTTACTATAGGGCATAAACTAATAATCTCCCATCGTACTAAGCTAATTGTTTAAATATCTTATACTATATCTCTATATAACGATCATATACTGTTGGGATCATGGTTTAGTGAGAAAATTCTACAAGATTCTTTATAGTGAACACTTTCTTAAATCTTACAATTTTTATTTTAATTAATCATCATAATTAAGAGAAACTGCCTAAATACACACTTAGGTCATTGATGAGGCCTTAGCTCTTTTTACATGCTCAATGACTCCAATGTTCTATAGTATGTTACTGTCTGAATAATATAAGGAACTATACCAAGTTCATTACAGAACTCGTTGATCCACTTAATCATTTTCATTAAATAAAATGTATTATGTCATGATTAGCAATTAATGTTATATTGTAACATTTCCAATATCAAATAATATTGTTCTAGGTAAAATTTACCTTAACTAAGATTTACTTCTAAAGTTAATATCCTTATAACGTTGAAGTCAAATATTAACTCATACACAGAATAACCGATATCTTTAATATCTCAAATATTAAATACATTTAGTACATTATCTATGTACTTGGACTAGAATAGGTAAACAACTTTCGTATCTATCTTTATATATCTAATTACTAGAATTAAGTTGTTATCTTTTGACATACAACAAGAGTTATTATTATTATTGAAAATATGAGTTATCATTCTCTTTATAAGTAACATGTTTCTACATACTCCCACTAAGAGGAAAAATTCCCTCCTACTAACCTTCTTGTAAACATGAAAAATTGACAATCATCTCTAAAGAAAAATTTTTAAATTTATTATGAAAGTGAATCTTTCAATATCTTATAGCTTTTTAACTATATATCAAATGTATCAATTAAGGCACTAGTTTTGATTAAATGTATTGTCATGAGATTTGAGTTTTTCAAACTTCATGTTACTCCCACTACTTATCTTGAGAATTATTCTCCTATAAGTATTCATTGAAACAAACAATTTGTTTCATAAGTCTGTAAGATTATATCCAATATTTTAGACCTCTTATAACCTTCTACTATCTAATTTAATTATAAACTTATTGGACAATACATGCTCCAACTATGCATCACGTCGTAAAATCATTAACTTGGACTATTTCAAAGTATTATCATTTCATATCTAATATGAATTATTCCTGATTGATTTAACTGGAGCTTTCAAAGAAAAGTTAGAGTAGAAGACCCAACTATTGAGGAAAAAAATATTGCATTATACAATATCTCATGTTGCATTTTCTCTTTATTCAAATCCATACTTTTATGAAATTTAGTTATAAAGATATTCACTAATGAATCTCATTCTCCATAGATAAGGCAAAACATTATATCTCACTACATTGATCTTTTCGAAGTGTTTCAACCTTTTCAATGTTTGATTTCTACTTAAATTTAAATAATTTGAATTTTTCAAAATTTTAAATCAATATTTCATTTAATACATATGACTAAATCACATAAATTCATTAGTACTATAATAAAATACAAGTATCATCCTTTTATAAACTGTTATTACATTCAATACATCACATGTATAAGATTTAACAATTCAATACCATCATCATTCTTTCACCAAATGTTGATTTGATTATTCTTTGAGCCAACAAGTTTCATAATTTTCATACGATTTATAATCAAAATGATACACATGTTCTTATATGTAACATGTGATTCTCATTACATTGATTGAACCAACATGGCATCACGGATAGTCTAATTTATCCATCTTTATATTTTTGTCATTTTTTTTACTAACCTTTCGTTGCATGAATTTTCTATATAATTCAATATGTTCATCATATAATGCTCTTATTAGGCGTAAAGTTTAGAATAAATGTCTACTCTATTTGAGTCTAATCATTTTAGATGTAATTGATTAAATTAATGACTTTTAAAAACTATGTTAAAGTTTCCAGTCCGCCTTATCTAAGGATTTCCCAAATCAACACTAATCGAGAACAATTGAACACTCTCATTAATTACTTTAAGATAATGAATCCTCTATTGATAACTCAACTACCTCTATATAGTTCATACTATATGTCATGACTACTAACCGAGCTACCGTTGACTAAAATAGGTCATAAATAGTATTAAAATATAATAATTCTTGTATGAGATACTTTGGAGATCTTAAGTCAAATGATCACTTATACAATCATCACAGTGAGAATTTTTATAAATATGCAAGTAATATCATAAATGGGTTTCTCATATAGGGTCATGTTAATGAACTTATTTTCTAACAAGTACCTACATGTTTGTTCAAATATCTTCATACTTTAGTCATTGAGATTGACTACTTTTTTTATAAGGAAGAAATATACATGTCCTAATTTTTTTCACTCTATTAATAACAATGAGTACAAATAATTTGTGGATAATATATAAATGTAATATGAATTTCATATTTATGATCTTATCATTATTTTTTCCATAGATTTTTTTCTTAAACATTTAAATATGTATAAAATAAAGAATGTTTTTAAATAATTTTATCACTAAATTACAACTAACCGATTAGATAGAGGGTATAAACCAACAACAATATCATCTAGTGCAAGAAAAATAACACCAAGAATCTCCTTCCATATGTGGCTTATCTTCAAGCAAAAATTGAGAAATTTAGACAACTTGAGTTTTATAAACATACCCCTATTCTGTTGTCTTTACAGACTCAATAATAAATATTTAAATCGCTTATTCTTTAGTCATAAGTTTTCAAAGTTCATATGGAATCCAATCCAAAAAAATTTTTCCATTCTTAACGATATAGGCTCTTTAATGTAGGTAAAGTTCTTAACATCATTGCTTTAGAAGCTCTTTTGTATTATATTTGGAAAGAGAGGAATATCAAGCTCTTCTAAAAATAAGAAAAAACTAAGAAATATGTTTTTATACAATATAATTCATGTGATTAAGAAGCATATAATAGTAAACTTGTAACACCCCACTCCCGCGTGACCCGAACCCGACATCGTTGGTGATATCCGAGTCCGTGCCCCGCGAGGGTAGTGTGCTACATCAGTCAGTCGAAACTCAGTATCAATATTTTTTTTTTTCAGTACCCTCATGTGCATAATATACAATTTTGAGCCCAAATGTAAAAGAAAGCATTTTCAGTTATTACAGACAGTCAACAACAATTTACAATAGCCATGTAATGACATAACCAACATTGGGCCCACGATAAATATAGAGCATTTTGATATACAATTCTATGGGACACTAATGCAGACGCGAACTGATCCCGACCTTAATCTATCCCTTGCGTACGGTAGACATACTCTCGTGTCAAACGGGGTACTCTTCAAGACCTGAAAAATACATGCAAATTTTGGGTGAGTTTTGCGAACTCAGTGAGAAACCATCATCGATGGTTCGCCCAATTCATGCAGCACTCAAGCAAATTACAGTCATAACACAGTCAGAAATACCATCTTAATCAATAGATATAAGCAGATCACAATAGTGTCCACTCGAATACCTCAACTCAGACACATTCCTCGGAATCTCCCAACTCCTCACAGCCTCAACCTTGTGAGGGTCCACTCGAATACCCTCACCAGAAACAATGTGGCCTAGGAACACCACCTCATCCAGCCAAAATTCACATTTCGTGAATTTGGCATACAACCGTCTGTCTCGCATAATCTG
>JANIHY010000002.1:48053364-48065458 GCA_027479065.1 Erythroxylum brevipes
TTATATATATATATATATATAGAGAGAGAGAGAGAGAGAGAGAGAGAGAGAGATCCATTTTTTTATTTTCATTCAACTAGCTGATGATATTTGATATTTTAGTGATGATATACACCATAAGTTTCTTTTTTACTTGCTAGATAAAAATGGAATTAGGCAGAAGGAAATATGCAAATTCCAAAATTATCCCCTTTTCAAGCAAAAAGAGTTAACAATCATCTCCTACGAATTCTTTAATCATAAATATTTTTTTTCAAACATTTAGATATAAAGAATAAAAATCATATAAGAACAATCATAGCAATATTAGCAAACATCATGAAAAGGATACAACCTTTTATGTATTCCTTATTAAAACAAAACATTGTTAAAGTAACCTAAAAAGGAGGCCCAAGCCGTAGTAACAAAAGGTTCACATTATGTTTGAGTTTTTTTAGCGATTATTAGTTGGCCAAAATTGATTTGTGAGTCCTTTCATTAAATTTTGTTGTTAAGTGTTGCTTGCTTGACATTTTCAGTATGAAAAGTGACATTAAAGAAATTGATTGAAAATTAATGGGCGGCATGTGACAAATAGAATAATCTTATTTTATTAAAATTTAAAAATTAATTAATATTATGTTAATTGGTTTGATACAATAATAAACTAAATACTTCACCATCCTTTTCTTCATTATGTAATAATATTAAAAATAAGATTGTTAATTGCTTATATTTTATTTTTTATATGTTTATAATTAATTAATTATAAAAAATAAAATCATAAAACTTCTAATTATTTTATAGAGAAATGTCCAAAAACTCTCTGGGCTCCACGAGGAGAATAAGTAATCCTCGTAGCAACTCGACAAACACCATTGGTAAGACAGTTGGTGGCTATATATTCGGTAGGACAAAATTCTCATAGGAAAGACAGTCAAGAGCGTCTCTCCTGCTTTCTGCAATTCCTCTGTTCTGTTCTTTGTTTCTATATGCATTCGCCAACAACAGCGACGAACGAATTGTTTTCGTCACATTAACACTTCCCTTTTGGTTCCGTGAACTCTCCTCCATTAACCAGAATTCTCATTCTTTCACCCACGAAAGGAAAGAGGAAAAGAAAAGTTCTTGCCTTTCTCTACAAGACAAAACAAAGAGTAGTTAATAGTCAGTTGGTTCATCTTCAACATATCTCGTCACCCAAAGGCCACCACTACTCGTATATCTCTCGGTTTCCTTTTTTTGGTGAATATTCAACACCAACTCATTGAAAAAGAGTCTGTTTATATACTGTGTAGGTTTGTTACCTTTTTTTTTTTTTCTTTTAGAGATTGACGAACAAGAGGAGACTAAGTATTTGTTAGTTTTAAGTTATGGTTTTAAAATTTTTGGAATCTGTTTCAATTAACTATCAAGACTTTGACTTATCATCGTCTCGTTGTTTACTTCCGGATCAGGTCGAGGATAGCGATTGCCTTATTGGATACGTTACTCTTTTATAGAGTCTGGTTTCACCTTTCATCTTCTTAGGAAAGTGATGGAAATGGCGGATGAACCGAAGTTCGTAAGTGAGAATCGGTTTTCTGCTTTGTGGGTTTTGTTTAACAATTCTTGTTTTCTTGTAAAGGTCGAGACTTTATCTTGTTAAACGTTCTATTGGGTTCTGGGTTTGTTTCTTCTGTTCAATTAATTATTACAATGTTGTTGCTTTTATTAATTGTTGGATGTAGTTACTTTGTCTTTTCTCCAACAGAAAGTTTGTTTCTTCCTATTCCTCTCTCTTCCATTCACTCACTATTTCATTTCTTTCTTTTCTCATCTTTCACTTTCTTCTTTATACTGGAATAGGAGATCGCCCGTCCGTTTGAGGGTGGTGGGTTTGAGCGAAATATGGAAACGCAAAAGATTTCCGTTTTGGATCATGCAAATGGATTGCCGTACACTGCGGAGAAATCTGACAACTTTGTGATTGACATGGAAAACTTCTCTCATGGCAGCAATAAGGATGTTAATGCAAATTCAAGAATTACTGTAAGTCTTTGAATATCTATTCTTAATTGTTCTTAAGGTATAATTATGACACCTCAAGTAATATCCTCCGTCTTTTAATGTTCTCCAATCTCCAATAGTGAAGTAAAGCTTGTTTCAGATGAGCGTCAACGAGTTAACTGTGTTTCTTCTCTAAATATTTTCATCACAGAGACTGAGGATTTAATCTCTTTTGTGTTTCTATCTGTTGTTTCTTGCATCTTTGTCTTTTTGTATTAAACAAACCTTTGTTTGTGGAAGGGGGCTTATTTGTTTGTTTTTTTCAATGAATGAATCAGTTGCAGAGAAGCCTTTCCAGAAAAGGGCCTCAGCGAGTCATTGAAAAGAAAATGAATCCCAGTACTTCATCCAAGGAAAGAGAAGCGATTGTTAGTAATTCTTCCCCAAGAGGTAACCATTTGCTTCTTAAACTTTATTTTAAGTTACATTTTGCCTCTGTTTCATTGTTGTCCTTCTTATAGCTTCTGTTATATTGGCATTTACCAAAGAAATAGGCGTTTTTTCTTTCCTAGATGATGAATTGAGGATTTGAAAAGGAAATATTTGTGGACACTTCAAGATAGTCCAATTCTGTGGATAAATTAACTTATCACTACCAATTTTTTATGGTTGAGTTTGCTCTTTCTGGACCTTGAATTTATTTATCCGATAGATGTTTTATGCTAGGTATAATACAGCAGTTAAACAACAAACTTGTAATGAATTATTTATGACTAGTTTCAGTTAGTGGCTTCCATGGATGGACTAAAATACAATTTTTGATTACAGAACCTCTACAATCACACAACTTGTTTATCATTTGGTGACACCTGTGGTCCACTGTCATGGCTAGTACTTCTATTATAGTCACTAGCAATATTATTCCTCGATTCCCAATATTTTATCTTGACTTCTTCAATGGAGTTGGTCATTTTGCTGCTGTGTCAATTAAACTATGAAGATGGGAAAGGTAGTTAAATTGTGATACAGAAGTTAACTCACTCTACCGCAGTTAATGCATTGATGGGACCAACATACTTACAGTTTTGAAAGTGAAAGGTTACCAAACTATGGATTCAACCATGGTAAATAAGGCAATTGAATTTCTTTACACGGGTTTGCATAATTAATATAATTTACCTCCATTTTGTTGCCACCCTTTTTGTTGAAATACTGTCAACTTTGCTATATCTGAAGACAGTGAAATACTAGTTTAGCAAAAGAATATATCATTATATTTCCTTCATGGTATTATTAATCTGCAGCTACTTTAGTAGGCCCTAGCACGCCTGAAAAGGTCGCAGAAGTAGCAGTAGGGACCATGGATCATACCAATACCTCTCAAATTCATCATCAGATCACCATCACATCCAGTAACATGAATGCCAGAACAGAGGCCAGATGCCCATCAAGGAGAAACAGTTTCAAGCGTCCTTCATCATCATGGGTTTTTGATCCCAAAAGGGTTCTCTTATTTTTTGCCACCATGTAAGCATACAATTTAAGGCTGCAAAAATTTTCGATCCGTTTATGTTACATGATTATTTTCTGATGGACTTGGTAAAAATTATGTTTAGGTTTAGTCATTAAGAATGCTAACATGTTCACATATTTCATCCTGTGTGTATTGCTCTGCGTGACAGATCAAGCTTAGGGACAATGCTTCTAATATACTTCACAATCTCAGTTGGGAAGCTCGCCCAGGGTGAAGATGTTCATGACTGATGACAGTGAAAATCTACCAAGCCACTTGTCACACTGTAAGCTGCTTGTTGGATAAAATCCAGATGAATGTTATCAGAAGATGGCACATACGATACATATTGCTGATACATAGGCTTGCTTTGACGAGAAATTCGCGGTTTTTGCATAACAATAGAAATGATAATAGATCATAATATAATGACAGCAGGCTAACTAGCAGGTTCGAGCTTGACACAGTGAAGCGTATACATTTTCACAGAAAGTTACTAAAAGTCCGAGATGATTGTGACAAGGAAAAGTTTCTTTATCGTTTTGTTTGTATAGATAAGAAAAGGTGGTGTGTTGGGCTATTGTGCGTCTCCAATCTCCACAGAGCTCGACACGGGAAAAAAGACAATCGCTTTTGCTTTTATCCTTTTCTACATCATTTCTATTTCTTTACTATTCCTTCCAATCCTGTGCTGTTTTAGTATTCCGCTTAAGAGTAGCTCTCGTTCATGGCTGTCATGTGACTGATAAAAGAGAAAAAAGCAGTGCAAAAACCATCAAAATTTTAAAGGCAACCAAGAAGCAAGCACGCGCACTAGGCCATTATTTTAGCTAAGTATTGAGCATTCCAGAAACAGGTTATTGGGGATACAGAGAATGCTAAAGAATAATAGGCATAATGGTGCATGCCAAGCTCCAAAATTGAAATAAAAAAAAATCTAAGTCTGACTTCAAACCTATACTCTTGGATTTATTCAGGACATTTATATGAATCATTAACCTAGATTTCCAGGACAGTCGAGAGAAATCTATACTCTTGGATTTTTCCCGGCTTGTTGAAAGTAGAAGGCAAAATGCATTGCAAATAATGCGATTAAGGAGTAAGCTCAATTCATCAGTTTCACCTTAGCGGGTACATTGTAGGGAAAAACGAATTGTTCACGTACGTCACTAGTTAGCAGAACATTGCATCCTCGTGATCTTCTCCCCAGGAGGGAGATATATTTAATACAAAGACTTACCTTTTAACATCTAAAGCAAAGAAAATAAGGAAGATAAAAACAGAAACATATGCATACTTCCAGAATCAACATTTGAAGTAGTAATGATGCATGGGCTCTATTACTATAACATCACCAGTTTCTTCATGATACAAGAATCTGGAACAAGGAGGAACCAATTACCTAATGTTCGATTAACAAAATTATCCACTGATGCAGATGTGCGGCTGAACTCTACCAATTATGGTCTGCTTGGTGAAGAACATTCACAAAATGAAGAAGAGAAGATAAGACTCTCCTGTGAATGTAATCGTATTGCTTTCTAACTTCTCTTAGTTCAATGTGAACATAAGTTACGCGCTATAGATGTAAGAGGAATCTAGTAACGTAAACAGAATCATGGTAGCTTTGAACATCTATTAGATACTAGAACAACATATTGGATATTTATAGAGGCTCCTGTCAACAAATTGTGGCTATCAACAATTGTTGGCTAGCATAAAGAATTGCATAGCAAGCATAGAAGAAGAGAGATAGTGAGGTGAGAGAGAAAAGAAAAAGAAAAGGAGATAAAAAAAATATTCTGTATATTTTTGGTTTAATTTTTCTTTATAATTCTCCAATTTTTTCAGTAATAAAAGTCTTCTATTCTTGCCCGTAATTTTTATCATAATTTGGGAGTTTTTTTACGTAAAATCTGTATGTTCATTACTATTTCTTCAATCCTATTTAGCTGCAAACTTGCTCTAATCCGATCGATTTTAACAATAAGTGGTATCAAAGCAATGTGAGAAAATTACGACGAATTTTTTTACATAATCTGTTTAGAGTTCTAGTAAGCACAATGCAAGTTAGTGAATAGTAACCAAAAGGTGATAACTGTTCATTCATTTATTTTTGCATTAAATTGTGCAGTTACTATAATTCAAGTATACAGTACTATTCACGTATTCAGTACTATTCACATGTATGATACTATTCACGTGTACGGTACTATTCATTCATATAGGTATTATTAACGTGAAATAGTGAGAGCTAAATTCTGTTCGTGATAGAAGTAGTGACAGCAAAATTTGATATTGAAAAGTTCAATGGGAGTAATTTTTTATTGTGGAATTTGAAGATAAAGGCAATCTTGAGAAAAGATAATTGTCTGACGACCATTAGTGAACGGTCAGCTAGAGTCACAGATGAAATATGGAACGAGATATACGGGAATGCTGTAGCTAATCTTCACCTAACTTTAGCTGATGGAGTATTATCTAGCATAGAGGAAAAGAAGACCGCGAAGAAAATATAGGATCACCTCACCAAATTGTACGAGGCCAAATCACTCCACAACAAGATTTTTCTGAAGAGAAAATTATACACTTTACGCATGGCAGAATTCACCTCAGTGACGGAGCACTTAAATACTTTAAATACTTTATTTTTCTAACTCACATCATTGGGAAACATAATAGATATAAGTGAACGTGCAAAACTTCTACTCCAAAGTCTACCAAAATCGTATGATCAACTCGTCATCAATTTAACAAATAACACAAATACTCTAGCCTTCGACAATATTGCAGTTGCTATTTTGAAAGAAGAGAGTCAGTGCAAAACTAAGGAAGACAGGCTGGGAAATTCGCAACAAGCGGAGGCTTTAGCGGTGATGAGAGAAAAATCAATGAAATGTGGCCCAAGTGAGAGTCATAGTCATGGTAGATTAAAATCCAGGAGTAAGAAGAATTTCAAATGCTACAATTATGACAAGAAAGGTCACTTGAAGAAGGATTATTGAAATCTGAATAAGAAAGATTCTATTCCTCAAGAAAATGTGGCAAACACTCCAGATGATGGAGGTGCAATGGTCTATGAAGCAGCAACGACTATTGGAGGTAAGAGAAGATTTGTTAATGTATGGCTCTCGATTCAACAACTACTTTTCATATGACCTCTCGAAGAAAATGATTCCATCAGTATGAATCTATCTCTAAGGGATATGTGTATAGCTGTAATGATCAAGTTCTGAAGATTGTTGATATCGACACCATCAAGCTAAAAATGTATGATGGGACAACTCATGATGGGACAACTCAAACTATTGAAAACGTGACATATGGAGGGCCTGAAGACGAATTTGTTGTTGTAGGACAACTGGATGATCTCTATTTTAGATTTGATATTCAAAATACGATCATGAAAGTGATTAAAGGAGCACTAGTATTTATGAAAGCAGATAAGATTATTGCAAATTTGTACATGCTGAAGGGAATAACTTTGTAAGAAGGAGAGGCATTCGTTGTAGTGACTAGTCCAGATCATAAATTTGCAATAACGTGGCATAAAAAGCTTAGACATATGTCAAAATAAGGAATGGAGAGACTTGTAGAGAAGAATCTACTTCTAGGTCTCATAAATATATCACTACCCTTTTGTGAGCATTGCATTGTGAGTAAGCAAAATCGATTGATGTTCAATACATCAAAGTTCAAAAGCAAAGAAATTCTAGAATTGATTCACTCTGATGTATGACAAGCACCAGTTATGTCCTTAGGAGGAGAAAATTTCTTTATATCATTCATTGATGATTATTCGAGGAGATGTTGGGTGTTTCCTATCAAGAAGAAGGCAGCTGTGTTTTCAACTTTCAAATTGTACAAAGCACGGGTGGAACTCAAATCTGGTAAGAAGATCAAGTGTTTACACTTAAATAATGGAGGCAAATATACTGGAAAAGGATTTGATGAATTTTGCAAGCAATTCACTACAACATACACTCCTCAACAAAATGGAGTAACAGAGCGGATGGATAGAACTATGTTAGAAAGAACCAAAGCGATATTAAGAACTGCAAGCTTAGATAATAAATTTTGGGCAGAAGTAGCCAATATTGCCTGTTATATTGTGAATCGAGCTCTATCAACTGCAATTGAGTTGAAGACACCGATGGAGATATAGACTGGTAAACTAGTGGATTATTCGAACTTCCATATATTTGGAAGTCCGACTTATGTAATGTTCAATGCCCAAGAAACTACAAAGCTGGATCCAAAATCCAAAAGATGCATTTTCTTAGGGTATGCTGAAGGTGTGAAGGGGTATCATCTGTGGGATCCCACTGCCCACAAGATTGTTATCAGCAAGGATGTTATCTTCATAGAAGAGAAGGATCAATAGTAAGCAGAAAATGTTGGCATTGTATAAGAGAATATAGAAACTACAACAATATAAATGGATAGGGAAGTTAATCAAAATGATTCTTTTGAAGTTGTATCAGAGCATAAGGAGCAAGAACCAGTTGAATATGATGTTCGAGATACTCAAAGACCAACTCAAATAAGACGAGCACTGAGTTGACACTCAGATTATATTATGAAGAGCAATATTGCATACTATCTTTAAACTGAGGACGGAGAGCCATCAACTCTTCAAGAAGCAATGAATAGTTTAGATGCATTCAGTGGATGGCAGCAATGCAGGAAGATATTGAAGCTCTGCATAAGAATAAGACATGGGAGCTGGTATCACTATCACAAGGAAGAAAGCCTATTGGCAATAAATTACAAGATCAAGCGAAGTGGTGATGGTCAAGTAGAGCAAATATCGTGTTAAATTGGTGGTAAAAGGATATGCTCAAAAAGAAGGTATTGATTTTAACGAAATATTTTCTCCTGTGGTTTGACTTACTACAATTCAAGTAGTTCTAGCAATTTGTGCTATATTTGACTTATATCTTGAGCAGTTAGATATGAAATCTGCATTTCTTCATAGAGATCTTGAAGAAGAAATTTATATGCTCCAACCAGAAGGTTTTGAAAAAAAAGGGGAAGAGAATTTAGTTTGCAGGTTGAACAAATCTCTATATGGTTTAAAGCAGGCGTCGAGGTGTTGATACAAAAGATTTGATTCCTTCTTCATGAGTCTTGAATATAGTAGACCTTTGTGCATATTTCAAGAGGTTTGAGAAAGATGATTTTATAGTCTTGCTATTGTATGCAGACGACATGTTAGTAGCAGGACCTAATAATGATCATGTCAAAGAATTGAAGGCACAATTGGCTAGAGAATTTGAAATGAAGGACTTGGGACTAGCAAACAAGAATCTAGGGATGCAAATTCACCGAGACAGAAATAATAGGAAGATTTGGCTTTCTCAAAAGAATTATTTGAAGAAGATCTTGCGGCGATTCAACATGCAAGATTGTAAGTCAATTTAAACCCCTCATCCTATTAATTTCAATTTATCGTCAAGTATAAGTCCTAGCAATGAAGAAGAGAGGATGGAGAAGTCTCGAGTACCGTATGCATCAGTAGTGGGGAGCCTCATGTTCGTTATGATTTATACAAGACTAGACATTGAACATTTAGTGGGAGTAGTTAGTAGATATTTGGCGAATCCTGGTCGAGAGCATTGGAATATTGTTAAGAGGGTTCTCAGATATATCAAAGGAACCTCAGATGTTACATTATGTTATGGAGGATCAGATTTTACTATTAAAGGATACGTTGATGCTGATTATGTAGGTGATCTTGATAAAAGTAAATCCACTACAAGATATGAGTTTATACTAGCTAAAGGAGCTGTGAGCTGGGTTTCAAAACTGCAGTCAATTGTGGCTATGTCAACAGCAGAAGCAAAGTATGTAGCAGCTACACAAGCTAGTAAAGAAGCAATGTGGTTGAAGATATTGTTGGAAGAACTTGGGAATAAACAATAGAATATTATTATGACAGTCAGAATGCTTTGTATTTTACAAAGAATCCAACATTTCATTCAAAGACAAAGCACATTTGAGTTCAATATCACTTTGTTCATGAGAAAGTGGAAGAAGGAACAGTGAACATGTAGAAAATTCATACAATAGATAACATGGCATATTTTATGATAAAAGCAATCAATGGTGACAAGTTTATGTGGTGTCAATCCTCGTGTGACCTGATAGAAATGTAAACAACATGAAGCGGCAAGGTAAAAAAGAATGGTGTGAAGATATGATTGATTATCAATCAAATCTTCAAGTGAGAATTGTCAACAATTGTGGTTGTCAACAATTATTGGCTAGCATGGTGAATTGCAAAGTAAGCAGAGAAGAAGTGAGATAGTGAGGTGAGAGAGAAAAGAAAGAGAAAGAGAGATACAAAAACATTCTGTATAGTTAAACTTATTTTTACAATTGAATTCATATATGATAGATTATTTTTATATTTAGCCAATAGAAATAGACCTAATATATCATATACAATAAGTAGGTTTAGTATATATATACAAAATCATATTAAAGAAAATTTGAATGCATTAAAAATATTTTTTAAATATTTAAAAGGAATAATAGATTTTTTAAACATATTTAGGAATGCATAATATAATTAAAAGATATAATGATATATAATAGATAATTAGTAATGTTAACATTAAATAAACCACTAGTTATATATTTATGTTAAAAGGAGTTACTATTTTTTTTGAAAAATATGTGAAACAAACTATTATTTTAAAAAGTACAATAGAAACTGAGTTAATTGTTTTAGATATTACATGTATCATATGACTTTCCAATGTTAAATAATTTTTTGTTAACTCTATTTTTACGTTAAGAATCTAAATTTTGTTAATTTATTAAGACAAACACATAATAATAAGAAAATGAATAAATGTGCTTAAGTAAGATATAAATTAGTAAAGAAACTTGTAATCATCAAATTGTGGCTTTGAATGTTATTAAACTTCGAAAAGAATTTTGCAAACTATTAACTAAAGATCTTTCTTAGAGTTGAGTCATAAAATCATCAAGGGAAATAGGTCTAAAAACTATAATAAATTCATCTGCAGAAGAATCTATAACTAGAGATCTCGTGAAGGAGGTTCAATGGGTAAAACAATATGATGCATGACTTATTGAAGAACTTCCATGATTTTAGAATCCTTATTATGTAGTGCATATTAAAGTGTGATATTAGGTGGCTTTATAACTATTAATGATTCTAAGTCAAGAATTCTTGCAAGGCAAGGTCATATACACCCTTAAAAGGATCACCTAAATGAGATTTGTTGTAAGGTTGCAAAATAAGATATGGATTAATTTTAGATTTCTTATGAGACTTAAGAGATGGTCACATAGTACAACCTAATAGGAACTTGACCAAAGTCAATAAGATATATGTAACAAACTAAATCTGGGTTAAGGAATCCAATTCAATACAATGTCACCATGGTTCTTCCAAAACAATTAATTAACCTTAAGCATATATTAAAAAATAGTAAGTTATATATGCCTATTACACATAATTTTGTTGCTTTTTTTCTTTATCTTATTTTATTTGAAATTTTGTAACTTGTAAAGGAATGCTATATATGTGTGCGTGTGTGTAGAAATTTTGTAATTTATAATATATGCATATATTACAAAATTTCAAATTAAATTTGCTCTTATCTTTTAATACCTCTTAATTCTAAGAATTATGTCTTCATATTTAATCATATCAATCTTTCATATTTATTTTTATTTTACAAGTTTTGAATAGAGTTGGTAATGGGCTAGGCCTTAGGCTTGATTCTGGCTGAGAATTCGATTAGACTTAGGTCATTTTACTCAAGCCATAGACTTCAAGTATTCTAAAATCTATCTAGAGCTCAAATCCACCCAAGTCCTAACCCGAGCCTAACCTAATATGCCATTTCCTTTTATAGACGCCTTTGTGACTCTTTAACTTAGATCATAATCTTTCCACTAGTATTAACAAACTAGCTAAAAGAATTTAGTAATTTCTAATAACACTATTTATTTGTTAACTCAAAAATCATGAAAGTAGGCCACCAACCATTTCATCGGTAATATTTACTATGTAACTCTTACTTATTAACTTACAAACTTCTAGATATAATATTATCATAGTGATGACGAAAAATAGAAAAGAAAATGTGATTGGCAATAGAAGATATGAGAGAAAAACAAAAGTAGAAGAAAGAAGAGGGAATAACAACTAGAAATAGAAAACATAAGAGAGAAAATACAATAGAAGAGATGAGAGAGAAAGAAAAAATAGTAAAGAGGAACAAAGAGATGAATGGTTGTGATGGAGATAAAGGAAGAGAGTAGAAGTAACCCGAACTAATACACATGTTATGTTTTGGGCCAAATTGGATTGTGAAATCCGAGTTTGAACTTCACCTGAAGTTCATTTTGTTTTTAAAAAAAAGCTTGAATTTGATTGAAGCCTAGTCAACTCA
This sequence comes from Erythroxylum brevipes, assembly GCA_027479065.1. Classification (NCBI taxonomy): domain Eukaryota; kingdom Viridiplantae; phylum Streptophyta; class Magnoliopsida; order Malpighiales; family Erythroxylaceae; genus Erythroxylum; species Erythroxylum brevipes. The sequence goes on from JANIHY010000002.1 coordinate 48,065,281, forward strand.
TGCTAAACTTGTTGACCTTATGATGAGTCAAACTTGTAACATCCCGTTACCGGAGTGACGGGTACATTGGTAAATTGGATCGGGTTAGGATTTAGTACAGGCAAAGTGTTGCATTAAACATGCATTACAGTGTCAATAGTTATTGGTAAATGTCATAAGTATACATATATATGTACAT
>JANIHY010000002.1:48107358-48118753 GCA_027479065.1 Erythroxylum brevipes
GCGGATGAAGGATTGAATGTCTTCTTATTTTTATTAATTATTTTTTAATAAATATATACGGAGATCCTTTTGACTACTTTATAAAGAAAGATGTAATAATCATCAAATAATAATAAAGTAGTAATAGATATGTTGCAGGAAATAAGACATCTAATAACAAAGCATATGTTTTATTTTTATCTTTAATACGACTTCAGAGAAAAAAAAAATTATAATGCAGAACATTTAAAATAGTTAGGAAGATTTTTGAGTATTCTGCAACCACACCACACCAGGCGAGGTCAGGAGATGTTCCATGCATGCAAAGAAAACGTACGCGTTGGAATAAGTAAGAACACTCAGCTGTGGTGGATAGATACACAGGTTCTGGTAAGGCTAAGGCTGAGTGATTGTAAGTTACTGGAAGACCGTGGTCTGGTTCTCGAGTTTACTAATCTACTTTTGGAACTCTTAACAAATGGAGGATGATAGGAAAGGCTGAGTGATTGTAAGTTACTGGAAAATCAGTTTCATGCATTTTGACATCATTAGTACTTTACAAGAATCAAATATTACCTGCCCAACCTTTCTCATTCATCTTGTTTTAATTTTAAAATTTTTGTTTCGTAAATAATATTAACCAAAAAAAAAGAAGAAATTAATAAATAATTCTGAAAAGATATGCTTACCTGAGACTGTTGGAACCAGTTGAAGTGGTTATATCGGTCATGGGAATGTGAAAAGCTTCAGACCATGAAAACTGCCTGAGGCAAGTGGCTGTGGGTGTTCCCCACCGGTAAGTACCAGCGGAGAAATTCAGCGACTCCTCTTCTTTGCTTTTCCAATGAAAAGGCTGCTTAAACACCTTCACTTGTTCACTTTTTAGCTTTTCCAAAATCTCACGTGAAATACCATGATTCAGGACCTGAAAGAATCCCCACTCCTGCGAAGCCCTAGCTATTTCAAGCTTACATTTCTCTTGCTCTGCAGCTTCCTCCAGGTTCAAACGACCAAGATCAATCAGCGGAAGCTCACACTCCTCGACAATGTCAAAGTCGTTGATACCGGTCGTTCCAGGCTTGACAACCACGGATTCTTGACACAGAAGGGTCTTGAATGTTTCATGAAAAGGCGGGTCAGCGTTCATGCTCTGAGGCTGAAATAAGTTGAAGATCAAAGAGAGCTGGTGATGAATTTAGAAATAAACACAAAAGGAAAAGAACAGGAAAAATAAAAGCTTTTGATACTTTTTATAAGAGGCAAGAGGGCAAGGAAAGACAGAGAAAATGAGAGGCACAGGGCATAAGGGAGCCTCGAGGAGCAAGCTCCATTTATTTCCTATTTCCCTTTTTGTTGTTACCTTCTTTGTGTCGAGCAAACCTTATGGATTTCTCTTTCACAAGTATTGGACTTTGAAGACAAAAGTTGATTTCATGTTTTTTGGTCTATGCATACTATTCCTTCACACTCTCAATCCCCTTGCGTGATTCTTTTTTTCTGTATAACTTGCTTACCACGTGACGTGGATAAATGAATATTTAATTATGAATATTTAAAAAATAGTTTTACTTGTATGGATAAATGAAATGAAATACAATATTTCATGTAAGTTTCAATATAGTTGTCACAAAGGTTAATAAGAAAAGTGCAAGTCAATTTTTACGCATATTGTATGATTCATGCATCTAGTCCTATGCTACTAATCAAATTATTCATCATAGAATTGAGAAAGGTGAATATTAGTCAGGCAACCATTAAGCAGATTCATTGCATTGTGATATATGTATGAATTTTTTAAAAAAAAAATGGTAATTGAGTCCAAGTAACACAGCAGGGCCAAGTAAGCAAAAGTTTTGAAAGACAAGGACAAGGAAAAACAGAAGCACATGGTCATTCAGTGGACCCTATTTGAATGCACTGTTGGTGATGCTTTAGTGGACAGTAGAAATCAAACCTAATTGCCAAGTTTTATAAAACAAAATATTTGGTCCTCGAACAATATAACTTTACAAGTCCAAATATGTGTCGAAGAGACTCTCTTTTTTTTTTTTTTTGCCTTTTCAGATTTACCATAATGCACAACTTTCATCTAGATTCTCTGTAATAACTCTATTCCAGTACCTAATACAACATTGTTTTGTAAGTTCTGCATATGATACGATAATTTTATGAACCATTAATTTTCACTGCCAGATTAACTCATGCCAGAGAAATTTACTTGCTGCCAGTTATTTTGCATAGAACAAGACATTAGCCTAGCACTATGAAGCAGAACTAGAAATTTCTCTATAATTATACCGATGAAAAGAAAACACGAAAGTTTGCCTTGTGTAATTTCGCTGTAATATACTGATGGGAAGCCAACAACCAAGTTGTCTCGCCTGTGCTCGCTATGGTCGATGGGACCTTTACGGTATGTCCCTAGCAAGCTACGAGGGGGGTTCAGATCATTGTCTGTTACTGCCCTATTTCATGAATTACGCCTAGTTAGCTATGAGTGGATCTGTCTTCCTTGGGATTTGCGTAATTTGTTTTAATAGCATCGTTGTCATGTTGTTGTGCACAAAGTCAACCTGATAGTTTCTTAACAAATCATATACCAGATCTCCCTCGTCCCATATGGTTCAAGGTACTAAAATAGACCACAAGATTTCACAATGTGACCATTCAACAAACTTCACTCATCCTAATAAACCATAACCTAGAGATTGGATATCAAACCTTCCAAATGCAAACTACAGGCCAACAATTTGATTAGGAATGTTTTGGAATCAAATTGTTGGCCTTTAGTTTGCATTTGGAAGGTTTGATACTTGGTTTTAAAGTGATAAGATTATAAACCTACCAACATTATAATATATTCCTGTATAAGAAGATAAAAGAGTCCTTCAAATAACAGCAAACTAGTGAGAAGTTGAAAGGTGGCCCAAAATTATAGGAACACCCTGATTAAGGGGGTCTGAGCAATACATATATACATACCAGGCAAAGGCCTCTTAATACACTTCCTTGAAAGTTTGAATTAGTAGTTTCAATAGTACTATGCCCTATAGGTTCTATGGGTCAAATCATCTCAGTGAATTTTTTAGTAATTCACTGTTAGTCATGTGACAACTTGGAATTAAAGATGCGTGTAATTAAGGCTAGGCTGATTTAAGAATCCTATAGGAAAACCCTTTTTCAATTGAACTGGAACTGTGTCACATGACTGCCCATAATAATAATAATAAACTTTACATAAAATCTGAGTTTATAGCTGCAAGACAAATCTAGACCACACCAGAAATGGCATATGTGTATCAGGTGAAGCCTTAGAGGCTTGTAAGTTGACTAACGTACTTTACTCCCTCTCAACAACCATACATCCTTAACTTCAGCTACCGCAAGTTAATTTGGACGAAGTTTACTTTTGAACAAAAAGGAATATTTATTTGTACGTTATAAAATACCACAACCACGTTTTGTATACAAGCCAAAAATCCAATCTGTAGCAAGTGAAGTATTTATGAACACATATGCATAAGTAGCTATTGAAACCGTAGGAGATGGATCTTTCCGTCACCTGGTTAATGTTATCTATGCAATTATTGGACTCCACCATTGTTGCTCTTCCCTGGAGGTATAAGCTAGAAACCGAACTTCTTGAGATGGATATTAATTGTTCCTGCAATATCAAGGAGTGTTACACTCAGTGAATGGCTGAACAATAATTAAACCAAACCAGACGGGTACTAAGTTAACTGCCGAAATTGAAGACCCAAAAAAATCATAGCATCCATTTACATTTAGTTATGGAACAGCTTGAAGATTGCTTGTTGCTACTAGGAGTAGTGCAGTTACTTTCATGGCTATACACGGAAAAGTTAAGGTCTACCAGTAGCTCTCAGATAAGAGAAAATGGGAAGGAAGTGATATTCTTCTCTATGTCGAAAACGGTGGTAAAGAGAAGAAACAAGTGCATGAACGAGAAAAGATTTGAGACAAGCTCACAGGAAAGAAGAGTGAAACATGCATAAGGAAATGTAATATCGAGAGTGAAAAATCTCTAGGAAAGTTATACGAGTTTCAGTCAAATTGCAATGAGTTCAGAGTGGACTAAAATGAATGAAGTGAGAAATAAAGTATGGAATGGACATAAAGACAGTGAAGAACATGTCCTGACACTTACTTGTGTGTGTCTATGCAAGGGGGAGGGAGAGAAAAAGGATATTGGTTTGTGTAGTTTACGAAGATTGCATGGGAGATTTTTTTATAGGATAGAAAGGGATGTCAAGAGTTGATTAGTTTACCAATTGTGTGATTAGGAATATATTTTACATATTTGCTTTTGTATCTAATAGTGGTATAGATTAATGATAGGACCCCAGAATTGATATCTAAATCTAATCAGTGATTGCTTAAAATTTCCAAACAGAAAAGAAAGGATAAGTTTTTCCTTTTATGGTTGCAAGAGTTGGAGGGAAAGAGATGAGGAAGTGATACACTTGGAAGAATGAGAGCCAATTGATATATCTTTCTTTATAGTGTGTGTGACCGAGAATCGAAGGGAGGGGCCTGGTTTAATCTACAACAGTTCAAGACAACATTCCGTTTCAAAACTGTGTGAAACAAGATCAGAGAAACAAGACACATGATTAGTACTGTAACCAACCGCATATAACTACTGTTAACTGCTATGATCAATTGGGGACATACGTGGCTGCAGCTGGAGTCACATGCATGTTAAATGTGCACGTCAAGATTTGGATCCAATTTGCCCTACCTGGCCAGTTAGTTTCTCTGGAGAATTAATAATATAGTCGTGAAAGTATATTATAATGGCGTAGCTAGATAAACGATGTGAAACCTTAGAATCTAAAAAGAAATCTTAAAAGACGTTCAACACAGAATTTCAAAGAGGTTAGAGTTCCTGGCAAATTGTCCATTGAGGAGTTGGTGCTCTGAATCATGTATCAGCTATAAAGGTTTGGTATTATGAATCAAGATCTTGATTACACAAATGGATTATAGTGAAATTCTAATTTACTGTGAAGTACTGTATGTCAATCCTACCCGATTCATGTATTAAATGCTTTCACTCCATAATTATTCATTTATTAAGACTCTGATAATCCAGGATGATTCATGTGCAATGTTTTGAACTGAAAGGACATGAGCATCAGCTGTAGGATTCATGCCCAGACTTCTTAGAACAGAGATTCACTACAAAATATCCCAGGTGTATTATATGACGTTTTTATATGAGCAGTGCTACTCAGCTTTCACTGACAACGAAAGATCCCTGTGTTTCTAATGTTAAACAACAAAACCAGATGAGCAAGGCGACGTGGCCTGATACATGTTTGGTTTTTTTGGTATTGTTTTTCTCTTGTTTTGAAATACACCGCGATTCCAATTGCTTCCGTTGCTCTTTCAGTTTTTGGGTGTCGTTCTGGGGTCTAGATTTTTTGTCCAATTTTATGATGTCTCCAGTAAATTTTAGTCATTTATTTATATGGGTCTTACGTGAGCTCCACATAAATAAATGTGAAACCCACATAAATAAATGGCTGAAATTTACTGGACACAATAAAACACTGTCAAACTGGACAAAAGATCTGGTCTCGTCATTCTGTGATGTAGGCACTGGGAACGAAGCTGTCGAGACACCAAAGAACGTGCGCCTGATGAATAGGTGAGCTGTAAATATTATTTGGTACCAAATGAGCACTTAATTAGGTGACCCCTAGGTAGACCGGGATATGATTATGGTTATGGACCCGGAAATTAATACTGGAGACATGTGATCAATAGATTAAGATGAAACTGAACAGGAACAGCACTTTTTAGTTGTGATAGACCAACGGTTGAGCTGTCAAAGGTACGTACTTGTTCCAAGAGGTTGATCCCCAACTCTAAGGACCTCCAGTCGCAGGCCGATTATTGCTGGAGGATTGAATCATGATTTAATCTTGGTCAACCTCTTAATAGAGCGGTCCATTACCTCCCGGTTATTGCCAGGAGTCGAACACCTTGTTCCAATTGACCCTGTTAGTTTGCCAACCAAACTATCCGTGGGGGCACGTACTTGATTTTACTCTGGTTATAGTTACAACCCAGATGCCCTTCTTGGCAACGAAACGATGGCGGAGTTAGAAGAAGAACAATTTTAACGCGATTCTTCTTCTTGAGTCATGTCAGACTGACCAGTCATTAATATGTGGGAAATCTCCATATCTTCTTCTTCTTCAAACTTTCCTCATTAAAATTTATTAACTGAAAGATTCGGTCCCTCTTAACTTTATGTTATAAAGCTGACATGACGACTCGTGGCGTCGGCTAACCCCTCCCATCCCCTGCTAAAGATCATGTGGATTGCTTCCTCAATGCTCCAAAGTATTCATCAAAAGTTGTTTCGTTATTGTCATGCTTATTGGTCGCCGTTCCCATTGACACTGAAAAAGCCCCACACACCCCATGCCCGACCTGTATCTTTGTCAGATAACCACTGCCACTCTTCTTAAGAGAAACTTTAAACCCGCGCCTGCAAACTGCAATCACGAGCTATATAACTTGGGAAAAGCTGAAGACACGGACGCTTCAGGCTAGTTGTTTCAGTTCAGAACTTCAGAATTCAGATGCTTTGAATTGCAGATTACAGGTTGGATTACTTGGGATTTTCAGGATGGTTCCAGAGATCCCATATCTGGGATGTGTTCATTGTTTTCTTTTCCTTGGCAAGTAACATCACAACAAAAGATCAAGATATCGTCAGGACTTAATTATTGCGCTGCTGACTCGGAGCTGTTAGTTCTTTAATCTCTTCAACAAAATGACAGAAACCCGCAAAATGTCCAATGGGAGACTTTTCTAATATGTGTCATAATAATTAAAGAAGGGGAGCACATCATCTGGGAAGTATCCACCGTAGAAGTTTGAGAAAAAAAATCCGGAAGTATGTGGTAGTTTCAAAAAATCTCATATTTGACTTCAGTGTTTTCTAACACCAATCTAAAACTAAAAAAATTAAACACATAAATATAAATTAATATCAAAATTTGGTAACACAATTTCGATAAACTTTGTCTACCTATGCGGAGCTCTTATATAGCTTAATTATTTTTACATATGATGCAATAATAGTTTTATTCAAGACATTACAAAGTTGACTCATCCTATTCTTGACACTATTCCTCATTCTTACTACCTGTAAAAGTATATCATACCCAATAATATGACTGTCTTGTACTAACTTCAATATTTTTTTTTCAATAATGTTTAATGATAATGATACTAAAATAAACAACTGAAGTGATAAAACAATAATTAACATAAATAAAGACAACATTTGATATAAAAAGCAATTCCTCTAAATATGTCGCTTCATCAACGAAAGAACGGGAGGTTGTCAACCAAAAAATCTGCTCTGAACCTTCGATACAGTTACTGAAACATCCCACGAACAACAGTCACAAAACGTTAACTTAATAGAGTTGCAATAGGTACAACAATTGTTGAAGTTTTTCACATAAAACCAACAATAAAGACAACAACTACAAAGTCACAAAAACTTCTGAAATTTTTGCACACCAATACTAAAAACGACAATCACAAAATTACCCAAAACCACCCTCAATTCTCATTCAACAATAGGAAAGTATGTAGTTGGCCATCAACAATTATTCAGCCCACTTATGTCACCTAATCAACAAAAAACGTAGCAGCAAGATGGATTAATTATCAACTTAAAGTCAGTTGAAAAATCCAGCTACAAAACTACCCAATCAATGACAACTTCACAGAAGAGAAACATAGCACTCAAGATCAACCCAGGGTACGTAATCAGCTAGGAAAAATTGCAATAGATACGTGATACACTTGTAAGTTTTCAGTAGCAAGAATTACGTGATACACCTATAAGTTTGCAATAGCAAGAGTTCTTTTTGAGCAAAAACACTTATAAAGCCTTATCGAAAATTACTTCAAAAATACCAACTAACAAGTTGTCCAACATCTATTATTTTTCCTTTGCACAAACGAGGACATTCAGCCTACTATCCACATGAATCTCAGCCACATTACAGTTACTATTATCTATTCAAATTGAATAACCATTATCCCAAAATAGATTATAGATTTAAATCCCATATTAATTAAAAATTTAAGCTAATCAACATTATCTTGAAAATCCAATTAGCAAATAATGTCAAAATTAATAATAAAATACCTAACATGTATCTTATCAGAAGTTAAAAGAGATAAAAGTTGAAACCAACTTGAAAAGCATAAGGATTCTCCATCACTAGACCTTTTATGTGGTTGAAGACCTTGAAGATGAAATTGATGTGGACAATGAGGGGCTTTTCCTACAGGTTACCATAATTAGGTAATGCTTAAAATGATCTAGTAGTATAACTTGAAAAATCTACACTTGACTTCTTAATATTCTCATATCACTTGTCTATGTCATTAAACTAGTTGAACTGTAGCCTCGAAAGATCAACCTTGTAGTGCAACATTGGCACACTCCTGTCTTGCAAGTATTAGAATATAATATTAGAACATAAATGCATATTCACCAGTTATATTGACAACTATAAAGTTCTAACAAACCATATACGTGTATGGCTGATATTCTCCATTGTAATAGAATTTGTTATGATAATATCATACTGAGCACCATCTGTGAGGTGTGCTCAGCATTATTCACTTTTCTATTATATTGTTTTCTCTTTCTTAGTATCAAAGAAAAATTTCTACCTAAGTTGCTTCCTCTGTGTCCTCAGTGCAGATGTCTTTGTCTCCTTCATCAAGAACATACAAACTATTCAATTCATCCAGCCAGACTACATCTATCAAGTGGGATAGAAGTAATTATCTGGTCTGGGAGTTTGTTGTCCTCCCGTTGATTGAAAGAAACCTACTTGTATCCCACATTAATGGGACCAGTGCAGCGCCACCTCGCCTTATCACCTCTAAAATGGAAATCATTCCAAATCCAACATTTGAGGAATGGTTCTCAGTCGATAGGCCTTTTGTATGGTGACTGTGCAACACAATGAGCCTCGAGATTGGCGCTCAACTTCTTCACTATCAAACTGCTCAAGAGCTTTGGATAGGAGAAAAAGACCTTATGTGTGCATATATAAAGTCCAAGGTGATGGTGTTTAAGTCGGATCTCCATAAAACTAGGAAAAACAATATGAAGATGGAAGAATATTTGGCAAAAATGAAGAGCATCTCAGATCAACTCACCTTAGCAAGAGCTCCAGTTGTTAAAAATGACCTCATTCTACATACGTTGAATGGTTTGGACGCAGACTACAATCCCATTGTAGTAAAGCTAATTAATTAAGTCGATTTAACCTGGGTTGAAACACAATCAGTATTATTAACATTCGAAAGTAGGCTGGAGCAACTCAATCACCTCTCATTATTAACTATTCAACCAATAGAAAATGTGGCTCAATGAGAGGGATCAGATTCTGCTAATAACTATCAGAAGAATTCCTCCGAAAAATCTTCTTGGCGTGGTTCACATGGTGGACGAGACCATGGTAGATCTCATGGAAGAAGAGGAGGATATAATAATAGTGGTGGACATCTCTTTTGCTACCTATACGAGAAACTTGGACATACGATACTGAATTGCTATCATAAGTTTGATGGAAACTTTTACCCACCATCAACACAAAATAGATATTCACCTTCAACCTTTTATGCGGGACCTTACACGGTCAATGACTCCTCATAGTAGATGGATAGTGGTGGTTCATATAACGTGACATCAAATTCTACACAAGTTGATCATTTCTCTCCCACAGATAAACAATATATTTCCACTTATACTAGAGAAAAGGCTAGCATAATTGGTATTGGCACAACCTCTCTACTGCATTCAAATTTAACACTTAAAGATATTTTAATTGTATCTGCTACTATAAGCTTTTTGAGTGTACATAAATTAACAAAGGATAATCCAGTGGTAGTTACATTTACTAATGATGGTTGTGTGGTGAAGGGAAAGAGGACAGGGCAATAAGTAGCACAAGGGAGGCCAATCCAAGATCTCTATCTAATGGATGATTGGTTGAAGAAGAAGAACCAAGGGCATGCTCAAACAAACATAGCAACCATGTTAGAAAACAAACACCAATAATTCGGGACTTGGAACTATAAACTAGGACATCCCAGTAATAGATTCCTAAAGAATACATTGAATAACTATAAAGTTGATATTGATTTCCAAATCTTCTTCTATGAAGCATGCCAATTTGGAAAATCTAAGTTGTTGCCTTTCCCTAAATCTATGTCTTATGCTACCTCACCTTTTAAATTAGTTCATACCGATTTATGGGGACCATCACCAGTTCATTCAGTAGGTGGTTTTTGGTTCTACATACATTTTATAGATGATTTCTAGGGGTGTTCAAGAAAACCTGCGAACTTGTGAATTGAACTTGAACCGCTTAAATCGAACTTATAAATAAGGTTAACTGAATCTGATTTCAAGTTTGGTTCGAACCGAACCTGAAAAATTAGGTTCATAGTTCAAGTTCAAGTTTCTAACTTACGGTTCTAGGTTAACCGAACCTATAGCAGGTTAACCGAACCAAACCTGATCTATAAGTTTAGGTTTAAACTTGAACCTGAAACACCCAAAAAACCTATTATATATTTAGATATAGTTTAAGAGGATATTATTAATAATAAATTCACTAGTATTTACTATATTAGTTATTAAGTAAAAAAAAAAAAGAAAAGGAAAAACTACTTTAATTCTATGTTATTAAACGTAAATCTTGAACATTGCTATTATAAGTAACAACTAATGCATAACACTCAATACTTCTATTTCAAATAGTAATTAATATGTTTCAAAGATGTAAGGTTTTGTGTTCAATTTTTGTTAATATAATGAATAGCAATCATTTTAAAATTTAAATTGAGAATAGCATGTAGTTTGTTCTTATACAGCAACATAGTTTGTTTTTATATGAATAATTGATAAAATTGCTAAGATCACTTATAAATTCAGTTCTTCTAAAAAAGGGTAATTCAATCCAACGATCTTAATACAAACCTTGTAAATTTATGGCTAAGATCGCTTGAATCACAATTGATTTTTTTAAATCAAATATTAGCTATTGAAGTTGAAAGGTTTTTCTCTCGATGAAAACAAAGGAAAATTAAAGGTCACCCTATTCGTTCAAAAAAGAAAAAATTACATTCAATCAGTGTTACGGATTTCGTACCGTATCGGCCAAAAAATGATACCAGTATAGACATAAAAGGTACTGGTCATAAATTTTGGTCTGTACCGGCCGGTACCGCCAATATCGGAACTTTCCGGGCCATTCCGCAAAAAAGAATACTCCTAGGGATCATTTAAAAAAAAAAAAACTTAACCCTAAATAATCTACCCCCTCCCAGATCG
>JANIHY010000002.1:48244718-48264225 GCA_027479065.1 Erythroxylum brevipes
TGGAAATTCATTGTATTTGGATTCGCTTTAGTTCGTTTAAAGATGAATATAAGAAAGGAATAAGAATAAGAAAAAAATTTATACCGGATTTTGGGATAGTTTGAGTCTAAGGAATTCCAACGCGATCATTTTCTTTGGTTGTTGTTCTCGGATGTCGAATATGATTCAGCTCAGTTACTTTGATTGTAAGATTTGAATTCGATTTGTATCTATTTCGCCTTTGATTGTAGCCGTTCCGATTTGCTTCTATTGATTCTGTATTCGATTTGCATTCGCTTTGCTTCCGCTTTCGCTTTGTTTGTCGTTATCGAATTCAATTGATCCATTTTGAATTCGCCTCATTCTTTGTATCCGTTTCTGCTTTTCGGTTGGGATCCGATTTCCGGATCGGGTCTCAACACAAATGATTGTCTTACATGCCATGATTAGGGGTCCAAATTTTTCATTATATTTAGGACACCTATGGAGAAACTTTTTGTTAATTGCAAATCATTGTTGGAGGTATACAAAGGTCCTGTACACATAAAGTGCTAACGTCTCTCTTCACTATTTCTCTGTCCAGATAGATAATCTCCCTTGTGGAGGTGCAGTATAACTTGTAACTGTCTTTTAGTTCTTCCTTTAACTGTTTCTTGTCTTCTCTTGTGAATTCTCTGTTGAACTAAACATGTAGCTATTTGACACAGTTATTCTGCTTTCCTTATTCAGTTGTTCTAAAATTCCACCTCTGTTTTTGTTTTCATAGCCATTCTATTCCTCTGAACTTTAGTTAGTTACTCAACACCCTACGTTTACTTAAAATTGTGTCACAATAGATATCATGTTTCTCCGACAAAGAAAATGCAATGGCCTCTAAGTTACCGGCAGAATCATCTGTGGATGGTCAAACAATCAGGGATACAACAAACCTGCTTCAACCCATCCAAAAGGTATTCCAGTTATTCCTCCTCCTATTGCTCCAATACCTACAATTCCTTTAGCACCTCTCCCAATCTGGCTCTCTACTGTTTCTTGCCCCACTTTGCCACAAAACGGTCAACTTCGAGCTAGTGACTCTGATGATACTGACCAAGATGATAACTCTGCTCCTGTTGGCACCAATTCCACTGGTGGATATGAGATTAAAGAAGAGAATCGGCAAGTAAGAGAGCTGTTGGTTTTTTTAATGTAGAAAAGAGATATATGGAGAAGTTTCTCAATTTTTATTGAATAGAAGCTTGTCTATTTATACAATCTTTTTCTAACTAAAATTCAAAAATCAGATAATATCTAATCTAAATCAGTATAAAATAAAATCTAATTTATTTGATGGCTATCCCAATAATATCTCTAATAATATCTTTGACTGTTTCAAAGTCAAATACTCAACACTCCTCCTTGACTTTGATACTGCAAACTCCAAACAGCTTTTTTTTCTTTTTTTTTGTTTGTGCTCCCATAATTTCATTGTTAGGCAAGACATGATGCTGTAAATAACTCCTCCTCTTCAAGTTGATCGTTTGCTGCTTGTTTGGCTTCTCACATTTTGTTGCTCTTGACATATCTTTTCAATATATCCTAGTTGTCCACACTTGTTGCATCTTACATCTGGTTGTCGTCCAGTGATATCTTGTGGTGGAGGTACTGGGTTTGGTAATAAAAATGAGAGCGGTATGTCTAAAGATGTGGTTTTGTTATTTTTGTTGTTCCTTGAAGTAGTAGTAGCAATATTGCTAATACTACTATTGTCAGAAGATGATAAACAAAATGCAAGATTGTCATTTTCATCATCTTCATTGTTGTTGATGTTTATATCACGTCTTCTTTTCCAAAATTGAAGCGTCAACGACCCTTCAACATCTGATCTTTTGTTTTTGTTGTTGATGTCGTAGTCTTCATCTACAGCTTCCCACAAGTCATTTGCTTCAAGGAAGGCCTCCATTCGAATAGCCCAACTTAGATAATTTCTTCCATCAAAGACTGGCAGAGTAATGACAGTGAATGATGATTCTGAATCCATTGTCGTGTGGTTTTTGTTTGTGGTGTGGGAAAGCGTAGAATGAGTTATGGATTATAGGTTATAGGTTTGTAGGTTTAGAGGTCCCTTAAGATCAAGAGAGCTCTGATACCAATTGTTGTTTTTTTTTATGTAGAAAAGAGATATATGGAGAAATTTCTCAAATTTTATTAAATAGAAGCTTGTCTATTTATACAATCTTTTCCTAACTAAAATTCAAAAATCAGATAATATCTAATCTAAATCAGTATAAAATAAAATCTAATTTATTTGATGACTATCCCAATAATATCTTTAATAATATCCAATAATATCTCTAATAATATCTTTGACTGTTTCAAAGTCAAATATTCAACAAGAGCAACGACGGAAGGCAATGCAGGAACTTTTGATGAAGAGGCGTGTTGTTGCTCTTGCAATGCCCACCATTGATAAAGCGGTCCTCATCTTTGTCGCCTTGGTGGACACACAAAAATTTTTGGAGAGCGAGAAATGGAGAGACATGAAAGGTTGAGGATGCTTATAGTGAAGTTGGGTTCTGAAGGGCAGTTGGCAAAGTTGATGAAAGCTCATGAAGACATGGAGGCTGTGGTACAGCAGATGATGCTGAGGAGGAAATGGTTCAGTATCCATTTTATACTGAACGGCCAAAGGAGCTGTCGGATGCTAGGATTGATATTGCAAAGTATTCTGTTTCAAGGGCTGCACTGCGCCTTTAACGAATTAGGAGGAAGAGAGATGATCCAGATGAAGATGTGGATGATGGTATTGGTTGGCCTCTGAAACAAACAAGGTGTTTGATTCTTGATTGTAGTGAGATTGGAGATGATAGGCCTCTCTCTGGTTGTTCTTTTTCTGATGATGGAAAGTTGCTGGCCACCTGATATCTCCTTCTGTTTACTTCTCTCTAATTTTAGTTTCCAATGGTTGCTTGTTAATTTTGTTGTCATTCTGTTTGTGTTATTAACACAGAAAATTAATAGCAGTTTTAGAATATACTAGTGGCATTTTCTAGTGTTATCCCTATAACAGAATGAGAGCATCAACTTAGAAATTGCCCCTGTCCCTACTTCTGCCTAACTGATCAGCCTTTCTATGTTTACATTGTTTTTAAAATCTTATCCTTCTTGATTGCAATTGCTACTAAAAAAATGTCTTTCAAGGGTACTATATGGTGAATGTTTGTGAAATGATCTCCAGTAATCATTATTTAAATGCAATATGAAAAGTATACATTTGGGTCACTGAAGGTTCAGAATGCTGCAACCTTCCTTGTAGAAGTGCTGAGTGGTTCCATATGTTACATTATGCAATTATTTGTCATTAGAGCGTCTAATCTACTCTTATATTTGTATAAGATAGTAAAGAAGTTTGTTTTGCATTCTTCTACTGTAGCGCTTTGAATAGACTTGCTAAAATATGAAGCATCCCACAAGTTAATAAAGTTTCCACTTTGGAGGGACACACAGAAAGTGCAACTGTTGCATTCTCTCCTGTGCTTAACCATTTAGCAACTGCACGTTTATGGAACACCGATGGCTCCCTCTTAAGGGTGTTTGAGGTCATCTAGATCTTCTTGCATGCATTGCTTTTCTTCCGTCAGGAAAGTACCTGGGAATTATAAGTTTTGACAAGACATGGAGGTTATGGGATGTAGATACTGGTCCGGATTACTACTTCATGAAGGTCATAGTAGGAGTGTCCATGGGATAGCCTTCCTGTTAAGAACCAAAAACTGAATATAATGTTTAGCTCAACGATTCTGGAAATAACCTTACTTCTTATTGAACAAACTTGGCCAATAAATAGCCACTTACAATCATAACAAATTGAAAAACAGCCCACGCTTACAAAATGTGGTAAAGCAACAAGAAAATCCCCAAAACTACTAAACAACCTCCTAAAAAATCGGTCTTATTTGAACTGAAAGAAATATCCTAACAGAAAAACCTAAACTTTCTCATCACTTCCACCATGATGGATTTTTAATAGGATCCTGCCGACTAGATGCATTTGCACATGTTTGGGGCCTACATTCTGGGAGAAGCATTATGGCTTTAGAAGGGCATATCAAGCCGATCGGTTTCTAATGTGTATCTTTTCTTGAATTGCCGTAGAATCACTTACTGAAATGTATTTGCGAAACACACAATGTTTCTTTGGTGTGTATCTTTTCTTGAATTGCCGTAGAATCACTTACTGAAATGTATTTGCGAAACAGACAATGTTTCTTTGGTGTCTTATATAGGTCCTGGCCTCCTGGGTATCAGCTTTTCACACCGTGAGTACCAATAGATGCATTTGCACATGTTTGGGACCTATGTTCTGGGAGAAGCATTATGGCTTTAGAAGGGCATGTCAAGCCGATCAGTTTCTACCGTGTATCTTTTCTTGAATTGCCATAGAATCACTTACTGAAAATGTATATGTGAAACACAATGTGTCTTTGGTGTCTTATATGGGTTCTGGGTATCAGTTTTTCACCCGGTGAGTACCATTTAGCGACCAGTGGCGAAGACAATACTTGTAGGATATGGGATTTGAGGAAGAAGAAGTCCTTATATATCACGCCAGCACACTCGAACCTTGTATCACAACTGAAGTTTGAGCCTCAAGAAAGCTATTACCTAGTCACTGCATCCTATGGCATGACTTCCAAGGTTCTCTTTTTCATTTTTCACTTTTAATCATCGACTTTCCTCTGTTTTGATGTGTGCTTGTGTCTGAATATTTCTACAACAACAGCCATCGGCTATTCCATCCTGAGATGGAGGGACTTTGATTGTTTTTTAATAACTGAAATTTTAACTAATTCTATTTTTCCGGCGTTTGTATTAGGCAGGTTGGTCAGGCCAATATTTCAAGCCAGTGAAACCATTTTCAGCTGATGAAGCAAAAGTCACTTCGGTTGATGTTGGCGCTGGTAACTCCACAAGGGGGTAACTAAATTCACCGTGCTTTCTTCCATTCTATTAATCTGTCTCATCAATTTTCATTTTGGCCCTGAAATTGTAAACAAAATCAATTCTTTACGATTAACTTCACTGGGGTTTGGTTCAGATATCGATATATAGAGTGTTATTTGTCGTCAGACATGGTCAAATTCGTATTGGAGTCTGTAGAAAGGACTTGTGAAATTGGGAAAATGGAAGTAGGAGACTTGAGAAAAGGATTTGACTGTCTTTTTATCCCACTCTAGTATTTAAATATATGCTCGGTGTTTGCATTTATCTGTTCTCTGTTAATTAACTTTGTTATGTTAACAACCTAGATTACCCACGCACATCAACATTTGCAATTCCATTTATATGTTTCGTGGATGTGTCACGTTGGCTGTGAAGTTCTTTTATGCAAGCCCTCTTAGATGCAAATGTTGGTGTAAACCATCCAGTATCCGACGCCGCATGAACAGCCGATTAATCCAAATTCGAGCTAGATGGGACCTTTGTGAATGGCAAAGCTCTCTCTCACGAGTGCAGCTCCATACTCAAGACTCGAAATCGAGAGCTTGGTCAAGGGAGAGAGAGGAGGAAGAATATTGCTTTGTTACAGATGGTTCTCATCACTGCTAGATGTTAAAATACTACAAGAAAATTAGTAATTACGGATGAAAAGTTATCGACGAAACAAAAACCAAAGTAAATTACCAAACGGAAAACACGGGTATCTAAACGAACGTAATCAAATTGAGGTTGATGAGTTGATTTTTTTTGTCTTATAATGTTTTAGCAAGTATGTATGCAAATGAATATAAACAAATTGAACTTGAGGTATGAGATCTTCTGTCCCATTTTGTCCGGTACCTTCTATCCCAACAACATCCTAACTATTTAAATTTTCTCTCTTTTAGTTATTATATGGTTGAGATTTTGCTGGGACAGAGAGTAGTGGGCAAAATAGGGCAAAAGAATTGAACCCTGAACTTGATAAGTCATGGCTAAAGGATTGGTACTGTCAGAATAATTCATATGATCACTACATAAATTGTTGAGCGGGAGATCACGAAGCTTTCCACATAAGTTGATGAGTCATGGCTAAAGGATTTGTGGTGTCATAATAATTTATACGATCACTACAAAAATTGTTGAGCTGGAGATCACGAAGCTTTCCACATAATTTAGCATTTGGGTGTTAGTTGAATATTAAGAATAAAAAAGATATGGACAAAAATGAAGTTTGTTATCCAAGAAATTTTATAAATCTTTCATATTTGACTGATTGAGAATAATTTTTATGATTTGTATTATCAATCATGTGCATACAAATGGAATTCCTAAGATTTTCTTTTTAGTATTATGATTTATAAGGACATAATGTAAGATTGTGAATGGTTAAGTAATCATTTTTTGTCTTTTTTTTACAATAAATCTATTTTTGTAATATGCATTGCCAAAGAAAGATGATTATTGTATGTTTTTAATGAGGTATATATAATTTTTTCAATTTTCTCCATAATATTCATCTAACTTGTTGATATCTCCAAATCTAAATTGTATCATCTACATATGTAAAAAAATTTATCTATACACCTTATAGTTATAAGTCATAATATATTATGAATATGGTAATAACATTTCAAATACATTAACATTATGAATTTTATTTTTTAAGTATTAGTATATGATTAATTTTTTAAGAATTGACTACTGAATATTTATTGCAAAGTAAGAATGTTACATAACAAAACTCTATTTTTTATATAAAGTAATTATTTTAATTTTGAAAAATATCTTTATTTATTTTTTCAAATAAATGGAGGGAGTTTAAGTACTCTTGATAACTTGTCTTTTCAAGAAGATTTGATGATCCAGATTGGACTCACGCTAGATTGTTTCCTAGTATAAAAAAAACTATAATATTTATTTATATTGCAACAAATATCTGAAAGATTTAGTAAGTATCATATTAAAGAAACATTTAACTGAAATTAAAGGTCAACAAATATCTGAAAGATTTAGTAAGTATCATATTAAAGAAACATTTAACTGAAATTAAAGGTGATAGGGAGCCTTGCAAGAAAGTTAGTGATAATATGGAATGGCAAATAAAGACTTTGCTAAAATATTATTATAATAAGAAAGACATAAGGTAAAGACTAAATTATGAAATTTGTAAAAGAAGCTTTTTTTTTAGTCAAGATGATACAGACAATGTTGTAGATGGTATTTCTACCCAACGAGAAAGGATTACTGCAACTGATGTGACAAACCACGTCAAATTTTTTACATGCCATATTTTTAATACGTGGCTCATTTTTTTCTAACTCATTTATTTAAAAATTAATTATATTAAAACAAATAAAAATAGCTTTTGTTTTGTTTGTTATTGAGTCTTCACGATACACTCTCCTACTCTCTTATTTCTTCCCTTTGGTGAATGGTATACAACCTTTGTCTTTATCTTTGTGCTATCTTAGACTAGCACGTCTATCTTTTTGCTACATCATATGAGGAACTCTTTAGTAAGATATTTAACATTTTGCTTGAGGTTCTTCATGAGGGAACAAAGAAGACTATGAATTTCATGGATTTTTGAAATACAATCATAATGGAATGACTAATATAAGAAAGAATAGTTTGTAAAGAAGAATAGTTATATCTCGGTCGGTATTTTTACCTGCAAAAAATTCACATACCGATTTTTTTGGACACCAAATTCCGTCGGTGATTACTTTCATCAACAGAAATGAGTGATTTACCGACGGTAATTTTCGTCGGTGAAATGTTGATTTCTTGTAGTGTCCTAAATAGTACATATTATACCATCATACATCTTTAGTTTGATGATTTTAACATCAAAAACTTTTAGAGGATAATCATCACAGTTGCACATAGATCTTCCTGAGATGGGTTTATAATGATGGAACTATTATCTTCTAAATGTTATATAAAAAGTACTTATTGAGTCAAAGAATCATACATTAAATGGTTACTTCCTTCTTTCAATTGTTGCTGTTGCTTCACAATATAGGGTATTACTAACAACTAAAGTATTTACAAATTTTTCTTGAGGACTAAAAAATTTCATATTTAAATTTCAATAATTTGTTTCAAGTGACCTTTCTTGCTACAATTATAACATTTTAAAATTTTCTTACTTCTTGATTTTGATTTATCATAATTTTGGCTCTCATTTGGGCTACGTTCCATTAGTCTCCTTCTTATCATTGTTAAAGTTTCAACTTTGTTGTGAACAAGACCACATGTCTTTCTTTTACTTACATCAACTTTCTTCTTCCAAAAATTACAGACGTAATGTCATCAAAGACTAAGCAATTTCTAAGAAGATTATTAGATAATTGGACAATGAATTGATCATACGAATCAGGTAGACTTTAAAGAAGAAGTTTGATACATCCATGCGACTATATTCTAGAACCCAATGACATGAGTTTATATGATAGAGTAGTCAAATTATTAATATACTCAATCACTGATATGGATTTTGACATCCGGAGAGTATAAAATTTTCTTTTAAAGGAATTTTATTGCAGAGTAACTTCACCTTACATAGCTCTGTGAGATGATGTCACATCTCTTTTTTCGTTTTCTTCTCTATACTTAGCAAAGCTTCATTAATTAAAACTAGATGAAGATTTACAGTAGCATTCATGTCCACTTTATTCCATGTGGCTCATCTATGAAGTTTGTTGACCTTCCGCTATAGTTGCAAGATATTATCTTCTGGAAGGTAGCTTTCATCATTATCTTCCACAACAAGAAATTATATCCCTTGAATTTTTGAAACCTAAATTTGGCAAACATTATTTCTATTCCAAACTACTTTAAGAAAAGAGAAATAATTCAGTTAAACAATAATTATATGTGTGAACAATACCTAATACTTCCAAAGAGTGAATAGTATCTAACTTATTTTTTAATGTGGGAAATCCACTTAAAGTGACCAACATTGAGCAAAAGGTATAAGTAGATATATACATCCTAATTTGACTTTGATACCACTTATTAGAACGATTAAATGAATAGAGAAAGATCACAACTCAGATTGAAAGAAATAGGACACACATAAAATATTATTAAAAGTGACAAGAGGAGTTACAATAGAAACAATCTCTAACTAGGACACACACAATTATTATTATGAGTGACAAGATGAGTTACAGTACAAATAATTTCTAGCTACAAGTTACAAATTTGTAAGTTAGAATCTATAAGATTAAAAGTCTTCCAGGCTCTGTTCTAATTAGATGCTTGAACTTGTTTTCTGATGCATGAAACAAAAAGATGGATGGATATTTTATAAGTAAACTTATTAAACTAATTATAACTACATTGTACTATCTAAAGTAAGTAAAGCAACAGTACAAGTTAATTACACATTCCAACAAGTTGCCTTTTTATTTGGTTGATACATAAATAGTCTGCTGATTCAAGCGTAGCCCATGCTTGATAAGTAATAATGATTATGAAGCGTCTATATCATCATTTATTTAAAGATAGAGACATACCACCAAACCAAACGTGCTGATGTTTCAAGAGCAAGTTATGTTTTCTATGCACAGATGGGCAGCACATGACATTAGACATGTTTCACATGTTTCTCTTAAACTGGAGTCGTTTTCTGCTGACAAGAGTGAGAGAATGTAACAATCCTGCCAGCGAACCTGCTATAGAACAACACCTTACCAACAAGATTATCCGTTAATGGCAAATGACAGGAAAACCTTGGCATATAATAAGCGATCAATCAGCTTACAAAATGCACAGTGAAAGAAAAGGAAGGTGTGGGAATTAGGATGGGTGGTTGTTGCAGCAGAAGCATTATTAAATATCCTTCTACTGCAACAAAAAGAATGAAATCTGGCAGCAACTTTACCCTTTACCTTTTCCATTCCCCAATGTCTAATACACCAATAATTAATTGTAAGCCACAAAACTAAAATCCAAACTACAAAGGCTCGACTACCCATCAAACCTGTCAGATTGTAACACTTACTGTTACGCAACTACCATTCTCACCTCTGCACCTTCCATTCCATGTTTTCAAATATGCCCAACAAGAATCTTGTACTCCCCGTTAGTGCTCATATATTAGTACTTAAAAGCATCCATTGCCACAAAACTTGTGGCTGCTACTGATAAGCTTGAGTTCTTAAGGTTAACCAACTTAACAATCGGCAATTTCGTAGTCCAAATTCCATACTATGGCTGACTCTGAACATTCTTCTTCTGATGACACCGTTGCCGATTCTCGAGGTAATCTAGTTCGAATTACTGTTTGTATATCCTGTTGATATGAGTTGACACAAATTTCCTCAAGAGGGGAACTGGTTTTATATATTACCTTGTCTCCTCTTCATTATATATTACCTTGTCTCCTGTTCATTACTGTGCTTGAAGGTTCTTAGTCATTTTCGTACAGCATTATGCAATCTATGTTGTTGCCTTCTTTTCTAATTTGGGGTAACTGTTCAGAGGAAACGAGTCGGGAATCAAAGGTAGAATTCTCCGAGGATGAAGAAAATCTCATAATTAGGATGTACAATCTGGTTGGAGAGAGGTTAGTTCATTTTTAGGTTTAATGATTTTAAGCTTAGAAATGGTCAAGATTGACTCCATCTGATCTCAAGTTGTGGCATGCTACCAGGTGGGCTTTGATAGCTGGGAGGATTCCTGGAAGAACATCTGAGGAAATCGAGAAGTATTGGAACTCTAGATACTCGACTAGTGAGTGAAACTGCAAATCAAAACTGAGAATTGTAATTTTGGAGTGGTAAAGGGCATAGTTAGGCATTCGAATGTCGTATAGCGTCTTCTGTTCAAACCAACCATTGCAAGAGCAGAAGACTTGATCCATTATTCTCTTGTAAAGCTGTAACTGTAGTCTAGGAAGGTTTCCTTATTTGCAACTCAGTTAATCAAAGTCAAGTGCCATAAATGAATATTATGCCCTTTGCTTTTGTGTATTTTTCTTTAGCAACATTAAGATGAGGAGATGGTGACTCTTGGAGAACTGTCATTTTCCATACTCCACGTGCTTGTTAGCTAAAGACTTGCGGGTTCAATGTTCTAATCCACTATATAGATGATGAACATAAAACACACCTCCCATGAAATGCCTACTTCCAAGAAGAAGAAGGTACATCTAGACAGAAACTCGTGTATGATCATTACTTAGTCCATGATGACTTGTTTTGTTTTTGCCTAGTTAATGTTGCGGCTTGGAGATTGAGATGGAGACCATCATCACGTCATTTTTCGCCAGAATCGTCTTTCCAATAAACTACTTTTGGAAAGGTCTTATATGGAATAAATACATTAGCACGATATTTATTTCCTCATCTTCACATATATGGCCTTATTCAAAAGAGATTTTCATGCATTCCTCGTGTTTTGCTATGAACTCAAAAACAAAGACTTCGTTTCAATCTCACCAAACAAATAAAAAATAAAGATTCCTTCTCAACTAATTTCCAGTAGTGCACATACTCTTTGTCATCATCTTAAACTAACTTGAGACATGCTTTGATGTTGAAATCCATCCGAATTATTTCAAACCCCATTTGTCAAATATCAGCACAGCCTCTCTCAGGTCCACTTTTTACAACTACACATCTAGGCCATTGGGTGAAATGAATCCCGATTACCAACTTTAATATCAAGATTCAAGAATCAAGTAAGAATATGGTAAGGAGCCTTTATTATGCTACTCTTAACCAAAAAACTGAAATAAAAGGGAAGCTTAATTACACGATAAGGGTCGGATGGAACACTTCTACATTCAATGACAGTGTTTTACAACCTCAACAAAGCCAATTAGGAACATCATTTGAGCTGCTGAACAGTCTCACGTCTATTAGTCATGACCTCCAACTGAACATTGCTTGAATTATACATTGCTTTGTTTGTAGAACTTGGTGTCAAGAACTTGCTTACCACACATAGCACAAACTCCTGTAACATTCACAAAATTTTTAAGAAACCAACACTGACTCAAGATTAACTGGAACCAAAGCATCTCAACCAGAAAAAAGATGCAGAACATGATTAAATTTAAGGGTACGTCACAACAAATATTCTAAAATTTATCTAATTTTATAATATTGATCAAAATTATAAAAGAATAATAATAAATCAAAATTCTAATTTATAATCAAAACAATTTACTAGTAACGTCGTGATTAACAGTACTCACCTAATACATCACATAGACAAAACTATTTAACATAATGACATTCATCAGGAAATATAATTGACACATCAAATAATTAATTTAAAATTAAAAAATTAGATTAGCTCTTATTTAATTCTCTCACATAATTGTTATTTCAGTTTTTCGTCACTAATTGTTACTCTCTCATCATTCACACTTCTCCTTATTTTTAATATGTTTTTCCTCTCTACATTCTACCTCCCTGTCATCTCTCTACTTTTTTCTCTTTGGCTCTTCTTTTATCCTTCCTTTGCCTCCCATGCTTTCTTTATTTAATTCAATTGTTCTTTTTTTTTTTCTCTTCTTCTCATTTGTCACGTGACTTTCTTAACCTTCTTCCGTTGTTCTTGTTTCTTGTCCATTAACATTAAGGAAAGAAACGGGTCGGACCCAACTCGTATGATGCAATCCAAACCTGGGTCAAAGCCTGATCAGACCTGACTAATGTTGCTCAATCTCGAGCCCAGTAAAAATTCAGGTGGCACAAACCCCACTCAAGACCTGAACCCTCCCTACTTCCACCCGCCCAAACTTAACCCATCAAAGCTCCAAACCTTGACCCAACAAGACAAACCCTCCCTCACTGCGTATCACATGTATACCATCATGTCAAATAATTCTGCTAATATGGTGTGTCATATCATCGCTGTTAACTATAGAGTTAACAAAAAACTATTTTTGTCATAAATTAAAAGCTCAATCATTTTATAACTACTTTTGATCATTCTAACGAGTATTATAAATTTGAGTAATGTGTAAAATTTGTATTGTAA
Source organism: Erythroxylum brevipes (assembly GCA_027479065.1). Classification (NCBI taxonomy): domain Eukaryota; kingdom Viridiplantae; phylum Streptophyta; class Magnoliopsida; order Malpighiales; family Erythroxylaceae; genus Erythroxylum; species Erythroxylum brevipes. The sequence continues at coordinate 48,257,661 of JANIHY010000002.1, forward strand.
TTTACCCTAAATTAAAAGTAGTACCTTTTGAATAAGCACAAGTGTGGCAATACTTTGCATCTTGGTGGACTTGTTGTTTACAAATGATGCACTTCGTATTGCCATAAGGAGTCCACCTGTCACCGTTGAAATTAAGAAATATGAAAACAGAACCAAAAATGTTTTATCCACAAAAAGACTAACATCATGTTAGAAGACATAAATACAAAATATTGATTAGCTCTACTTCTATTCAGACCTTAGGTACCTTTAAGTGGCACTCTAAGGGAGAAACATACAAGAATATGATCTCATACAAAGTAAAAGTGGAATTCATTCAGCACCTAGTCTCATACCACAAGTATCAAACACTAACCCAACCAAAAGATACTGCCAACTTAATTCACAGACTACAATTCAACTAACTTTAGACAGGGTATTCATTCTAATATTTATCTTTAAATAATGAAAACCAAAATACTGTCAATTCATAAACTTTCTCAGTTGAAAGAATGTATTTCAATGCAAGTTCCAAGTAGGTTTACATCATTTAGAATCATATCAAACAAAAGGGATTCCTAAATCAGGCAGTTTAGCATCATGGTAAATTGATCTCAAACCTAACCACTAAACTATGACTTTAACTACAAAGCTACCTGCTACCTAGTTTTCCAGGATTGAAAGCTACAATATCCGAGATAGACATTCCCATACAACCAGGAGGTAAACTGTAAATTGCCTAATTCAAAAATACCATCCTCAAAACCAAGGTTTCAAGCCCTTAATGTGATTAAGATCCTAAGAATGAGGAACTGTCTAAGTTTGTAGTTTGCTTTCTACCCTATCCCTAACACAGTATGAACAAAAGTAACAATCTCATACTAGCATGAACAAAGGCCCTTCCAAAATTCCAACCTAGATTGTGCACTAGTTTCTTCATCTTTTATCCTCTGATTCCTCCCTTCTCAATTGCTGCTATTTGTTTGCTGTTTTCTTCTCTTAAGTGAGTCCTCCGTTTGTCTTTTTGAAGTCCTTTCCTTTAAACACTGATTGTCTCAGTCTTTTCTGTTTTCTCTCCCTACTCCTTGTGCTTTTTGAAATCCTCCTACTGCTTGGCTTCTTCATAGGCAAGAGGCCTCCATTTCCAGTTATGAACAATTGGGCTCCAAACCGTTGGAAACAACATGGATTAAGAGAAGTGCTAGTTAATGAAGATAATTTGTTCCTCTTCAGAATTGAGACAGCCTCACTAGCACAAAAAATAATTGAAGCTGGCTCTTGGCATCTTGACTCCCAGCCATTATCTTTACCAAAATGGAAGCCTGGTATCCAATTACAAGATCTAAAGAAAAAATAAGTCCATCTCTGGAATATTGCAATATCAAGGGACTAATATATTTGGCACTTTTTATGGGCAAACCATTGTGCCTTGATGAAGCCACTGCAGGCATGAGGAGAGTAAGCTATGTGGTCTGTCTACTAGCTGATCTACAACAGGTACTCCCTGCCCAAGGGTAATTCCGTTTTGAGGTTAGATGAGAATGACAATTTGTTTGAAGATATTGTCCCAATAACTTAGTCATGGAGATCTGACATGAACCACTATAGAGGAATATGAAAGCCAACAGAAAGAAGGTTCCACACTGGAGAGTATAAGAATTAAAGCAGAAGATCTGGGGAAAATGGAACATAATAAGGAGAAAGTCGAAGAATTCAGTAAGGGGAACATGGATCAGGAAAATGGCACATCCTCTAGGATCCCAAATGGTTAAAGATAAATCAGAAGTTCGAAGAATAGAAGGGTGTAGCATGATTTCTCCAAATAAGGATACACTAATTGGAATTAATCAACCTAATTGTCATCTAGAGATAGAGCTTGATACCATTGGCAGGAGGCTCTTTGAGTCTTCTGAGTTTAAAAAGGACAGCAGAAGGAAATCCAATAGGAAGAAGAAAACCTTATCATCTCCTTCCTCCTAATGTCTATTCTACCATGGAATGCTAGAGGGCTTAATATCCCTACCAAGTAGTAAGCCTTGCTAGATTTTCTTCTTAGTACTAGAACATGCTTAATATATTTGATGGAAACCAAGCTCATGGAAAATAAATGTAGAAATATCATCTTTTTGAGGATCATTGGCAAATTGTTAGCAATCATCATTATCACTTTTATAGTAAATTTGTTGTAGCATTTGGTCCCGACAACTAGAAGTACTCCTATCAAATATTACTGATCAAGTAATATACCTATATGTCAAGATGAAGCACAAGGATTGCAAATTCCAGGTCTCATATATCTATGCTTTTAGTCATGCATTCCAGAGAACTTTCTTGTGGAATAGTTTAAGAGATATTAGCACTACTATGAACGCCCATTACATCATCCTTGGTGATTTTAATAGTGTGACTCACCACTCAAAAGCTGAAAGAAATGCCAGCCCAAGGTATTATAAAGAAGACTTCAAGCCAGTTACATTGAGGTCACTGACCTTAAAACGGAAAACTTCTTCACTTGGAGTAATAAGCAGAAAGGAAGTTAGTTTTTGAGAAAGAAGTTGGATAGGGCAATGGTTACTGCTCAGTAGATCTTAAAATTCCCTCAAAACAAAGCTTCCTTTCAAAACCCTCTCTTCTTTGATCACTCTCCTATTCTAGTGCAGAATATTTCTTACACCCAAAGGAAACGTTGCCCTTTCATATTCAAGAATTAGCTAGGAAATTTAGAAGGGTTTAAGGAGGCAGTTTATAAAGTGCTTAGCTTACGAGACTCAAGGGCATAAGATGTAAATCTACATAAGGAAACAAGTGATGGTAGAACTTAAGGATCTTAATAGAAACTATATTAGCAGACATTAGCCTACATCTTTATGACCCCAACATATACCCTAGAAGTATCATAGCATGTCTAGGGTGTATTAAGAAGTGAACATAAAGAATTAAGAGCATCTAAGCATAGTAAGAGATATAATGGTACTTACTGTAAAAGACATGGGTAAATGGGTAATTTGCTCATTTCAGCATGGACATATACTTAAACGTGAAATATGGATGAGAATGAAATTAATTGATGAGATTATAGGCCAACGTGGGAATTTAAAGGAAGAAGAAGAAATTGATATGTTGACAAGAGTTTGTAATGCTACTGATGATGTTGACGAAGCTCTCTTTGTTCTTAATCTCGATAAAGCCATCGTTCCTGAAGGGCTTAATTCATTTTTCTTTTAGAGAACCTAGCTTATAGAAGATGTCCTAGAGTTCTTTGAACAAGGCGAAATGTCGTGGGAGCTTAATAAGACCTTTTCTTGCTTGATCCCTAAGGTATATTCCCCTAAGATTTTAAAAGATTTTAGATCAATCACTTATTGTAATACAATTTACAAGATCATTTCCAAGCTAACAGATTAAAAAAGTCCTCATTCAGTAAATTGATGCAACTCAAGATGCTTTCATTTAGGGAAGACATATTGGGGGTAATATTTTACTTGCTCGAGAGCTTTTTAAGAACTACAATAAGAAACATGCCAATAAAGATTTATGCAACCAAAATAGATTTCGATAAAGCCTTTAATTCCACAAATTGAATTTCATCCTAAAAACTCTTAAGGGCTTTTGATTTTCCAGCTATATTTGTGAATTGGATTGAACAATGCATTTCTACAATATCCTTTTGCATTCTAGTTAACAGAGAACCTACGAATCTCATTAAGAGTGCAGGAGGTCGAGGCAAGGAGACCCTCTTTCTCCTTGCCACTTCACCTTATGCATTGAAGTCCTCACTAGGCTCATTGAGTTTGTCATTAACCAGGAGGGTAAGTTTAGATATCACTCAAAATGCAAGAAAGTTGAAGATAAGTATTTTTTTTTTTTTTTTGTATATGACCCTATCCTGTTCTCCAAAGCTGATCCTTCCTCTGTTAATGTTTTAATGTCAACCTTGAACACATTTAAAGATCTTTCATGTCTCTCCATCAACAAGGAAAAGAGTCAAATCCTTGGGAGCACATCTTATTTCCAACTGGCTCACTTCTTTGACAAGGCTGAAAGTTAAAAAGCCTCCTCACTTACCTAGCCATTCCCATTTCTTTCAAGAGACCAGCTACCATTTAGTTCCAACCTCCATTGATAAAATACAAAGAAGAATATTCAATTGATGCAACAAAAATCTTTCTATTATTAGAAGAGTACAGCTGATCTGTTCAATGATAAATAGCCTACATGTGTGCTGGTCTTCACATGTTATGCTTCCCTTAAATGTTGTGAAGACTATTGAACAATTAATGAGGAAGTCTCTTTAGTGTAGGCAAGTACCAGGAAAGCTCTAGGCCAACGTGAAACGGAGTGAACTATGCTTTCCAAAGAATGAGGGAGGGTCGGGAGTTATTCCTACTCGATTAACTAACAGGGTCCTTATGATCAAATGGATTTAGAGAATCAATACGAACCAACAAGCATTATGGGTAAGGTGGATTCATGCACATTATCTATGCAATGATAACTTCTGATGCATTCAACCAAAATATAATTCTTCATGGACTATGGTCAAGCCATATCAACATTCAAGAACAGAATAGGCAATGGGAATTTAGCATTTTTTTGGCATGATAATCGGACAAATTTGGGACCTTTAAGGAGAGTTTCGAAGCTAATTTCCTACAAAAATCACATCCCAAACAATGTTGTGGTAAGTCGAGTTCTAGTTAACTTCCTCTCCTATTGGAGCAGTTGACTAGAACCAATACTATAGACTACATCCTCAGTTTCAATCTCACACACAACTGTGAGACATCTTACAACAGTCAAAACATCTTTCAGATGTCTTCACTAATGCATCATGTAGAGATTTTTTGAGAAGTCATTGCCCCATGACAAATTGGCATAGCTTAGTTTGGATGAATCAGGTTTGTCCTTGAGCCTCCTTTACTCTTTGGTTAGTTTGGAAAGGAAAACTAACAAACACAGATAGGTTGAGAAGATTCCTCAATATCCCTACATTTTGTGCTCTCTACAAGGAGAAAGTGGAGTCCATTGCTCATCTATTCTTCAAATGCAGAGTTTCATCCTTCATCTGGAATCAGATTCAAAAGCTTTGCATCATGCAATCTCCAGCATCTAGCTTGCAGGACTTGATAACTTGGTTTCCTCGACTATAAGGTGAGGAAAGGAGACTTATTGGTGCTTAAGATTGCTATTGGGAATACAGTATAGGCTTTTTGGAGAGAAAAGAATCAGGGGATTTTCCAAGGTCAAGCGGTCCAGGAGATGTACTCTTGCAAGAGCTGATAAGGACAACTAGAATTCAAATTTTGGCACATCAAATTTACCTAGAATATAGTGATTCCTTGTTGTCAAAGTGTGTTTGCCTGCTGTGATTTAAAGAGAAGAGTTCCTGATTATTAAACAGGGCTAAGGAACTGAAATTCTGGACTGATCCTATTTGAAATGTCTTATGCAGCTACATCCATAAACTATTTAAAATGTGATGAACTCTTGTAGCATATGGCAATGATTTCCAGAGCTGTTTAGTAGCTAGCAACTATGTACTTTTCATCCACCTTTAGGGAACTTCAATGAGATTCTTCAATTTTTTCTATAAAAAAAGAACAAGGGCACTTTCCCTTTAATGCACAGATAATACGCAAACCAAATGCATTAATCTTTAAAGCAAGTCCACTAACAATTCTATCATATCCCACAGATTCTAATTTTTACTATTGCCCATTGGTCAAATTACGAAACTGAGATATCAAGCAATACAAAACCACATACGAACCCCTTTAGGGTATTCAAAGAAAGAATCAAACTAATGTATGAACAACAAAAAGAACGATAAAGAACCTATTTTTCTTAGAGAGGAGCTTGTTCTCGTTGATCTTACGGCCACCACTTTCATAGGTGTTGCTGGCTCCTTCCTTCCACTTATCAGGAACAATAACCTTTGTTAGCTTCTTCTCGCCTGCAACAGAAACCGCCGCAACTCAAGATCAACGCCACAAGCACATAAAAGAAGAGGAAATAGAAATCAATATCTAAATTACATGAGTAATTACCCAAGCTTTTAGTGGGAACTTACATTTGTCACACACCATCGTCTGCTGTGCTCGACTTTGCTCCTGCAAAATCAGATTTGGAACCCTACTTGATTATTGGGAATTTCGTACCTCCCGTGTATACAATAGGCCTGTTCTCCACTTGGTCGTTTTGAGTAAGACGATACGAACTTGCGCAAGTGTCCTTACCTCGACAAGCAACATATTTAATCGAGTAAAAGTTTGGATAATTTACTAATTATAAATATTAATTAATTACTTTTATTCGTTTAAAAATATTGATTAATTCAAATTAAATTAGCTAAAAATTATATAATAAAAGTATTTATATTTAAAATATAAATACTTTACAGTGAATAGTGACACAAAACTATTCCATAAGGGTTCCATGTATTCTTTACATGATACATTAATACGAAATGTTTTCATAGTTTTTTTAAAATTATAAAATAGTCTTTTAATTTTATATAATTCAAATTTATTCTTCTATTATAAAATATATTATATTAATTCTAATTTTATTAGTTTTAATAGTAAAT
>JANIHY010000002.1:48578398-48590721 GCA_027479065.1 Erythroxylum brevipes
TTTTATTGTTAATTTATTATAAAAATATTGTACAAAATAATTGATAATTTGAAGCATTGCATATTAAAAGTTTAATATCATTAAATTATATAAACAAAACAAGATTCTTTCTATACAATATTTTAATTACAACATCAACAATTCTTATAGATAAAATAATAAATATAAAGACCAGTTTATAAATTATAAATGCTGACATTATAAAAAAATTATAACATAACTGCAACGATAAGCTAGGTTTTTCTATGTCAATGAACCTATAATAATCCAAAAAGCTTAGTTAAAATAGACTAAAAATATTGTGATTATTGAAACAATATTTTTTTAATTAACACAAACATCATATGACATTACCATTCACGACAAAAGAAATAAATTTGAATTGTAACATAATTAGAAATTAAAAGAAAAAAGTATAAGAGATGTAATTAATAACATTCACTTTCATCTTCATTGTTATCGTAATCTGGGTCAAGTATTTTTCTGAATAACTTATCATGTTTGACCAATTTTGCTCGAGTATGTTGTAATTCAACCTTAAGTGTCTTGTTTTTCTCTTGAAGTTATTAAATGATTGTTTTCTGTAAAGAAGTTGAAACATTTAACTTAGGGCCAAAGTCAAGCTTTTTACATAACCAAAATGTGTACCAAGCACAATATTGCAAATTTCTTCTACATTGACCTCATTTCCCTCATACATTGATTTTTGTAATAACTCTTGCATCTTATTCTAAAATTAAAAAAGCAAAACCAATATTCAAATATTAGTACTTGCTATTACATTAGTAAATAATCTTAAATATTAAATAAAATTTTATACTTACATAGTTATTTTTTGCTTCTTTTGACATCAATCCTTTACCTTCCTTAGGTTAAGTGACTTTGTATAGTGCGATTCTATCACACTATTATCCATATAGTTCCTTCTTACTATGTTTTATGAAAGAAAAAACAAGGCACAATAAATAATATAGTGTTTATTGATATAATTATAAGCTGTAAACAAAGATCTTACACGTTCATTTCAGACGACTACAAATGATTTGCTTTCTCACAATCTTCCTAAATAAAAAAAGATTAGGTAGTCATTAAATCATCTAACAAGATTAATGAAAGCAAATGGGAAGGGAAATAAAACAAACCTGAACTTTAGGGTCAACACAATAATCATAGAAATTATTCCAATTTTTAGGAGACATTCGTTCGGGAACATGTCTTCGTGCCTTCGCATTAAAAGGAAAATATTTATAATACTAATGCAATTTATAACGACGATCCCTGGTCTTTTTTTAAATAATATAGTCACAAAATTTGAAACATCAGGGTTTGCTTAGGTATATAACTATATTATGTCCTGTTTACTAGATTAAATTGTGGATGGTTACTCATCCATGCCAATCATATACCTTGAAGAAGCCTCTAACCAACCATGTCCTATCTCCAAAAGAAAGAGAGGTGAAATAAGATCAACAAGTATATGGGGTTCCAAAACTCCTAATGGTTTTCATTAATCTCTAGGTAGTGATGACAATGTTCGTTACAATATAAAAGTCGATTGAATTGGAGTCAAAATGAAATCGTTTTTGTTAATTAAATTTTTAACTCATTTAATAAAAAGATATCAGCTTAGCAATCTTATAAGGAATTCAATCAACCGCTAAGAAGTTACATGCATTCAACATAATAAAACCTTTGACATACGTTAGTTAGATGCTATCAGTAGCCATAAATGTATGCCAAATAATTCATCTGTAAAAGCAACCAAGTTAGATCAAGCATACTAATACATAATGTTCACTTTATATCACATTAGCCTATTAAACAAGAATTAATAAAGCATCTACACTATAAATTGCAATTCGGAACAAGACAATACAAAAAGTAAGACAAAATGTGTTAAACAGCCACATCAGCAGTCTGAATCCTAATGCTAAATTCACGTTTTGAGTTTATCATATCAAGTTTTCAGAGAAATTACTCCATTTAAGGTCAATAAGGACTTAGAATGGAAAATTTTACACAAATGCTTGTTATTTGAGTATACCATTTAAATAAACATGTAACTGGCCATCAATGAAAAACTAATTTAAGTATAGAATTAGGGTAGAATTTTTACAACTAACGGTTATGAAGTTTGTAGAGAGAAGAAGAAAATTTTCTAGAATATGTCAACTTATATTATTAGAAGCTTAATTGCTTCTATTTATATGATACACTTCATCCTTTTTTTTACAAGTGATTACAAGTCTTCTGACTAATTGCTACTCCTTTTACTTTCTCCCTCAAGATGAACATGAATATTAGTCAAATTCATCTTGCTAAGTAGTAGATTAAATTGTGTGGGATACAAGGCCTTTGTAAAAACAATGCCAATTATTCACTCGTTTTTATGAATTCTGGTTTAATTAGGTCAGCTGTTATCTTTTCCCTTATGAAATGACAATCCATTTCACCCCTTTGCGACAAGACAAGCCTTGTATCTCTCAATCAAACCATCATATCGGAGTTTAACTTTATACACCCATTTACACCCAACTGCATGTTTTTCAGGGGGAAGAGAGACAACAAACCATATTTTGTTTTCATATAAAACAACCAGATCATCCCTCATAGTTTGTACCTAATGATCATATTGTATTGCATCTTGATAAGTGGTAGGTTCATAAGTACGTAATGAAGGAATGGAAAATTTTTATGGGTAGAAGAAAGATGAGAATAAGATAAATAAGATTCTATAGGAAAAGAAGGAACAAGATGAGTATTATCGTATAACGATAATTGTCCAAGAAAGAAGGTAATTTCTTGGGTTTGGAGCTCCTCCGAAGGGTAGTATTATGAGGGGAATGATGATTGACTGATGTAGTAGGTGGATAAAGATCAAAAGTAGAAGCGTTGGTAGGTAATTGTAAGTCTATAGATGAACAGGAGTCGCTAGAAGTGCAAGGCAAAATAGGAGCCATAACAGGAAGAGTGGTTGGAAAGTCTAAGGGAACTGAATCTAATGAGCTTGATAAAACAAAATCACTGAGAAATTCTAGAATATGAGATAGGGGTATATCAGATTGATAAGGACATAAATGTTCAAAAAAATGACATCTTGAGGCAAGAAAATAGATTTGGAAGTGAGATCATAGACTTTATAACCTTTGATAACATTAGAATATCCAAGGAAAATACATTTTTAAGACCTTGAATCAAATTTCTTTTTGGTAGGAACAAGATTAGAGGCAAAACACAAATAACCAAAAACTTTAAGGTGAGTATAAGATGGTGTTTTTGGAAGAGAATTTCATAAGGACTACGGTCTTTTAGTATGGAAGTTAGGAGTCAATTGATGATGTGAGTGGTAGTAAGAACAACATTTCCCCAAAATTGAAGAGGAAGATTGGCTTGAAAAAGCAATGATCTAGCCACACTTATAAGATGCTAATGTTTTCTCTCAGCTACCCCATTCTGTTGGGGGTATAAGTACATGTCGTCTGATGTATGATCCCATTAGCTGAATAGAAAGATGGGAGTTGAAATTCAAGGCCATTGTCAAATCTAATAACGTTGATAGATCTCTGAAATTGAGTATGTATAAGAGAGTGAAACTGTTAAAGAAACTGTGCTGTTTCATTTTTGTGTTTCATAAGATATACCCAAGTGACGGTGGTAAAATCATTAATAAGAGTTAGAAAGTAATGATTAACATATAAATCTTATTAAGAATAAGGGCCCTAGATATTAGTGTGTATTACTTCAAAAGGAAATTCAGTACAAGGAACACGTGTAGGAAATGCAATTTTCTTTTATTTTGCTCTAGGACAACCTAAACATGGTTTACAATAAGTGAACTTTATTATAGGAATGAATGAACATAAAGAAAGCATTCTATTAATAGAGGGATGTCCTAATCTATAATGCCATATATCATAGGATTCCGCAGAGCTTAATGTAGAGAACACTATAGGAATCGCTAACTTTGGAACTGGAACATGAGTAGAAGAATTCAAAGCCTCAAGATGAGTGCCTTGCTATAAGAAATATAGTCCTTGTTCTTGCCTAGCCAGTCCAGTGGTCATCCATGAGGACAGGACCTGGATGTAATAGAAATCAAAGAAAAAAATGAAATCAAGAAGCTGATGTTTAGTAATTCCACTGATAGAAAGAAGATTAAAAGTAAAACTGGGAACATACAACATGTTATGGGCAGTTAAAGTGGGAAGAACTTGTACTTTGCCAATATATGTAACTTGAAGTTGAGACTCATTAGGAAGTTGAACAAAGTGATTGTTAACGGATTTGAAAGTTTGAAATAAGTGTATAGAACATAAGATGTGATCTATGGCTCCTGTATCCACAATCCAAGGGGAATTGATGAACTTAGTGGCAAACAATATGGTGAATTTGTGTGAATTTAATAAAGAAGAAACATTACCTACGAGATTACTATAAGTGATGGTAGGATTGGATTGAGGTACAACAATAGCAGAATGATCACTAAGCAAAGTTATAAGCTTTTGAACTTGGTCACTGAGTTGAGACAAGCCAACATTTTAAGTGCCCACGTTGATACCTGGAGAAGCATTAGTAACCTGAACACAAGTTATACTAGTCATATTTGTTGGACACCACTTTCGGAGCCCAACGTTCAGATTCATAACACGTGTGCTTATGTTTGTTGCCATGTATGATTATTCCAATTAACTCTCATTAGTCATCCTCTGATCATCTTCATGTAATTTGTAAACCTATGTCTCTAGTTTATTCCACATTAAAAACCATCTCAATTGGAACCCTACAGATCCAGATATATTCAAAATGTCGAAGCATGCTCAGTAAAATAATACTAGCTTATACTATTCCAACAGATTCCTTCACTTTACTTAAATCAAAACCTCTTTCCAGTCATTTCAGAATGCTGCCAATTTTCTTTTGTGGAGAGATAGCACAAGGTTCTGTTTTCAATCATATTGAACCTGTTCAGAAAAAAAAAACATAACTTTCTCTAGAGATATCAGATTAAAGTGATTCTTAGAGGGTTAAAAAGAGGACTTCAATATTTACAACTTTCATGAAGACCTTGAAGACCAATTCGGTTATCTACAAGGTCAAAAATGGGATTAGATGATAGGATCAAATGAAACCAGATGAAGGATCAGAGAATTGGGAAAATTGTCATAACTTTCCCTATATATGTTGTATTAAGGTGTTCTTTGGATGGTTCAAAATTTTTTTTCAAGATCTACAACTTTTATGAAAACATTGAAGACAAATTCTATCATTTGAAGGGTCAAAAGTGGACCAGACGATAGGGTTAGATGAATTGGAACAATTATCATAACTTTCTGTAGAGAACTCGAATTGAGGTGTTCTTTGGATGATTCGAAATGGGACTTCAAGATCTACAACTTTTATGAAGACATTGAAGACAAATTTTATCATTTGAAGGTTCAAAAGTGGACTAGATAATAGGGTCAGATGAAACCTAACGAAGGGGTCAGCCAAATTGGAAAAATGGTCATAACTTTCTCTAGAGAACTCGAATTGAGGTGTTCTTTAGATGATTCGAAAAAGGACGTCAAGATATACAACTTTTATGAAGACGTTGAAGACATATTCTATCATCTAGAGGGTTAAATTTGGACCAAAAGATATTATGGTTAACATAAGAAGAAGTAGAAGGTCAATCTAAGAAGAAGCAGATGGTCAACTTAAGAAGAAGCAGAAGGTCAACCTAAGATCAAACAAAGTCAACTTAAGACGAAGCAGAAAGTCAACCTAAGACGAAGTAGAATCAACTCAAGACAAAGCAGAAGGTCAACCTAAAACGAAACACAAAATCAACCTAAGATGAAACAGAGTCAACTTAAGACGAAGCAGAAGTTCAACCGAAGACGAAGCAGAAGATCAACCGAAGATGAAGTAGAATCAACTTAAGACGAAGCAAAAGGTCAACCTAAGACGAAGCAGAGTCAACTAAAGACAAAGCAGAATACACTTTTGAGCATCTCCTCTTATAAGGGTCATAACTTTCGACTCCGATTTCTAAAAATTTCATACTATATATTGTTGGAAAGCTAGAAAAATAATCTACAACTTTCTACAAGACAAATTTGCCTAATTCCACCTAGATTAATCCAGTTTTTCCCCCAAAGTCAAAACACGATTTTTTCCCTTTGGAAGACTTGAAATTTTGCACTGTGCAGACTTGGAATGTCTTGAACATAACCATTTAGCTACCCAAATGATTTCATTAAACTCTCAAATATCAACTCATTTGTCTTGTCACCTTCAACTACATCTAATCATTCATAATTCCTATCTTCCTTTCCATAACATCTCACTTATGTGTGTGTGTGTGTGTGTATATATCAACAATTCATATTCCAAAATCATCAACTCAAGTTGATAACTTCTTCATGTATATCTAATTTCAACTCACATCATCCATACATCATTCATATTTCGTTAACATCAAAAGAATAAAGTTTTACAAATCTTTAATGGCATTCCAAGCCACATTACATCATCGTCTCAAAATCTCAAATTACAAAATGTTCTTGAACAAACAAACTTGTTGCTTTCCCAAAACCAACTCAAAATACAAAATAAGCAAATTTAGAGAAATTCCCTTAGGCTCTTAATCACTTGGTCTCTTAGTTATCACCTGAAGATGGGATAATAAGGGGGTGAGCTTGAAAGCTCATGGGTAACAAGTTTATAACATAGAATAAGCAAAATCGTTGAAATGTTCATTTATCTTATAAAAGTCATTTTGAATTCATAAAATGCTTTATTCTCCAATTCGCAAGTCTAACTCAAAACTCATAACTACACATCATCACATGGACATAGCATGTACATTTCACCATCAAAACATAGCACTCAACTATGCACCATTCTTGACAATTCAAAGATGCAATACACAAACAAATGGTTCGAGAGTTCCGTGGAATGAAACAGAGAAACAGAAGTTTACACCGTAAATAAAACGAGTTTGATTTCTTAAGATCTTGTGGCCTCAAGCAGGCAGTCGAGAGAAGGCTATGAGTTAACGTACATGTGACTAACAAAACGGGTTCCTCTCTTGCCTAAACAAAAGCACATATTCATGCTCAAATCATTTACTCGTGTGTTCATACTTCATGTTTTGTCTTCTTTTCATTTATGCAAAATGCCATGGCATTTTTCAAGGCATAATAAAAAGATTTAAAAACCATTTTCCATCTCATCATCAAAACTCATACATAAGCATGTAGCAATTTTTCAAATCACTCCAAAAATTATTAAAAACAACATTTATGAAGAAATTGAAATCATTTTATTTTTCCTTTTTGATTTGGAAAAGCATTAGCAACTCATAACTCTATCATAAACATGTAACCCACCTTGATTTCCTCACTTAAGGACTTGCTCAAAATGTCTCTACTCTTGCTTCTCTTACTTTTTGTGATTTCCTTCTACAATAACAAAAATCCCACTCAATAGGGTTTTCAATTGAAAATTCCACAAAGCAAAATCACTAGAAATTGGTGCTAGAATACTTAAACCCATGCATTTTCTAAACTCCATGAACTAATATTCTTCAAAAAATCCAAAAGATTTAAAATGATCTTATCTTAATTCTTTACCAAATGAAGAGATCTTTGGCTTAAATAGAAGCTCGCCTCTTCCTCGACCTTTTTCTCTTTTTGAACCACTTCAAAATCTCTCTCAAAAGCTAAGAAATGAAGAAACCCTAACTCAACTCTCTTCTTTTCTCTCAACCACCAAAATATCTCTTCTTTCTCTCTTTGTTTTGTTATTTCTCTTCCTCTCTGCCAATTCATTTTTTTCTTCTTCCTCTTAAATGTAAGACCACATTTTCCTCTTCCAATCCCACCCTTAATGAGTGTGCAATATCCATTTTACCCTTCCTTATATCCCTTATGTCCTTTATCCTTAAGTGTCTTGCCAAAAACATCTTTGAACATTTTTATAACCTTAACACTTTAATTCCACTTACCCATTCAATAAATCCTACTAATTTTGACATAATAATTAACTCAAAAAATTTAATCTATCAAAACCTAAAAAATTATTTAAATCACGCTTATTCATAAAGAAAAAAATTCGGGGGCTAATAGCGGCATACAAGAAATAATATGATCAAAGTTGTCTTTCCCTAACCCTAATTTATACCTAGGTCAAATAATAAAAGACTTGGGCTAAATAATACATAGAAGACTAAAATAAATATAATTTAAAACAAGTCCAAAAAAGAATAATAAAACATGCCTAGGCCTGGTCCAACGTGCTCCTAAGTTTGATCATAGGCACGCCTCTCCTCTCGGGCTTAAGTGATGATGCACAACCCAATACAATGGTCTTCAAGTCTCAAGTGAGTCCATTATAAGGATTTGAGATAGATGAATCAATTTAGGCTATGATTAAGATAGCTCTCCTCTAATAGACTTAGTGCACTCCATCCTCTCAATAAATTAGCCCATATGCTCATAGAGAGCCTCCTTGAGTCTCTCGATCTTAGCTCTGGATATAGTTCCAACTGGAATGACAAGCTTGCCTTCACCGCGCATGCCATCTCCATAGTGATCCTTGCTCCTGCTCACATCATAAGGTTTGAGCCATGGATAACAAAGACAACAAAAAATCTTAAGTTCATGATAATTAGGTAAGCTCTGAAATAAAGCTTGAAACGGAGATGCATTTGGGAGAAGAGGAGTAGGCAGCCTATTAATTAAATAAAATGCAGTGTCAAAGGTGTGTTGTTAAAAGCCTTTAGGAATCGAAGCATGAGTGAACAGAACAAGACTAGTCTCAACAATATGGCGATGCTTATATTCAGCACAACCATTTTGTTCAGGAGTTTTGGGACATGAGCTATGTTAGGAAATTTTCTGTTAAAGAAGATATTTGGTGACACCCTAAAATTCACCATCCCATTCTGCTTGAAACACTTTGATTTTGCGATTAAAGAAGCGTTCAACTAGATGTTGGAATTTGATAAAGATATTTAGAACATCAGACTTATTTTTGATGAAATAAATCCAAGAGTATTTACTACTAAAGTGATCAAAGAAAAACACATAATGTTTGTTGTTATCAAAAGATGCAACAGGAGAAGGTCCACATAAATCTGAACAAATAAGGTCCAATGAACCATTAACACAAGAAGTGGACAAAGGAAAAGGTAATTTATGAATTTTGCTAAGACTACATGCATGACACAAACAATAAAAATCACTACTACTAAATTTTGTAGAATTGGAAACTAAAGCTTGACGAATAACACAGGGAGCAGCATGGTCTAATCGAACATGCCAAGTAGACAAAGAGGTCAAATGAGCTTGAGTGGCAGCAAAACCAACAACTGAAGGTGCCAAGGAGATGGAATATAAGCCACCCTCAGTTTGACCTGAATGGAGTAGTGCTTTCGTGGAGATATCCTTGATTTCAAAGTGAATAGGAAAACATTCAAGAGAAACATTGTTAGTTTTAGCAAAGTTGGAAACATATAATAGATTAGCAAAACAACTGAAAGAAACAAGAATAGTCAGAAGCAAAATTAGTGGAGTCAATATGAGAGATTGGTAAGCTTTTACCAATGCTAATTTTAACTTCTTCAAAGCCATGATAGTCATGATGAAAAGCAAGATTCTCCATGTCGGCGGTGAGATGATGCGTAGCTCCGGAATCTAATAGGCATTGCTGGGAACGAGATTGTTGTGGAGATGCGAGATTAGCAACAGGTGTTGGCAATAGAGGAGGAGCATTTGTCCGCTAACGAGGAGAGGGGCATTGGCAATAGTTGTGACCTATCCTATTGCAATTGTAGCAAGTGATGACACGATCAGTGGAAGACAAGTAGACAGGGGTTCCATAGGGTCGATGGGAGTGAGGAGAGGATAGGTGTTGTTGTTGGAGGTTACGTCCTCGACCATGACTGCCTCTCCTACGCGTGAAGGGACTGTGATGGGAAGAAGAAGACGTGGTCTGAGCGATATGAGCAGTGGGTGGAACAGAGTTATGGACGATGGAGGAAGAGTCATTAGCAAGACTGATTTCTTCATTTAACAACAATCCATACAAATCATCAACAAAAATAGAGTCTAGTCGATTTTCAAGGGATTAAACAAAAGGTCTGTAAGAGGAGGCCAAACCATTAGTAATTATTGCACTAAGTCGTCCTAAAGTACTGGATGTTTGAGAGCTGCCAATCGATCAAAGATACGTTTGGCCCGTTGAAAATATTCGGTGACAGATTCATTTCACTTCTCCAGATGATAGAAGTTGTGCTTCAGGGTACGAACTTGAGCCTTAGAGCCAAAGGCATAGGTAGCTTCAAACTTTTGCCAGGCTTCACAACCAGTGGAAGAGCCAACAATTTGAGAGACAAATGACTCTATCATGGAGCCAATAATCCAACTGAAAACAAGTTGATCTTGTCGAAACCATTGATCATCGAGAAATTGAGGGGGTGGTTGCATGGAACCATCAACGTGTTTGGCTAGATCATAGCTGTGTAAAAGTGGTAACAATTGTGTTTGCCACAACAGATAATTAGTGGAGTTCAGTTTAATGAGTAGTTGATGGACAATACTTGGCATGTTTGGTGCAGAGGAGGCTATAGATGTAGGCTGAATAACACCCGAATTAGAGGCCATAGGAGACAAGAAAAGTGTTGAATATCTTGTATTTACGGGAAGTTTGACTTTGTTCCCGTAATTATAGTAATAGGCAGATTTGTAGTGATCTCTGTTCTTTCGTACATCCCATTATATACCTTGTAATCCTAATCAAGAATATACACAATGAATACAATCAAACAATTTCCTGAATACAATGTTGCAACATTTTTAATACTGCAGATTAGCCGACGCATCAGCGGCTGACGTCAGCCACGCTTATCGCGGAGGGTGCGTGTTGAGCACGCACCCACATTAAACACACGAAGGACACGTATGACCAGTGTCTCGCAGATGCGCTCACTGACGCACGCAGACACCCGTGTTAGTATCGAGTGACATGTCTAGCACATGTGAGACAGGCACCCAATGCGTCGCGTGCTTGACAGTGAGACACACCCTCTCCAAAAAAGGCAATTTTTGGTGAGTTTCAGGTCAGTTTTTCTAACTCCCAGACTCGTTTTTACTCCGTTTCTCAATGTTAAACATATGTATACTACTTTCATGCAATAAAAAGCAAGAAAATTTTGAGAAACATAAGTTAAATCTCTGTAAACCTTATGAAGAGACAAATAAAAAAATCTTCATTTTTAACTACCAATCACATAATCGCTCTAATATCACGTGTAATATGTAAGGATACCTTAGTTACGTATCTCAGATTGAATGTGAAAGGACAAGAAACAAAGAAATGCGAAAATACCTGATTTTGATTTCCGTAACTTCAAACGAGTTTTCTTAAGCAGAAACGAACCCGAATCCACCGTTGTCTTCACGGAAACTACTCTCTGGGATGCGGGTAAGGTCTTTCTATAGTTTTCTCAAAAGGTAATATCTCTTAACGGGTTAGAGAATCCTTATACTTACGATTGATTATATGAGCAACTATAAGAGATCTTAATCTTTATATATAACATTTATATCGAGCTTCCCCATCACAAGGCCGATATGAGTCCGGTCTATACTAATTATGATTCATTTTTTATTCAGACTATGACTCATTAATTTAGATCATTTATTGAATTACTAAATCATACTTATCTATATTAAATTACGTAACTTAACTGATAAGTTATTAAAGAATTAAAAAATATAATTAATAATGATCTAATTTTATAAAAAAAAGAACAAAATTGTACCCCACATGCAAAGTAGCTTGATCACTCACCTCTTAATCTCATACTCTTCCTCCTCGGTAAACCTTCTGGGGATCTGTTCATGGAAGCATATCCATTGCCTAGATAATCGTGCACCTCATAGGAAACTCGTGATTCTTTCAGCTTTTCCTGCAAACCCTTAGACCATCTCCAACCATTACATCAAATTTTTACATCAAATTTGGTGTAAAGTGGAATATTCTCAAAAAAAAATTATACCAAATTTGGTGTTACTCCAACCATTCAACACTAAATTTTTACACTAAAATTTTTCAAAGAATATACGACAATAATTTAGTTATTAAATAAATTAATTTATATTTATATAACCACAATAATTTAGTTATTAACCAAATTAATTTATATTTATACAATAATATTTATTTATTTAAAATAAAAATAAAAAAACATTATTCTTAATTAATTAATATATACTTTATATTAAATTAATATTATTTACAAAAATATTTAATATTATTACAACAACAAATTAATA
>JANIHY010000002.1:48631069-48641216 GCA_027479065.1 Erythroxylum brevipes
TGTATGTATATGCATGAGTTGGGTGAACCATCGATGATGGTTTCTCGCTGAGTTCGCAAACTCACCCAACATTGCAAATGTTTTTCAGGACAGCAGTAGTTGACTCCTAGCTCCAGTTAGCAGATATTTTTGTCTTGTTGAGCGCGTTGGCACGAGAAGCTATGGCTCACAGGTTGGTCAGCTGGGATCGATTTTAGGGATGACCTAGTTTAGGTTTATGTATCAGTTCCTTTTTGGAAGCATTGTATTTAGATTTCAAGAAACTGATAGACTTGTACAGTATGATTTTTAAGATATGAAATGAAAGTCCTTTTGGTTTTAAAATTTAGTCAAGTTGATATTACAGTTTTATTATATCGATGTCATGTGGATTTTGAAATGATCGAATCGTAGTGTACCCTTATCGTGAGTTATGTATCGGAATGACTTACGGGCTTCCGGTGCGTAGCCTACGGTAAGGGGGCGCTACAGGATGAAATGACCTTTTTGGAGATTGATGTGTAGATCAAAAATTATAGTGAAGAGGTCCAAAGATGATATGAAAATTCCAATAGAGTCCAAAATGTGTAGCTCAGAAAGAAATAACTTTGCTAGTTGCTCCCAAGCATCAAATATGTCTTTTTTTCTACAAGAAATATTACTATGGTTATGGTAATTAAAACATTTTTTTTATTTTCCACCTTCTATATCACTAAGTTATAGATTTATAAATTAAATATACCAAAGATGTCGTCTCAAATTAAAATCTTGAAACTCGACTTTGGATCTTCCACATTTTAATACTTTGGATTAAAACATAGTTGTATATAGCAATATCTTATAAAATTAATTTACTATAAAATATAGTGGCGCAACTTCTATATCATTAAGTCAAAGATTCATTGATTAAATTACACAATTGTTGCTAACCTTTAACCGACATTTTAGAACTCCATTTCAGCTACGAGTCTTTTTAACATCTTTATAATTTGTAAAAGGACTCAAATATACACTCGTTTAAAAGAAAATTACAATTAATTCCTACTCCATAGTATTCCGCATTAAGGCAAATAGGTATAAATATACTCAAGCTACTTTAACTGCGATGCTTTCCTAAGAATCCTTGAGATCTTCTGATAAAACATAGTTAATTTAACGAATTCTCGAATAAGACTAATTGTGAGTTGGTTACCATTTGGAAATGCATCGATCACTGAACATGATTTTATTCGAATGCCTCCGGTAAATACAATAACGACAAAAGCTAGTAAGGAGTTGACTGTAAGTTCGGCATTTTCTAATGCTCGGGAGTCTCTATATACAACTGAAATTAAGTTGAAAAGCTATGAGAAGTCGGTGTACTTTGCTCTTGAAAATATGACTTTGAACTGATGTCCTTTGTGCTTGTTTTCCAATCGAACTCTTAAAATGTTCATTTGTTTGTTTCTTAATTTTTATATGTAAGGGACAAATTATTAACCCTCTAATCCCTAATTAAGGTTTTTATTAAAGGGAAAGCTTCAGAGATGTTTAAGGAATTATTAATTTCTTAAGATCCAAAGGCATCTCTTACCAACTATATATATACTTGTCCAAATAAAGTAAGCAATTAATTTTGATTCACAGAATTCCAAAATAAGCCTAATCTTCAACTAATTTTATGTAAGTATGCATCAAATTTCCAATTAAGTAGTCATCTGTGGTTGTGTCGTATGACATTTCTAGGTGGCAACCACCAATTTCTCCACGGTTCGGAGCAAAATTAATTGGCTTTGGTACTATTAATTCCCGTGCACAAATATATTTTTGTCTAAATAATTCAAGATGAGAATGGGCTAAATTGATTATGCAAGATCGATTTACGTGGTTTGACAATTTTGCCTAGTCCACGGGCAAAGGCAAGAGAGTATGAATAAATTGGTGTTTAACTCTTAAGCCAAATATCCGGAAGTAGAGTTCAGATCTTTTGTCCAATATTATAGTATTTTATTGTGTCCAATAAATCTCAGCCATTTATTTATATAGGTTCCGCATGGATTCCACGTGGGTCTTCCAAAATAAATGATTGAGATTTTATGAGACAAAATAAGGCAGAGTAATATTAGACAGAAGATCTTTTCTCCAGGAAGTACACCTCTTAAGTGTTTATATAATCGCATAACAACAAATGAGAGACCTGTGTCTAAAACTTCATGTACTCCATATATTTATAGGCACAAAGTCATAGACAAATCCCAAAAGATTTGCATGAAAATTTTGGTCACTTCATGCGTGCATTTTGTGTATAAGGACGGTGTCCTAAAGATGTCAACAATGCGGTGCTATTGATTCTTTCTCCTTCACTTGCCAACTTATTTTTCAACTTGTAGACATTTTTTTCAACAGGCTGCGTGTTCCGTAGCCTCTTTTGATGCGATATTCAGCAGCCATTTTCACTCGCAATGTCCAAAAAGTCACCTTTAGTGTCAAACACTAATGTATATCCCCTGCGATATTGTTGTTTTCCAATATATGACCTCCTTCAATAACTCCTTTGGTTTGACAATTCGTAAAGCAGCTTTGCTTTCAAATAATTTTATGTCTATCGAATTTAACCTTTAAGCATGTATGTACAGGAATGATAAGAGTTACGTACGTCCAAAGATTATCTGCATTACTGTATTCATTGAGGCAGTGAAAATGGTTGAAACCTGGGAAGTGATTACAACTGGATCAGCCATACCTGTTGTGAAAATTCAAAGCAAGAAACCCTCGCTCCCTTTCTCAATCTCTCTCTCTCTCTCTTCTCTCGCATTTACACCTCTCCCTCCCCACCATAAATGCTATTGCACCCTCTCAATACGCTCTGCAATAACTCCTTTGCTGCCACATACTCTCCACCTGTTCCCTTTCTTCTTCTGTTTCTCATCTTCTTCAATTTCCATCTTTCCCTTTCCTCTCTGTCTCTCTCTTGTTTTTTTTTTACATGTCATCGTTTGCTCTCTCTCTCTCCCCCTTCCAGTGCCCTATTCTTTGTGCTGTTTATGTCACCAACTAAACAAACTGGAGAGCAGACCCCTCAAGCTCTAACAGCTATCTTTCTAGTTCCTCCTAAATCTTAGAAGCTAATCAACACTTGTTTTATTCGACTATCCCAAGAACTTGAGAGGGGTTTCGCCTTAAAGCGCTTTTGTGCTGGTAAGATATCACACTGACTTAAATAATCTTTTTCAGCATCGAATACCTGTAAATGGTACTCCAAGTCCGCCATTGACGTCTATCTGGAAATATCCAAGATCCTACATTTATCTATTTCATACATTTTTTTCAACTCCTAGATTTATGATTTTAGCGTTAATGTCTCTTGCAGATAGGGTCGGAGAGAGGGAGAGAGAAAGAGAAGGGTATGAAATGAGATTCAGCGAGATCTTAGTGGGCGTTACATTCTTGGGAGTTGGGGTGTTGAAATTGTTGGCGGTGTCAAAGGGGTTTACTCAATGTCAACTCTTGACGCTATAATTTCCAATTGTAGTCTTGTGGCACGTAACACTAGAAAGGCTTTAGACTTTTTCTTGGTAAACCAAAATCCAAAGTCATTTGTGCGCTTTTACTACTTGTATTAATCTTGTTAGCTTGCTCAGACAACTTCAAAAGAAGCTCTTAAGCTAACCCCACAAATACTAACCTTGACCATTACATATTAAACAACAACCAGACAAGAGCAAGAAAAGAGAGAGATGTCTGTTGCTTAGGGTTTGTGTGGAACCGACCTTCCGTTTACGATGGAGTTTGAGGGAGAAGAGAAATTACAGGATTCCTCTCCTCATCACAGCGAGTAAATCAAGGTGCAGTCTTTCTTGTTCAATTTCTCTCTCCATTTTTTCATTTCTCCCACAAAGAATTGTTACTCTACTTCTTTAATAATCTTCTGCTGATCCTCGACCATGTCTGTGGTTATATTATTCCACGGATTCTTTTTCTGTCTCTTTCGGATCTAGCTTTCTTCTTAGTGGTGGGACGATTCTAGTTTATCTATTTTGGTATTTGATCATCATCACCTCGATGTCCCATCCTTTCACCGAATGAAATATGGTTCTCGGACCACCTATGTACTTAAGCTTGGAAGACTAGGATTTTCAAGAAACATTCTTCGCGTATGAACGAAGAAGAGATTTTGTGTGTGTGTGTCAAATCCAAAGAGACAGAGAGAAGGCTTGCTTGTGTTTCAGGTCTGCATATACGTTCCTACAAGCGCTGCTTGTGGAATACAAATCACATGCCTTAAAAGGTTCAGATATCTAACTAATATATTTTCAATAAAAAGGCCTGGTTTGGTTTTTCTTGTTAGTCCTCTCTTAGTGTAAGTAAATCCTTACCAACTAAAGTTCTTGAGCATTTATTAACATGCCATATATCTGCAGTGGATTATTCTTTTCCTTCCATTATCTGTTGTGAGTACAGATTGAAGGGCATAGCTTCAAGATTTCTGTAGTTTAAGATTTATCAACATGTTCCAACCAAACATGTTTGAGAGCCACCATATGTTTGATATGACACCAAGAATTTCCGAAAGTGATTTGGGGAAGCTGAAGGATGATGATTATGAGACTAAATCAGGCACCGAAACAAATGACCATCTCTCCGGTGATGAAGATCCCAACCAACGCCCTAAAAGGAAGCGTTACCATCGGCATACACAACGTCAAATCCAAGAGATGGAAGCGTAAGCGATTGCAGTTTATGAAGTTTTCTTAACTTTATATATTGGATGGAAATGGAGGTGTAACAAGTTTTTAATAACCGTGTCATGCCAATGACTGAGCTCTTGGTATTTTTTACGTTTCCAGTTTTTTCAAGGAGTGCCCGCATCCTGATGACAAGCAAAGAAAGGAGCTCGGTCGCGAGTTAGGATTAGTGCCTTTGCAAGTCAAGTTTTGGTTTCAGAACAAGCGCACCCAAATGAAGGTTGTGGGATCTTCTATGATCTACTTTCCCCTTCATTGTGACTCCTACCTTATTATGAATTAGTAAAAGCTTGGTGAGACGAGAAGAACCCTTCCTTCCTTGTGTTTTTAATATATCCAACTTACAAAGACATCGATTTAAATTTTAAGGCTATTTATTGGTGTTTTAAATTCATTATTGCGCCTGCTTGAGTTGGGCAGAATCATTCCTAAAGGATATTAGCTGGGGTATACAATTTGTGCAAATACAATTGGCGATTGTGTTGGTAATCACTAGTTATTTCTTTGCCATTCGCCACTTAATATACGTTAATATGATTTTTTTTCCGACCTAATTAGTTACAGAATTTCCTTTTTTTCTTTTTCCTTTGGTTCCCCCTTTTTTTTTTGTTTTCAATTCATATTTTACGCAAGAAATATGATACACTACACTAATATTTAGAACTTTGTTTCCAACTGTGAAATTAGCTTCCATTGCTAATCATTGTATCTGTTGCAGGCTCAACATGAACGTCATGAGAACTCAATTCTCAAGGCAGAAAATGAAAAACTTCGTGCAGAAAACAGTAGGTACAGAGAAGCCCTAAGTAATGCCTCATGCCCCAATTGTGGTGGCCCAGCTGCTCTTGGTGAGATGTCCTTTGACGAGCAGCATTTGCGAATCGAGAATGCTCGTTTAAGAGAAGAGGTAACTAGTGGAACACTGGAAGAAATATAATGTTCGATTATTGTTGAAATATAAAGGGGTTTTATTTGTTCACATTACAGATTGATAGAATATCCGCAATCGCTGCCAAGTACGTCGGCAAGCCCTTGGCTTCTTTTTCCCAGTTTGCTCCAAATTTACCTCCTAGGTCTCTTGATCGGGGACTTGGAAGTTTCGGAACGCAATCAAGCTTTGTTGGCGACATGTATGGAGCTACAGATCTTCTTAGGTCGGTTACTAGCCCCACGGAGGCGGAAAAGCCAATCATAGTTGAACTTGCTGTTGCAGCGATGGAGGAACTCATGAGAATGGCTCAGACTGAGGAACCATTGTGGGTTCGTGGTGAAAATGGCACTGAGGTGCTGAATGAAGAGGAATATCTGAGAACTTTCCCAAGGGGAATTGGTCCAAAACCATTGGGATCAAGGTCTGAAGCTTCGAGAGAAACTGCTGTTGTTATTATGAACCATGCTAGCCTTGTTGAAATTCTCATGGATGTGGTACGTTTTCGTCATCATGGATTGGAAATTGGAATCAATATGAATGAAGAGATATTTAGATGAAAAACTAAGTGCTGCTTTATGCAATATTGTTTTCCAGAGTCAATGGTCCACTGTGTTTTCCGGTATAGTATCTCGGGCAATGACCCTGGATGTTCTGTCAACAGGAGTGGCTGGGAACTATAATGGAGCCTTGCAAGTGGTAGTCAATATGTTGAACTTCTTCAGTACACTAATATGGTTTGTTTGCATTTTGATCATTGCATTATTAACTTGAAAAGAAAAAAAATTTCAGATGTCAGCAGAATTCCAAGTACCTTCGCCACTCGTCGCAACTCGAGAAACTTACTTTGTGAGATATTGTAAGCTCCACGCTGATGGGACTTGGGCAGTGGTTGATGTTTCCTTGGATAATTTACGCCCTAGCCCTATATCCAAGAATAGAAGGCGACCATCAGGTTGCTTAATAGCAGAATTACCAAATGGTTACTCCAAGGTAGTAATTCCAACTCTTTATTATTATTCTTATCCTAGAAAATTGAATTCTATCTAATAGTAAACCGTGATGTATGGTTGTGCAGGTGACCTGGGTTGAGCACATTGAAGTGGACGATAGATCGGTTCATCATTTATATAAAAATTTGGTCGACTCTGGTCTTGCTTTCGGAGCAAAACGTTGGATGGCTACCTTAGATCGACAATGCGAACGTATTGCAAGTTCAATGGCAGTTAATATTCCAGTGGGAGATCTTTGTGGTACTTATAGCCGTTCCTCAAATCCACTTGATAAATATTATGTGTAGTGAATAATCACACTTACATCTTCATTAATTGGCAGTCATAACAACTCCAGAAGGAAGGAAGAGTATGTTGAAGCTGGCTGAAAGAATGGCAATGAGTTTTTGCACAGGCGTTAGTGCTTCTACTGCACACGCATGGACAACATTATCAGCAACAGGCTCTGATGATGTAAGAGTCATGACCAGGAAGAGTATGGATGACCCAGGCAGGCCTCCCGGCATCGTTCTCAGCGCTGCAACTTCTTTTTGGATTCCTGTTCCACCTAAGAGAGTGTTTGATTTCCTCAGAGATGAGAGCCAACGAAGTGAGGTAATCAAAGCCCAGCAATTATAGCAATTTCAGTTTGTTGTTGTCGAAATAAAATTGGAAGATAAATATAAAGAAATTAATGTTTTGGTGAATTCACAAATTTTCACCCAGAAGCAAGGATAATCGTATAGTACTCTAAACGAAAGAATTCTACATTGTTCATACTATAGTGACAAATATTTCTTTACTAAATATTATTACAGTGGGATATCCTTTCAAATGGTGGGGAAGTTCAAGAAATGTCTCACATAGCTAATGGACGGGATCCTGGAAACTGCGTGTCTTTGCTCCGTGTAGATGTAAGTTGAATGAAATTGTGTTACAGCTTTTCTTTTACATAATTAAACTTGCAGTCTGATATTTGCATGCAAACGCCAAATGTAGAGTACAAACTCAAGCCAAAGCAACATGTTGATACTCCAAGAGAGCTCCACAGATTCTACAGGCTCATATGTAATATATGCGCCGGTGGACATTGCAGCAATGAACATTGTACTGAGTGGTGGAGACCCAGACTATGTTGCGCTACTTCCATCAGGTTTTGCCATACTTCCTGATGGGCCTGAAACGAGCTCTGGTGGAGGAATTAGCGCTGTTGGATCTGGTGGCGCATTAATCACTGTTGCTTTTCAGATCTTAGTTGACTCAGTTCCAACTGCTAAACTCTCCCTTGGATCAGTAGCAACTGTAAACAGCCTAATTAAGTGCACAGTTGAAAGGATCAAGGCCTCAGTTATGGGCGAGAATGCTTAACCCTGACTGAATTTTCGTAAGTTCACCCTTCTCCTCTCATTTACATTTTTTTATTTCTTTTCAATTCAGAGAGCAATTAAACAGTGTTCTTTTTTATCCTTCACCCTCAGTTGGAGATAGTAGTACCTACCTCCGTAATATCTTATCATTTTGGAATCTCCTTACTCTAATTTGGGACAGAACATATTTCCTGTCACAAACGATATGTTTCATTGTTTTGGCAGCTAGCCCACCTTAAGTTAGAGAAAGGCATGACATGTTATATCATCTTGTAAGAAAATTGTCTGAAACGTGTTCACATTAATCTGCATTGTAACAATATTTTCAAACTAACGTCCAAATCGTTACTATAGGTGCATTATCAGAGTTGTACTATGTCTATATGGTGGCAATTAGCAAAGCCAATTGCTGTCGTTGTATTGATTGCAATTAACCGAAATGCTCAAAAATCGAGAAAAGATCCTCTGTCTAATATTATTCTGTCTCATAGAATTTTAACTATTTATTTTGTGGGATTCACATAGGATCACATAAATGAATGATTGAGATTCATTAGACACAATAAGACACCATAATATTAGACAGAAGATCTAAACTCTAAAAAATCGTAGTCTCATTAAGTTTGCTTAATGTCAAATATTTGTTGCTTATAACAGTACCTAAAGGACATGACTAAAAACCCCTAATGCCTAGGAGGAATTTTAGTTTCATGAAGTCGTAACATATAAAAGCCTACGGGATCAATAAACCAAACCAATGTCTTTATTCTCTTTTCATTATGTCATTTTGGTAATCAGTCTTCTAACCCTATGCAATGTTCTTCTGCAGCTTGAACAAGAGAAGGAAGAGAAGCGGAACTGATCAAGAAAAAGAAAAACAAACGACCTATGGAGTAAGCTTACAAGGAGTATGATGTTTGCTTCAAATACTTTATTAAAAAAAAAAAAAGCACAAAAAGTGGAAGTCAAGAACGCACCTTTGATGATCCTTGCCTTAGTGGTGCGTGTCTGTCAAAGCAAGGGTTTTAGGTTCGGGCATTGACTTCCTTTGCCTAACAAAGATGAAAGTAAACTCTCGTTGTTTTTGTATTCGCTACCGTTTTAAGTTGTCTCTTTGTGAGTGGGGCTTGTTAGTTAGGAACAGCCGGTGTTATTTGTATTGGAATAATCAATGCTTTGTCCTTCTCTTATCTGTTTGATGTTGTTTGCTGTTTCGTCTGTCGTTTTCAGAAATCATACACCTCGTGTTAAACCCTTTTCATGGTTTCTCGAATCTTATCCACACGCGCAGATAATCTTAACTAAATTTGCACGTGTGATTAATTTTCTTCCTCTTGTCATGTTAAAAAAAAAAAATCATGTGATAACGTTAAATAAATTAACTATATATTGTCTATTAATCATGTATTTAACTTAATTTTTTGATTATCTAAT
Source organism: Erythroxylum brevipes (assembly GCA_027479065.1). Taxonomy (NCBI): domain Eukaryota; kingdom Viridiplantae; phylum Streptophyta; class Magnoliopsida; order Malpighiales; family Erythroxylaceae; genus Erythroxylum; species Erythroxylum brevipes. The sequence continues at coordinate 48,640,494 of JANIHY010000002.1, forward strand.
TAAACTTAAGGAAAACTATATATCAACCTTTATTTAACAAGAATTATATAAAACCTATTCACAATAAGAATATATATATATATATATATTTAAGTAATATAAACAGGCATAAAGTATAAATAAAATTTTAATTTTTTTTTCTTTATTTAGGGATTATGGATACTAAAGTCTTTTTGTTTTTTGTTTTAAATACTTTCTTCACTAACTGCAACCTTCTAAATTTGGTGGTGCATCATCAACAGTAAAGAACAATTTCCTAAAAGATTTTGAGGTAGTAATAGGTATGAGTTACAAAGAAACGAAGAGTGGGCATATTGATAATTTCTGGACTTCTACTTGAATGCCTTTATTATAATCGAATTGATGATATATAGAAACTTCTACTTATTAATTCATAATCAAAAGAGAAACTTTGTATGTTTTCCTACTCCTACATTGTATTATTAGCGTAGGATAAATTGTAACTTTTTTGCAAGTAGAGCTTAGAAATAAATGTTAAATGACAAGGTAGTTTTTCACAAGTCCAATAATGAGTGTATGCTTATATATATTCAGTCTCCCCAAGCCAATTGATTTTCATTCAAATACTTGAAATATCAATCACCTACCCCACCCAATAAATATATACATATATATATGGCTTAGGAACGCTGAAAATCTAATGCATATATGGCTTAGGAACACTGAAAATCTAATGCATATGGGGCTCAGGAACACTGAAAA
>JANIHY010000002.1:48700793-48712498 GCA_027479065.1 Erythroxylum brevipes
AAGGAGTATGGAGGCAATGCAGCAAAGACAGCAAAAAAAAGTATACAAAAATAGATGTTATAATTATATGGATGGATACTTGTTAAAATATGATGACCACCACGTTTTATTAATAATAACTAACTTAAATTTTATTATAAAATACACAAATTATCTAAAAATATGTTGAAAGTAGCACAGACTCCTTTTGAAGGAAACATGTATAAGAAACTTAACATTTTTTGACATTTTAAAATGACTAGACACCTCCACTCAATTTAAGGAAATGAAATGACTATAATGCCCATTTTCTTTAACTTTTTACTTTTAGCTTTCATTCCTTAGGAAGATAAAGTTCCCAATTCGAATTAAAACAACGAAATTAATAGTTAGAGTTCTTCAATTGCATAGCTATTTAGTGCATGCATAGAGGAATCAAAACTTATTACACTTAAGGTATAATATTTAACATTTTTGTTACTTTTTATAAACTCTTCATTAACTAATGAATTCTTCCACGCTTCCATTATTGTAAGTTTTGAACTTAAGACGATGGTTAGTGGTTTAATTATTTTAGTTCCAAATATAGAATCCATCATACATTATTTAAGTGTATTTGATACAATTTTCATTAATGTTATTCATATGTATTCAATTAAGTTTTCATTAATGTTATTCACATTCCTCCTAGAATTTCATCTATTAATGTTTTGAAAACTAAGATATATTAGAATTTTTTCGTACATCCTGTGTCCCATTATGCATTTTTAAATTAGAATGATCAGGCATTTATTTTTAATGATGTTGAGATTCCTAAGAAATCACAATTCTGTTATATTCAGATGGCCAATCCTAAACTTCTTATCATTCAAAAGATTAAGGCCTAATATTTTGCATGCTATGTGGTAAAGATGATCATAGACGTAAAGTTTTATATAGTGGTTACTAAGCTTCAACACTAAAGTTCAAATACCTTGGAGACAATGTAGATGTGGAAGCTAGTTTGGAATTGAGTTCCTGTTAATGTTAAAAGTTTTTTAGATTTGTTGAAAAGCACAACTACATAAATGTAATAAAGGTTAGTTATAATTTCCCTAAACTTAGTTTTGATAGCTTGAAGGCTCTTAAGATGGCACATAACCATGGCTTATTGGAAAATATCAAATAAAATAAAAATTTTAAGAATTATGCAATGATGATATACTTTGATCATAAGTATGAAATGGATGGTAGCATAGAGAATGAGAGAGTTAGGTCAAACACAACATACAAAAGTAGGAGACAATATGGTTCATGATCATGAATATATTCTTATAGACATTAGTTACATTAAAAATCAGGTCGATCTTAGTAAATTGTGCTTTAATGATGAAGAATATTTGCAAGCGAGGGAGAGTTCAAAGAAATATGCTAAAAAAGTTAGGCTTGTTCATGATGTTGATAATATGGTTGATGATGGTGGAAAGTATAAAAGATCAGTATATAGTGATCCTAAATAGATTGTTGGTATAGGTATAGTGGATACAGAAGTTAGTGAACCTCATTTTGAGTATGATAACCAAAATAAGGAGGTATCCACCATAATATATATTGATCTTGATGGTTTTATTAGTTATATAAAAATTATAAAGGAAAAAGGGAATATCTATAACCAAATTATAGACCATAAAAGGATTTTAGGAATGAATTTGAGAACCTAAGCAATTCAATATTGTTGTAGTTTATATTACAAAAGATTATTTGAAAGGTTTAGAAGAAACATATATTATAATGTAAAGGAGATTATTACTGATGTAGTTTAAAGGTTGTCATCACTATTACAAAAGTAAAGTGCTATAGGGAAAGGGAGAAAGCATTAAAAATCTTGAGTTACATGAAAAACATGATGTAATGTTGTGGTCATATAGGCAGCAGTTGGTTAAGATAAACAAAGGAGGAAGAATCAAGATTCATACCAGTTTATAAGGTTCACAAGGTAAGCCTATCTTTAAAAGACATTATATAGGCTTTAAGGAATTAGGACTTAATTTTTTTAAGGTTTCAAGAAGATAATTAGATTGGATTCATGCTTTTTAAATGCACTCTCAAGTGATCTTTTATTGTTAATAGTAGTTGGAGATTGAAATCATCAAATATACCCAATTGTATGGGTAATGCTGGAGTTATGATTCTTAGAACTAGTATTTAAGTATATTTGTGAAGGTTATGGGTATGATTGATGAGAATGGGTGAAATTTCATCAAGAACTAGGATTTTTGTCTAGTGGAGGCTTTGAGGGTGATGGTTCCATATGCAAAGCATAAGTGTATAATATGTAAATTAAAGTTATAAGGGCATATTTGCAAAACATACTTTTGGAAGGCAATAAATTAAATAAATGAGAATGATTACAAAGCATATATAGAGGAAATAAAGGTCTTATTTGTTGATGTATATCAAAACCTTATAGATATGGATCCACACATATTTGTTAAAATCTTCATAGGCACAATACGTAAATATAAGATTATGCATAACAACAAAACAGAGATATTTAATGGGTATGTATATAAAGTTAGGACAAAATCTATCATCAATGGGATTGAGTATGTAATATGGTGTTGATGACTAGGAATGATCAAAAAGAGAAACGATGTTGCATAATAATGATGATATTTTATTATGAATCATGGAGAAGTTGGAAGCATCCAAATTTAAATAAAGTTTATATGCACAAAATTCTAATAAAAGTGTAAGGTTTGATGTTTCGTACTTTTATGATAGGTTTGCAGTTCATTTAGGGAAAAGGAAATGTGGCTATAGATAGTAGGATATAAATGGGATACCTTGTAAACATGCGATCAATTGCATATATTATAGAAGGTTTAGTCCAAGCATTTGTCAATAAATGGTAGAAGAAAGAAAATATTTCAATTACTATCAAGATTGTATCTAGCCATAGAGGGGTCCAAAGTTGTGGTCTACAATAGAATATAAGCCAATTCACCCATTAAAAATAAGAAAGACAAAAAGGGTCCAAAAGGAATAAAAGGTGAAGTAAAGATGAACCAATGAGGGTACAACCAAGACGAGCAAAAAAAGAGTCCAAACGAAATAGAAACATTGTAAACAATGATGATTTAACAAAAATAATTGTCTTTAAAAGAGATAGACTATCAATAACTAAACCATACGTGACTATAAATATGTATTTATTTATTTGGTATCACTTAATGATTTCATTTAACTTGCAATTATGTAATTTATGTGTTTATTATTTATTTATGTCCTTTACAGGGAAAAGAGAAGTAGACAAAAAATGAATTAAGGAAGAATGAAGAGCTAAATATTAATAAAATCAGCAACGAAAATACTAAAGAGTCAAAGGCTATGAGGTTTAGAATCAAAGCTAATATGGGTGAAAGATGAAGAGAGAAAGGGGAAGGAAGAGGAAGAGGACAAGGGAAAGGAAGATGGAGAGGGAGATCTAAAAGATAAAGCACAAAAGATTTAAAAAAAAGATTAAAAGATTAATAGAAAGGATGGAATGAGGATAGCAAAATGAGGAATTAGAATCAAATAAAAAAATTTCCTAGGAATTACAAGTCCAAAATTTAGGAAATAAAGTTAACACATTTTGGTTAATAAGGTACTAATTTTGCTTATGCTACTAGTTCTCAACTTTCATAAAGAAGTAGAACTTAAGTATTTAAGAGGAACACAAATCAAATTTTCAAATAACAAAAATGCTTGAAGACCCAATTCTTATTTATCTTCCATATTGTGCACTCATAAGACGTTCTTCTTAGATTATTGGCTATGCAAGAAGTATGAAGTACAAGCTTTAGACTATGACAAGACACTTTTTGTTTTTTTCAAGAATGTTGTTGGTTGATTGAATATGCGATTTGAGCTCAAGCTTGCGTCTAAACAATTATTTGAAAAGACATCATTTTAGTCAAGCATATAAGTCGTTCAAACTTAGGCTAGCCCCTCAAATCTAAACTCGGTCCGAATCAGACTGGAAGCCCCATCAAATTGGACTAAGCATATGCCTAATTAACATGTATAACAGAAGATATGCTCAGATTGATGGTTACTATTATCGTTCTTGGTTGAGTTGCAAATGTAGCTGAAAGCTGTGAAAATGTAACAATTTTAGTTTGTCAAATTGAATCTCTACACCCTTATAAATCACTCTCCCCTTCCTAAACTTAACGATGAATTGGGTCAAATAGTTTAAGGCCTAAAATTGGTAATAAATTAGTCCACATTAAATTAGACCATTTTTTAATCCAAACTCAGCTCAAGACTTAATTTGACTAAATTAGAATTAAAACCACACTATTTTAATAAAACTTAACAAAACAATATCATTTTGATCAATTGATTTTTAGTTCATCAAACATAATAATGTTATTTTGTTAAACTTAAACAAAATAGTGTTATTTTACCTTAATAATTCTTCTAAACCCTACCTGTCTAAAGTCTAATTAACTTAAAGACACTAATTTATTGACTTCAAATCAACTCGAGCCAAATAATTATTTATTTTATGTTTGAGTTATTTGTAAGTTTACCCCTTTTTTTAAATTAAGAAACTACATTATTTTGAAGTGCCAAAAAGTGTTAACCCGAAGGGTTAAGGTGGAGCAAGATTTAATGAATGCCAGAACCAGGCTACTATAGCACACTGAACCTACTGCATCAATGTCCAGAAGGTTGCTGTATACTGATAGATTGTTCAAAGAAACAGATCACACATTCACGAAGGCGAATAAACTTTGTGTCTCGTCCTTTTTAACAACAAAGCTGAAGAGCTTTGATGTGATAAAATGAAGTCACATGTGCAAGCAAAGAAGAAAATAAAGACTGCGAGATAATACTGCAATGCAAGAGTAAGAAAGCCCATGATGAATCAGAAAATGATGATCATTGCGTTTTTGCTGCCATCAGTCAACCGTGATGGACAACAAGGACATAATTGCTTGCCAGGCCTCCCCGCCGAGTATCAAAACAAGCAGCAAATATACATATAGAAGAACTGCCAGAGACTTCAAAATTCATATTTTCCTTTATTTGTTTCCTACTACAGATATAGCACATCTTTAAGAAACTTTCTAAGCCAAAAAATCTTACAATTTAAGAGATTATCCTGTGTGAAATGGAAAAGACCCCTAAACCTGGTTCTGGATGTTTGAAGGGGCAACGGCAATGGAAGTACAGGAAAAGGCAGTATGTGTGACCTTTTGTTGCAAGATAAATTGCATCGTACAAGTCCAACTATACATGTACATGATTTTGGCAAGAAGCCACGGTATAACAAGCTCATACGCTGCTGTAACACGAGCAAGAGCATAGCACTAGAATGATAAAATCTCATTTAAGCTACAGAAGACTCAAAACCTGTCTAAAGAAGTTAACTCCGCATTCTTTTTCTTTGACTATGCTCTTCCGTCTTACCCTGCAACAAGAAAATCCATAAAAAGTTGTAATTTCATCCAGCATTGTTATCAAAGACATGACAAGGTAAAATTTGTCGATACTTAACAGCTAAAATCATGAACAGAAATGCCAATAATTCTCAACATCAATCGAAGTATAAGTTTGTAATGCTCTATGCAAAGGATGACACCAAGGGCGTACATCATCCAACAAATCACCTAAACATGGCTTTCAAACACCAAACCACAAGATTGGAAGGTAAGGCACTCACTATGATTTTCTTCATTTAATTTATTTCCCAGGTTTCACATGGTATAACTTTCATACGCAAGTAGTCGGGAATAAAATCAAACACAACAGTAGTCAAAATGGACTACAAATTAACCAAGAGGTCAAGTCTCAGACAAAACATAAAATACAAAAATAAAAAAGAAATGGACATGGACATGGAAACAGGATAATGCTACTCTCATCTTAATCCAAAGGATCTTAATCTGTCATAAGTGTATATATACCTACATATAGGTTATTAAGATGGCATCAGAAGGATTCAAAATTTCTACAGTCCAGAATCATCAAGGTTACAGGCAAAATGTCAAATCAATCTAGAAGCTGGCAGTAGAATATGTTCTAGTATACTTAAAATTTTGGTATTCAAAAGTATTAATACAATATCTCACTAAACATAGGAAAAGTTCTTCAAATTGAATTTTTAACCAATCAGTCAGGTAATAAATGACATGAAAATCAGATTTATAGAGTCCATACAAGTAGAAGAGTTAAAATATGAATACATACCCCTTCAGCGACCCCAAAATTATCAAGATGGGATAACACTAGATTCAGTTCTGCATTTAGCATGTACTATTGGACCTAACTCAGACCTATCCAGACCCGCTGTAGATCCATTTGGGGCATTCAGGTACACAGCACCTTTATACATCCATTCTTCTGTTTCATCACTGTAGAAATCATCAAAAGGTTCCCCACATAATGCACATGCTGTCTGTTCCTCTTCAGCAGGAACAGCCATTTCTTCATCATCTTTCTTCTCTATAATTGTCTCAGTGGGTAAAAATCCAGGAACTGCCTCAGATCCCAGTGCTTCTGCACCACTAAGCCACATACTTCCACTCACAAACCACTTGCGGGAAGGTTTCTGTTTGCGATTCTTAGACATCCGATTCTTGGTGACATGCCAATCCATGTGAGAACTGTGCTCTTCTTGACACTTAAATCTAAGACCACATGTGGTGCATTGTCTTGGGAGGTCAGCATATAATGCACTTACAGCTAATTCATTGCGCACCTTAAGAAGGTCACCATTGAACTCAAGTCCAATTGGGTCCTGCAAATTAAGCCCCACCACTGAGTATCAGAATTTTAGCCAGTCAAAGCAATACTTAAAAAGAAATTAAAAACAGCATGATTCAGATAGGTACCTGTGCAGGTAATGATATGAGGCCTTGAGCCATGAGAGAATTTATCAAACCTGGAAATGCACCTCCAGCTGGCTGGTTAGGTGCAAGTTGACCAGCATTGTGAGCAATAGTAATCAATTGCGAGGGTGGAGGGCCAGGAGGCAGTGGTGGTTGAATTCCCATTTGCAAGTGAATGTTTGGGACATTGTTGATCGCCAGTGGTAATTGCACTACAGGTACATGATTTGAAGGAACAATACTTGTAGCAGTATTAACCCCTTGCATTCCATATCCCTGACTAGCTGGAGGTACTAACTGGAGAGATGGCATTGAAGCAATGGAGGAGGGGGGAAATTTCTCTCCCTTCTCAAGAGGTGGATGATAATTTGAACGAAAAGGATGAACTCGAACCTGGTTTTGTTGACTCAAAGCATCCCGTTGATTAGGCAATGGTAATTGTTTTTTAAAAGTATGCTCTTTGCTATGGAAATTGTTAAAGTGTTGGTCAGGAATAAATGATGGCTTAGGCAACCCCTGGTTCATTATAGTACTGCTGGAATTTATTGGATCGAACTGATTATGAATTTCATTTTGTGCTGGGAAAAGAGAGTGGATAGGTGGTGGGTTAGACTTGTGAACATTTACTGGAGGCCGCATTGCAGTTGATATTGGCATAGTGCCTGACCAGGTCCCGGATCCATTAGAGTCGACATTTGAACCCAATCTTGATATCATGGCAGGGGGCCTAACAGTTACTGCATCAGAATCTGAAAATTTGTCTGCATTAGAAGCCAAATAATCTCTGGAAGAGGATACATCACTCCCAGGAAAGGGTATATGTAAATCCTTCCCCCTTCCTTTAGTATTTGATAGATGTCCTGACTGAGGGAAGTGATTAGCTGAACTCCAAGTTTCTTGATAGTAACCAGATCCTATATTCTTATTTCTCTGAGTCTGATATCCAGGTATGTTACCTGTTGACAAACGACCAGACTGCAGGGACCATATGATAATTGGATTACTATGTATGTCTGTTCTCTAAATTAACATTAAAAGCATAAATGGAGACACAAGAATCACATGACATAATATATTAAACATCAAAATACAATTAACAAGAGTTAGTCTTTTTCAAGAGAACTTAAAAGAGAGCAAATAAGAGTCATCAAACACTCACTCAGAAGTGTTTGCACATTTCTGATAAGTAAAATAGATATGTATACTGAAAATGTTAACATACAATGCAAAACTTCACAATAAAAACTATTTCAGAAATAAAGAATGTGGTAAGTTGCCCAGTAAGACTCCACATGGATAAATAGAAGGAAAATCTTATACTGCACATGGACGTTTGTGTATGAATGAATGGAATAAATAAATAAATAAACCATCACCACATGCACTGGGGAGAAAGCAAAGACAGTTACTAGGGCAGATGATTTGCACATCTAAGTGATAGCAAATTATCCAAATTAACAAATGGGCGTCATTAAATGATAAAGAATACATCAAACATGTTGAGAAGTTACAGACCCAGAATTGGTGCAATTTCACAAGACTTATACAATATGATCAGAAACAGTTGCTTCTAATATCAGACTCCATGAATGAAGAACTTACCCTTTCAAGCCCAGGCCTTGCCCTTATATTTCCAAAAGGTGAAGTGGCTGATGGCAGGAATTCATTATTTGGACCACGATCTGCTAAAGTAGGGCTCATGTCTTCCCAATCAAATTCCTCCTCTTCTGTACTCTGCCACGATCTTGTAACTGTAGTGCTGCTAATGCCATTCACATCTAAGCGCTCAACTTGCAAGGGTGGTTTAGTATTTGTAATTCTATTTCCTTTATCCTCCCCATATGCATCTATCAAAGCCCTTGGTCGTTTTAGATCAAGTCCATTGCTGAGGCCGTAAGCTATAGATGTTTCAAATCGATTACGATTGTCACCAGAATAGTTTTTAGTTTTCCATTCATTAATCTCCACATTTTTTCCTATGACTCTGCCAGGTCCATATTCAAATGCAGCGAAGTCATCAACTCCCGAAGCCAGTGGCCTGTCAACACCAATTCTTGCAGGTGATAAGGGCCTGGTAGACCTAGAAATTTGAGATGGATGGATCTTATTAGCCCCTAGGGCAAAAGATGGACGACCTCCACCTGTGGCTGTGTTTATTCTTTGAGCTCCAACGTCCTCCATAGGATCAGAATCATGCACATCATAATCTATTGCAGGTTTTTGGCCATATTTCAGAGTTGAAGCTGCTCCTCTTGCAAGCTGAAAATTCCGCAAGTTAACAGCAAATTTACTTCTCTTATTCCACATCCAAAAGTGCACATATGGACACATAGTAGAAATTGTGTCTAATGATCTAAACTGCAGAGATGAGTCTAGATATACCATCCTAATTTTTTAAGGACAAACAGAAACAAACTACCATAAAGCTCAAGGCTCCCCCCACCAATCCTAGTTGGTCACGTAAAAGCATATTTAACTATAGAATCCAATGAAAACAAAGGAAAATGTAATGTAGTGTTATACAAGTCAAAGGGAAAATGTATTATCTGAACACACGTAATTCATCAGTTATCTCCACCATTCTCGAAAACATTAAAATTATAAAAACTGACTAATAGTATGTTTCAACAAGATTCTTAAGCTTAAGCCACAAATAGTCTCTCAATCAATCATTTCAATGTCCAACAACTCAAGTGGTGTACATAATTTACAGAAACATTCAAAACATGGAACAGGATATTAGTTATAATCATCAGCAAAAAAACAGGGGAAAAAAAAGATAAACTTTCTGTTGAGCATACATTATCTACGGTTGAATGTTCTAATTGACGCAAATACTTCGGATTAACATGTATGCCATGTGTAGGTCTTGGCGACTCAGATGCCCTCAAGGAATTTAAGCTTGATGAACGGTTATTAATTTCTGAAGAGAACTCCAGTTCAGTCTCAATCTTACGAAGCACAGAGGGGGGGAAAACAGTTGACCATGTGCCAAAGAGGTGACGCATAGATTTATACAAATTAGGCTGAATTTGCCGATATGCCTCACAGAAAACCTGGCCAAGCCATTAAATAACAAGTTCAATATTGTACACTAAAGCAAATTTTTACAGTAGATTAACTAAAATTGGGCTATACTGTATTTAACTCACCTCAGGCAAACGGGGAGAGAAGTATTTAACATATTCGCGGCCAATGTTCTTAACTATGCTGTCCAAAAGATACAAAGAAGGCAATTTTTGATCAACTGGCACCTGAAAGAAAAAAAAAAGACCATTTAATCCAAGTTTATCCCATTTTCCTACATTTCCCCATCAACCAAACAAGGAAAAAGTAAAAGTAACGTGGTAAAATTTAAAACTTCAAAACATTATTCAGGAAAATTTTCCCAAATTCAACAACCACACAACTGATAAACCCTAACGCAAATACCAAATGGTGGAAAAAACCAACTGACCTCGACAATACGAGCACAGATGGCATCGGCAATTCCTTCGGCATGTTCTCGCTGCTCGCCAGCGACAATAGTCAAATCGGTAATGATAGGCTTGGAATTGAATGTCAATTCAGAGAGGAGAAGTTCGTAGAGCTGCACAACATCGCCGGTGCTCAAGGGTGGAGGGACGATGTCAGTGTCGTCCCCGGAAACCCTAATTTCCTCCTCACGTTGTTTGACGAGAGCACGGAAGCGATCGAGAATGGTGGGTGGGGACTTGTGAGAGAGATCGTTGGGCAAGGGTTTAGAGGCAGTGGGGAAAGGGATTTGCCGAGGGTTTTCTCGGGAAACAAGAAGTTTTTGCGAATCCATGGGAATTAGGGTTTTGAATTACAAGCATGGAATTGGGGAGGGGGAACACAGAGTTTGATACTGACAGAAAGGACTAAAGGAAGAGAGGAAATAAAAAATTTCAAGGGCCTATAAGGAATTTCCTTCTAAGATCGGAGCTTTGGGGATTTTATGTTATTATTAGAGGAAATGCTTGCTTCTGCTATTTGAATAATAACACCTAATGCCTTTTGTGGACTAGGAATGGTTATTTCTTGGGGATGGCATTAGACTCCACCGGTTCGGGACAAGTTTTTTTTTGGTTAGGGATGATAATGAATCGGACCAAATTCGGATCAGGTTTTTGTTAAGAATTACGGTGGACTGAATTAGGCTCGAGCCAATGGGCTAATTTTTAGGCTCGATTGGGTAGTATGAGTCAAGTCCAAGGCCTAAACTTGATCAGGCTCAAGTTGCCTTGATTTTTTTATTTTTTATATTTTGAAATTTTTAATAGAACTTTATTTAACTAATAGTGTAAAGTGACTAATTCAATGAATTAATAAAAATTGAAATTTTATAATGATTGAATATATAAAATGTATATATATTGATCAAAAGAATAAGAAGAAATCACATTTATTAATAAAGGAGGATAGGATTATAGAAAATGAAAGAAAAAAACTATAATTAAAGTGATCAATTGAATTAATTGAAGTTACGAATTTCAATTGATTAATAAAAATTAAGATTTTATAATAAATAAATATATAAACATACATATATTAATCAAATGAATAAGATGAAATCAATTTCATTAATGATTGAGGATAGACTTACAGAAAATGAAAAAGAAATTTTATAATTAAAGTTAAGATTTTTAATTGATCAATAAAAATTGAGATTTTATAATGAATAAATATATAACCCGTACATATATTGATTAAATGGAAAAGATGAAACTAAATTCATTAATAAAGGAGTATAAGATTATAGGAAATTAAAGAAAAAGATTATAATTAAAGTGATCAATTATATTAATAGAATTTGCTAATTTTTATTTATTAATAAATTTGATATTTTATAATGAATAAATA
>JANIHY010000002.1:48786131-48797170 GCA_027479065.1 Erythroxylum brevipes
CCCAAACTAAAATTAAATAAGTTATATTTGACAAATTGAAAATTAATTAAAAATTTCAGGCTATTGTTAAAAAAATATTCTAAGAATGTACCCTTAACATAATGGAACTAAATCATGACCAATAATGTCAAATCTCAACTTTACTTAATCTGGGCCATGGATCCATAGTACGATTCAACTTTTTAAATCCAAATCTTCAACCAAGTCATAATTACCTTCCTTCCATCACAAGAAACAGAATTGTAATACCTGAAGGCGTCGAAAAACGAATCCCAGAAGATCACGTCCCCTAAGCCACTGGAAAATTAGTGGTTTCACATCAAAATTTCCTATTCGTTCTTCACTGCATCGGACGAGACTTGAGGTCGTAGCGTCCAATTAAAGTAACATCACGAGTTTGAATTATTTTTATATATTTAATTATTTTAAATTTAAAGTTAAGAGTTTTATTAATATGTTGAACTCGAATGAGAATTAGTTTAATAATGGATAATTTAAAAATATTTTTTTATAATTATGACCTTCTTAAGATATTTCGTGAGTAAAAGTAAAAAAATTCTCTTAAAATTTCACATCAAAATTTCCTATTGTTTTAACGACGTCGTGTCTATTAAATCAAAGTTAATTTTGTGTGCCTCCCAACTCCTCTAGGTTCTGAAACTAACCAGTAACTCCCTGTTCCGTAGATGATTGTGGATCAAATTTAACATAGCCATGAATTGAAAACTTTGGATTTTTCAGTGAACATACGGAAGTTTATTCTGCCGGATTCTCCAATCCTACAACAAAAGCTGCCCAACAACTCAGGCAAAAATCAGATGTTGAGCATCACAATATTGGTAAATTTTCTACGCCAACTTAATCTTGTAGTAGATGCTTGTCCATGTACAATCAGACGTAGCTTTCAGGATCTTCTTTGCCTGCCAATTGTTTAAATCATTTCCTTTCGGCCAATAATTCAAGCATTTATCTTTTTGTTTCAATTCCCTCTATCCTGACGAAAAACGGATAATATAAAATTAACTTTGCAGATCAATATATTCACTGCCCACTAATGACAGAGACATTGAAATCCAATAATTAAGGTAGGTAAAATCTCAAATTCAGACACTTCGATAATCGGTTTTGTATAATATACAAAGAAGCTTTTCAGTGTCGCAATATCTGTATAAATTCTGACTTGGAAAGTCCTTGTCTACCTCATTTTCCTGATATGGAGTTTTGGTTAATATGTCAAGCTTTGGTTTTCAGTGGCCTGATGTTCTCTGTCGTCATGGTAAATTGTAAAATTCCTCCCATATCTTTAAGGGGTACATTAGATTCATCTCCATTTCCACCCAACTTTCTCTTTGGAACTGCCTCTTCTTCTTACCAGGTTTTGTTGCTTTCCCCTCCTCCACTTTCCAAATCAGATTATGCGTCCTGTATATGTATTCTCCCCTCCACTTTAATTTGTCCTACGTTTCCTGCAGTTTGAAGGAGCTTATTTGAGTTATGGTAAAGGCCTTAACAACTGGGACATTTTCACTCACGACCCAGGTTAGCTGCTGCCTCAAGATGTACAGCTTCAATGTCGTCCAGTCCAGAAATTTGAGTGTAGCATTTTTTTTTTTTCCCTTTTGGTTTCTTTCAGGTAATATAGTTGATGGATCTACCGGAGACATAGCTGTTGACCACTACCACCGATATCTGGTGACCTACTTTATCCTTCAAGCTTCATTAAATTTCATTGCCTGGCCAAAATTTTCGTTATGTGTTTTCAGAAAATAGAATCACATAGAGAGACCTTTGCAATTTGTAGTGGTTAAATTGTCTCGGGCATGGACAGCTTATTGCGGGTGTGTGCCCCACATTTGATGACCAATTAGATTGCTCTCGTCAGCAAATAATGAACCGTCTATTTTTAATGCCATTTAAAGGCTTTAATTGGTGTATTGGTGTGTATGTAAAGTTCGTTGTTTTTGCACCTGTGTTTGATTGCATTGCACCTGTGTTTGATTGCATGGCCGTGCCAGATTTTAAATTCTGGCAATTCTGTTCTGTGAAGCAGAAGGACAATTCCGGGGACTCCCATCCCAGCTGCTTCCAATTATTGTTACAATTTGTCGAAGACATCTGATATGTTTTCTATTTTATTTACTCCCCTAACAATGGAGGCCAAGTATCCATTAATGATCAAATATAGGACAATAATCAAGTTTGTCATCTGTTAAATGCTAAAGCAGGAAGACATAGATCTCATGGACAATATTGGAGTTAATAGCTTTCGTTTCTCCATATCATGGGCAAGAATCCTACCCAGTGAGTTCACCAAATCGATTTCTAACTTGGCTTGACCACAATCCTGGTTATCTGATCTAAACATTTATCCAGAGGGAAGATTTGGAAAAGAGAACGGGGCTGGCATTGGACACTATAACAGGGTCATCAATGCACTTCTGCGTAAAGGTTGATTCAAATAAATTAATCTTTCTCGGCATGGCCTCAGACCTTGACGCACTAACGTCTACTTTTGGGTTCAGGAATCCAACCTTTTGTGACATTGACTCACTATGACATTCCCCAAGAACTAGAAAATAGATATCAAGCGTGGCTAAGTCCTCAAGTACAGTAAGAAGACATTGTCTTTCAGTCCTGACAAACCAGATGCCTTTCAGAACGACTCAACTCTTGACACAAATTCAATTTTTCAGGGAGGATTTCGAACACTATGCAAATACATGTTTCAAATATTTTGGAGACAGAGTGAAGTTCTGGACAACTTTCAATGAGCCAAATGTTGTTGCAATTCGGGGTTATCGAACAGGGGTTTACCCACCATCCCGTTGCTCTGGTTCATTTGGAAACTGTAGCAGGGGCGATTCAGGGAGAGAGCCTTTTATTGCAGCCCATAACATGATCCTGTCTCATGCAGCAGCTGTTAGAGTTTACAGGACTGCGTACCAGGTATTTTAAAGGTTCTTTGGGACACTGTCATTAGGTTCCGTACTCATTTTAGAACAAACAGAACTTGATTGTCTTCGGGTGTATACAATTTCAGAAAGAGCAAAATGGCAGCATTGGAATTGTACTCAATGGCATATGGTATGAACCCATCAGTAATTCCTGGGAAGATAAGTTAGCAGCTGAGAGAGCCCAAGCTTTCTACATGAACTGGTAAGCATCTCTATCATTCAGTTCTCACGGAGTTCCAGAATCGATGATGAATTTTTTTTTTAAATTATCAGGTTTCTGGAACCAATTATATCTGGAAAATATCCAGCAGAAATGCAGGACATTCTACGATCTGATCTGCCCGTGTTTTCAAACAATGAGCTGAAGATGCTGCAGAATGGATTAGACTTCATAGGGATAAACCACTACAGCAGTTTCTACATTAAAGACTGCTTGTTTGCTTCATGTGAGCACGGACCTGGAGCTTCAAGGACGGAAGGTTTTGCTCTACGTACGCCACTAAAGGATGGTTTGTTGATTGGCGAACCTGTATGCCAACTCAAATAACCTGCGCTATTCCACAATTTTCCTATCTTTTTCGGGAAATAACTCCTGCTTCGTGCCAATGCAGACTGCACTTGACTGGCTATATGTTTACCCTCGAGGAATGGAAAATATATTGACCTATTTGAAAGGCAGATACAAAAACATACCAATCTACATCACAGAAAATGGTGAGTGTCAACCCAAGTATAGTACATTCTTCAGTATCTGCAATCGTTCATAATCTCTGGAATACAATATGCTATTCCTATAGGTTTTGGTGAGAACGAAACCAACAATTCCAGCCCTGAAGCTCTCAGAAGTGATATCAAGAGACTGGATTACATAAACAGCTACTTGGATGCCCTAGAAACGGCTGTGAGGTGACAACTTCGCTATGAAGAGCTATAACAAGTGAACTTTTTATATGATTTTTATTGCTTGCATGAATAAAAGAAACAACCTAATCCTGTGGTGAACAGGAAAGGCGCAGATGTGCGAGGATACTTTGTCTGGTCGTTGCTTGATAATTTTGAGTGGACTTCAGGATATTCAATACGGTTTGGACTTTGCCATGTTGATTATTCCAGTCTGAATAGAACTCAAAGACTCTCTGCAGGTTGGTACAAAGAGTACATTGCTAGTCACAGGACTCTTGCAACTGTCACCTAAGTTCTCACTTGTTGGACATGTAAACCAGAAATGGTATAGAGATTTTGTGTTGAATTTAGCTCTCCAACTGAACTCCTGCCCTATGTCTCATATGATATTTGTCACCCCAGTCCTCCCTACACTCCCACAGTATCCAAGGGATGTATTGGAGAACAAGTTCCTATGTTTCTTTAGTCATTATTGAACTGTCAACGCTACGTTTCTAACAGTAAGATTTGGGAATCTCTATGTAAATATAAATATATTGAGTTCATAAATGGCCTGTAGGAAATGATTTCTGTATTACCAACAAACATAAGACAGTAAGTTCTGAGTTCTAAAACAAAAATAAAGATAACATAAAAATGTACATTCACATAATATTTTGGCCATATTTAGAGATCAGTATCAAAAATAGTTCATATTCAGATATATTTATAAAAAAAAAACCTTAAGAGAGAGTTTACGAGTTTAATGCACTCATGCAGTAGATTTCACGCATGCAATTAAAGGAATTTAATTGCATTATAATGAACTGTCCAGATTCTAGAGATCGAGTATTTGAATGCAAGTAAAACGGAAGACAAACACCTGAGAAGACCAAAATGCAGACAATTGAAGACATTAGGATTAACGCAAATAATAGACCACAAAATGTGAGGCTCCAACCAATACTGTAAGCTCTGGACGTTCAATTGAAAAAGGTTATGATGATATCACATCATGTAAAATTCGTAAAACTAACCCTGCCTTCACAAGTCCATTTGCCTCCAGCTAACAATGTATCATGGGGCCCTCAGGTTCTTGTCTTTAAGTAGATTCCTCTCCGTTGAATCTATGTCAGCGCAATACATCCCATTTAAGAAAGTTCATTCCAAAGGGACTCTGATCAGCTGCAACAGCAAGTTAAGACCTCTTGTAAACGCAGCAACACGATAGGGCTTTGTCTTCAGTCAAAGATACCGATCTTGTATTAGATCTCAACAGTCCAATATCTAATTTAAGCTATTCCAGATCTCCACCAGGGAGATCCAGCCTCAAAAAAGTGCTTGCCATTATCCCAAGAAATTTGGAATGCCTGAAGCCCAATACAATTCGGTTCCTTTCCATGCTGAGCAATCCACTCGGTAACAGCCATTTCTTTAGCATCCTCACCAACATAACCCTCTTTATATTTGCCAAACGGGTTAAGCCCAGGACTTGTCAGTTCTGCAATTGCAGCAGGCATGTACATTGAGTCACCCACCAGTGGCGTACCACAGGCAGCCAGTTGAGCTCGAATCTGCAGCATACAATACTAACTATAAAAAGTGACAGGGTAGCAACTAAACTTATACGGTTGATAACAAAACATAATTCTCTTCAGTTATACCCTCCTGTTGATATCTTGATAGAAGATCTAACTTAGAATAAGCCCTCGAATCAAGACACAGTTCTGGTACAATTTTCAATATTTCAAGGAAATACCAATTGCTAGCTAGTCTGAGTGAGTTAAGAGGAAGCTGACAAGTATCAATCAAAATGAACTAATGATTTAGGGATATATAAACTCAGCAATTTAACACTTACACTCCCATCCTACACATCATTCAGTATAGGATAAATGGGATTCCACCTGTTTCCTTTAGATCAAAGAGTTCCCAAGTTGCAATAGAAGGAAAGCATATCTCAACAACAATGTCATCAAAGTTAAAAAGATCATAGAAAATGGCTGTGATAGGGAAACAAAATGTCCAGGTACAAAGAGAAAACTCTACCTGATGTGTCCGACCAGTCAAAAGATTGATTTTACACTCATATGCATAATCTCTTGAGGGCCATCCACAGTCTTCTACACAGTAATCCTCTTTAGTTGCAGCATTTGGCCATGGAATTTGCTTGCACTCCAGGACCTCAAGTTGACACAGATGCCAACTTTCCACAAAGTCTGCTAGTCATAATCTTTCTTCAATTTCTCAACCAGAAAAAATTTGAGTGGATGACATGCAAACAAAAGGTACAAAAATTTTGTAGATACAGATATTCAACACAATAAAAGATGAAGATCATGCCCTACTGCCATTCAGAACTGAAACCAATTGAGATGCACATCTATCAAATCCTTTCCACTTAAGTAACAGAATTCCTAAAACAGCATAACTAAAATGCAACCATGTGCGTTATTGATGTGAAGATTTAGTGACATTGGCAGATGAATACAGTAGATAAAATCAAGAAGGTCAAAAAGGAAAAGAGGAAGTGAAGGGGGAGGGAGATTTGATTGGGTCAGGTGTCACGACAATCTTGAAGACACTCCTTGAGATTTACATTCCTTAATCCATGCCATGATGACTACCACTGAAGAATATGCAACTGCCTACTGTAAAGAACACAAAAATTTACAAACTATATGGTGCAGGATAGAAACGGTCACCTTCCGAAACAAGTCGTGGAGCAATATTTACGGGACGCATGTAATGGGTAATCAGTCCAACTGGCACAGGGGATGCAGCAAGAGCAAGATATAGCTTCTTCACGCTCTTCTCCTGCAGTAGTAGACAATAGAGATCAATAATCAACAATATTGAGATACATTTACAGTTAGAAACTAAATCCCATTATCTAGAATCACAATGCATACTATCCATGTGAACAGTTTTATCAGCAATCATAGTAATGATCACTAGGTTCTATAAAGCTTGAATGCAACACCAATTAACCATAGTTATTCAATCAACACCATTATATGGTACAGTATCAAAAACTTACTCTAATCTTTTTATGGAAAACAGAGCAGTACTCCTTAGTCCTTGCTAATACAACACTGCAAATTAAGCGCTGTCTATCATTACCTTTCTCAATCAGAGACAAACATCAATTATGCAAAAATTTTAACGACTTAATACCAGCCTTCTGTGCAATTATCTATCTGATGGGTAGTCATCAGTAGTTCAGTTAGTCCCAGAGCACGGGAGGTAAATGTTACACAATTTTCTTCTATGTTGTCTGTAGTACCTCCAACCTAAAAGACATGGAGATTTAAGAAATTCATAAACAATTAGTTAAATAATTACCTGACTAGGACAATAAATTCCACCTGAGATGCTCATGAAAGATGTTGAATTGAGTGCATCTATGACATCTTATACACTACCAAATTACATTTTTGTATCAACAAGTTAATTGGCTTAGGAAAAAGGTAGAAACTACCAGTTGATTTTCTGGACATGAAACCACAAAGAGATAACGATACATTTTGCTACCAAAGAGTTAGCTGATTAAGGTTAACTATGATTAGTAAGTTATAGTCGGTGGATGGCTAGTCCAAATATCTAGGGCAGTTCAATGCCAAACTAAACATGAAGTCCAGCATTAATTGGCCACCAATACTTTGCTCGAATAAAATAACAGCACCTTGAGAAACGATTAACAACTGCAAAGAATATGAATAACCATGACCCAAAATTTACTATCGAATTCTTAACTTTTGATACAGGTCTTTATGTCAGTCATGCTGCCTGTTACAAACAAGCTTGCAAATGACTAATTCATTCTAACAAACTAAAGCTTATTGGGAAAAATAGATTGCATCATCAAACAAGTTGAAGTACTTCCATAAATGATTACTAGAAAATTAATTTGAAAACAATAAAAGAAAAGAAAAAATGATGATTATTGGACAAAAAACATACTGATGTACCAGCAGGTTTGTCCAAAACAACATAAGATTCAGTCACAGCTATGATCCTTGACTTCCAATCAATGTCATAACACCTGAAACATATCCAAAGACCAGCAAGTATAATACTTGCATTAATCACCATACGATTTAAAAATACAGTATCTTACCGTGGAAAGCGCTTTGGATGCACATGAACACGCAAGTACATTCCAGGTTCAAGAAGCTGATTTGCGTGGGTTATCCTGTAAGTTTTTTGTGCTTCCCGTACCGTTTTTCCTTTGATGGAAGCTCTTTTCTTCAGAACTGAAGGTGCAGTAACTTCTTCATATTTCCTCATCACCTCCGGAGTTGCTGTTGGAGGCGGATGAGGGCATACAAGGGCATAATGCACTGCTCCAAATTGGATAAGATCTGCAACATACCTTCAAATGAGGAAATTTGCTATGTATCATTCTGTCCTGAGATATCCCGATATTTTGATATTGAGAATATCATGATTATGGTAGAACACAAGGTGAAGAACTTACAATGGGGGGAGATCCAGAGCTTCACAAATGTAGTCCAGAACACGGCATTCACTTGAAACAACCAAGTGCTCGATTCTAGGGGGACTACTGTATGGGGGACATGGAAGTAAGCGATCATACTCAGGGTGGCTGAAACATCAACAAACATCCGTAGCAAAAGGATAAGAATGAGTTCTTCACTGAATTGCAAAACCTAGAGAGAGAGAGAGTTCCCGTTATATACATTCTTTGCCAGGGTATCTCGTCATTCGTGGCAACCAAACCAAAAAGAAAATCAGCACTTTATAGAAAAAAAATGCTTTATCATGAAGAAAATCATCCAATATTAGAAATTAAAAAAAAAAAGAAACTTGAAAATGGGAGTACCCAGTAAAAGAAGAAGTTGCAGTTGTATAAGCAACGCCTGGCTTCGAAGATTGACAGCTAAACTTTCTTTCGTTGGAGCAAGAAGTACAAAGAGGTAAAACAGACTTGTGGCTACGCTTACTGGGAAAGCAAGTACGGGGAGACGCTAGCGTGCACCGGGGTGACAACTGCACTCCAAAACTCCGGCAACTAATGGTGAGGATTGAGGATATGGTAGTTCTTGAACCCATCGTCACTTCAAGGTTAGGAACTGGGAAGTTGGAAGCATAAGACCAAGGAACAGGGTTGGATAACACGGTAAAAGGGTTTTAGATGGGTTTTGGTATGGGTTCATGTCCTACTATGGGCCTCTCAATTCCCTTCGTAGCCCAATTTCGACAATATAAATATTTTCTTTATATATTAGAAACTCAAATCTCTCGTTAATAGAACCTTTTAAGCTAGGTGGCTAAAGCATAAAGGTATTTGCCTAAATTTGCGGAACTACCAAAACTAATGTCGAAGAACAGTGGTATTGTCCTTCAAGAGTTTGGGATATGCTAGGTCTTTCATGTCTGGTTTGATAACGATCTAGTGGTCCTAAACATTTATATCAACCTACTGTCAAAGTGACAAATCCATCCAAACATTTATATTATAATCCCCACAAAATCTGCACATTGATCGTAGTCGTACTAGGACAATTAATGCGAGTCTCATACCCAATTTCATTTAGTGCTGGGAGCTGCAATATTAGTAGATCTCAATAACCTTCGCACTCGGATTGGTTCTTTACCCCTTGCTTTCCGGTGATTATTCTCAACCTCGATCTTGCAGTTA
Organism: Erythroxylum brevipes; assembly: GCA_027479065.1. NCBI lineage: Eukaryota > Viridiplantae > Streptophyta > Magnoliopsida > Malpighiales > Erythroxylaceae > Erythroxylum > Erythroxylum brevipes. The sequence goes on from JANIHY010000002.1 coordinate 48,795,633, forward strand.
TACTTGTACCACAAAACTAAGCAAGTCAAGCTTCTAGTGATAACTCACATGCAAACTCTGAGATATACAGCTTCCATGTTACCCCTTTCTTTTCAGTGATTATTCTCAACTTTGATCATGCAGTACTTGTACCACAACTAAGGAAGACAAAGCTTCTAGTGATAACTCACATGCAAACTCTGATATATACAGCTTCCACGTTACCCCTTTCTTTCTAGTGATTATTCTCAACTTTGATAATGCAGTTGTACTTGTACCACAACTAAGGAAGTGAAGCTTATTGTGATAACTCACATGCAAACTCAGAGATATACAGCGAACTAATTAAATAATGCCGTGATTTAATAACCACGCCGAGGAGCTAGCGAAACAACCAAAATTGCCGGCAAACTAATTTCGCAAGAACAAGTGTTAGAAGATACGGTCTAATTTAGGAGTTTGTTTAATTACCTAAATTAGCGCTTGATCAATCCCTGATTTGTAAGGATTATCTCCTATTTAGAGAAGTAGTCTTCTCAACCTCCGTATACGAAAAACAGAAACAATTGAGACAATGAATACGATTACAATTCTCCCATCTTTCTTCTTCTTTATTTTAACTACAAGAATACCTCAAACTCACCATTCTCATCCAAGAACTGAGGGTACTCATCTGGGTTTTGGAGATTTGCGAAGATGAGGCGTGGAAGACTCACAAACTCAACTCTGGGTTTGTACCAGAACAATTCTGGGTTTTTCACGAAGGATTAATCGTACGCCTTTCTTAATACCCAATCGAATCCCATTCGATTTTTTTCAGGAATTTCCAGAAGAAATTTCCAAATCGCATAAACTAATTTTCATTAGTTTGTTCAAGAATCAGATCGCATCTGATTTTTCAATTCCAAATTTTCCGATCAATAACAATCATACATATTTTAATCAAATTATAGAAATAAATTCTCACTCTGATACCACTGTTAGAAAATCGAGTCGGGATTTGATCCAAACCGCAACGGAATAATCATGAAACTTTTTCGTAACTTTTGATTTCTCGAAAACTAACATTTATTTAATTCTATAAAATAGTTAACAAATCATGATAAAGCAAAATTTAATTCGTACCTTATTCTGAAACTTGATCTTTATCTTGTTGTATTCTTCGAACCGTTTCTAAAACTGATCCATCTCAACTACCGTAACCGAACAAGTGTCCGGCCTCTAACGGTATCTACAGAATAGGTTGAGAGAACTCTATAACTTTTACAAAGAGAGTTAAGTGTGAAGTGCTAGTTTCATAGATCTCAAGCCTATTTATAATAAGCTTTGGACGTTTTAATAATTTAATTGAAATTAAATATTAATTTCAATTAAACTTTAATTAGAATTACAAATAATTCTAATTAAATAACAATAATGCCCAAATAAGATTCAATATTTATATTGATCCTTATTTATTAAATATCTCATATCTAATCATAAAGTTTCTCAAACTTTATAATCAAGTCCAACTTGATTAAATCAATTTTGCTCTCTCTAACCCATTATATATGTGAGAT
>JANIHY010000002.1:49026472-49043158 GCA_027479065.1 Erythroxylum brevipes
ATTTTACAATATGATAATAAAATATTCTATAATTTTTTAAAAAAATTAAAAACTATTTTATAAATTTTAAAAATTAACGAAACTCAATATTAACACCAACTCCACCTAATACTAAATTCGGTACGATATAGATTGCACGTGAGCACACATGGACTCCTTAGAGAGAGAGAGGGATGGGGACAGATGGGGACAGACAGATAGGCAGATTACTTCAGAAGCTTAGGTGTTTTGGGTCACTCGTCTTGGACCGTCAGGTAGAGAAAGGAGAATACGTTCACGCATCAATCAATCTGGTGATTACGTTATTCGAAACTTTTGTGTTTGGTGTTAGTTACGGGTTTTACGGGGTTGTGACTTTTGGGAAGTTTCTGAGGAGTCTCTCATCTTCTCCCCGATTTTCGCGGGAAAAAAGATGGGGAGAAGAATAGTGGGAATGGGAGGCGAATTAGAAGTGGTGCAGAGGATCATTGAGAGATTGGTTGGAGATTGGTGGAATGAGATTAATGAGTCTACTCAGTGGCAAGATGGGATCTTTTACACTCTCTGTGCTGCTTATGCTCTTGTTTCATCTGTTGCTTTGGTCTCTACCTCCCTCTCTCTTTCTCGGCTTTGATTTTTACATCTGGATATTTTTGGGTGCACTTTGTTTTACGTGCTTTGTTAATGAGGCAGATTGTTTGGGTTGTCATGTGTACTTTTGATCATTTGTCACCCTATCTCTTTGTTCATAATGAAGTGTATTTAGGTGCTTTTTCTGTTTTAAGTGTAAGTGTTGTTGTTTGTTGATGGGCGCCCGGTGAAACATAAGGTGCATTTATTAAGATGGAAGGATAACATTTTATGTCAAAGTGATGGCTTTAGTCGTAAAAGCATTGTTTGATAGGCTCCGAGTGGCCGATTTTGATTTTTTTTTTACCATCATTTGGATAAAGCATGTGTACCAATTTATAGTTTTGTTTAGTTTTTGGTGACTGATTTCAAGTTCTGAATTGGTCCTATCCAATGGTCAAACAATTTCATTTCCGCATGCAATTAAAAGTTTTAGTAACTAACCTAATTAATAGTCTGAATGGCTTACAAATTTTCTACTTGCGGTTGGTAATTTGTGGGATTTTCTTCTTCGATTGTGATGTCTGCTATCGATGTAATCAGTTCAAGAGTTGTAACAGTCCACATTGTTGTCTTTGACATGCAGATTCAGTTGATACGGATTGAAGTGAGAGTTCCTGAATACGGCTGGACGACACAGAAGGTTTTCCATCTTATGAACTTCATTGTTAATGGAGGTGACATTTGATGGCTTGCTGATGTTCAAATTTCCTTTATGACTGTAAATTTTGGCATTGGCCTGATATATCTTTTGGTATATGTTCTGCAGTTCGTGCCATTGTGTTTGGATTTCATAGCCAAGTGTTTCATTTGCATCCTAAGGTTAGTTTTAAAGCTCGGATTGTTTGAGTTTCATGGTCAATACCTGTCCTGTCATCTATCAGATACTTTTATGAGAATTACAATCTTTGTTCCTAGTGTAACGTTGATTTCTATTTATTACAATCTTTGTTCCTAGTGTAACGTTGATTTCTATTTATCTTTTAAGTGGTTGTATTTTACCTGTGCTGTGGTGGCTGTTTCCTTTTTCACAAATTTCTGCTTGTGCCTTCAACTATTATGGGGTTAACATGCGTTTGTACCAGGTATTAACTTTGGTACTATTAGATCTCCCCGGGCTCCTGTTTTTCTCTACATACACTTTACTTGTCCTTTTTTGGGCAGAGATATATCACCAGGCAAGTAAATGATGGATATTTTTCCTTTTCACTGATCACTGATGAGACAAATTTTGAAATTGACCTTATTTTAATGATCAGGCAAGAAGTCTGCCTACTGATAAGCTCAGAATTGTTTATATATCCATCAATGGTGCAATGTACTTCATACAGGTATGGTAATTGCTGCAATGATTTGTACTGCAAATAGTGTCCAGCTGCAAAAATACTCCGGCAACATTTTCCACAATCATGGTTGGTGCATGTGTCTTAGTGATTTCTTTGCTGTTGCCCACAGTTGACAATGCCTGAAATGCATAATAGCACGCCATCTGAACATAAGTTTGCATATCTTCTTCAATTTTTTTTTTTTGTGGGGGTTGGGAATATTTTGATGTATGCTAAAAAGTCTCTAATAGACTGACATTCCTGGTGTTGTTACCTTAACATTAGCATCAGTTAATGGAACTTTTTGCTGAGTTTTTGTATTCAAAAATGGGAAGGAGCTAGACACCGACAGTTTTAGGGCTATCTGTATTGCCATGTCTTATGGGTTCTATCTGTAAAGAATAATCCATGGTTTTCTATCACAAACAGCTCTGAAAAAGTCTGTTAGTTAATTCTAAAGAATTGGTGTTTGTATCAAGTCCTAGTGCTGAACTGCTCTGACTGATGAACTTTTGTTGGAAACTCTGAGGTGCTAGTATCCACAATTAGGTCAAATCTCTTACTCTTACCAAATTGGTTCAATTTCAGATTTGCATCTGGGTGTACCTCTGGATTAATGACAACAGTGCTGTGGAGTTCATTGGAAAGATATTTATTGCAGGTTAAGCCTTACATTCAAAGTCTTGGATGTTTATTTATTTTCATTTTCAGTATTAATCCCCATCTTTTCATCCCTTCTCTAACGCTCTATGGTGAATAGCAGTTAAATATTTTACTTGAGCACTAATGCATATCTGATTATACCGTCTCTTTTCTTCCAGTGATTTCAATTATTGCAGCATTGGGTTTCTTGCTCTATGGGGGAAGGTAAAGGTTGTTTTTGCTTATATTCTGTTCTTTAATTTTATGTTGTCATTCATTGTGTTCTTTCATACGTTCAGATTATTTTTTATGCTGAGACGTTTTCCAATCGAATCTAAAGGAAGAAGAAAGAAGCTCCATGAGGTTTTGTTATTTCTACCTTCTTTCCCTTTCTCTAGCAACTGGTCTTTCAGATCATAGCAGATATCTCCTGTACAACTTGCATACACATATAATCATATGCAATCTTAGTTCAAGTATCAATTTGTACTATCATGACTTACAACCATCTATGGGCTCATCCATATTGGTGCATGGGAGTGTGCACACAGTCACAAGCTAGCAGATTAATATATCCAGACCCAGATAGATAGATATACAAATAAGCAAACTAACAACATGATTTGAGTTTCAAGTAGCACTGGTAACGTAAATAATTCTTGTTGCAGGTTGGATCAGTTACGGCCATATGTTTCATGTGTTTCCTCATTAGATGCTTTGTGGTGAGCCTCAGTTGGTTTCAACTTTAATTAAGTTTGACAATAATCTTTTGATGCATTATCAACATGAAATGCTGATCTTCTTACATGTTCATTTTCCTATCTTTGAAATATGATATGCCTACCATACTAATGAATTGCTTATTTCACTAATATCTAGCTGTGATGTTTTTACATAAAAGAAGTCTCGACTTGAGGCCCTACTATATCTTTGATAACACAGGACTTTGTTTATTTCTTGTGCATTATGGACAGAATCCTTTACTGCCTTCTGGATAGATTTTGGCTGGAAGATGTTAATGCTGTTATATGGCAAACATCTGATATGGTTGCTGTAATCTGCTTTCTTACTTTGGACTTCTTTAATGTGCATTTAACCCAATTCGCAACATGCAGATTCTTCTGTCTGCATTTGATTCAGATGCTTCGCTTGATGTCTTGGATCACCCAATTTTGAACTTGATCTATTACATGGTAGTTGGCTTATCTTATGTACAATTCAGCTCTCATACTCCACTTCATTAATGGCTCACTTGTATTTGATTGAAAATGGGAAAACTTGACAGCTGGTTGAGATTCTACCATCAGCGCTAGTGCTTTATATCCTGCGTAAATTGCCTCCTAAGAGAATATCGGCACAGTATCACCCTATCCGATAGTGAAATGTTCCTTCATTCTGGATCTGGAGTCATTATATTTCTGAAAATATGATTTTACATGGTCATGGTAATCGAGCAAAGAAGGGAAACCGGAGAAAGAATCCAGATGTCATATTCTGGTATGGCAATTCCTTTCATGAATAGGTCATCCCAGCTTGGTGAAATGGAGTGTTCAAATTGTCATACAACTTGAGGAATTGGCTGCTGTTTGGTGCTTTCCGTTTATGATTAAAATTGGTTGAGGGGAATTTTTCTGTTGCGGAGCTATCCTTTCAATTTGTATATTGGCAATGGAAACAACCCAAGTTATCATGCTTACTGAACATTTGGTAGGATTGCGTTTGTTGCTTGACATTTCTAGCATTCGCAACATTTTTGGTTTACTTAATGTATTTAAAGAATAAAGAGATTCTTTTTTTTTTTTAGCCTTCTACATTTTCTTAGTGTAGTCCGGTCGCATTGAGTTTCTGGCTTATTCAATTGCCACCTGTCCCTTGAGAAAGAGCTCAATTTGATGCACAAGAACTTAAAGTTTATAAAAGAAACAAAAGAGGAAAGATTAGTCAATCACAATTTTTAATTTGGTGCGATAAAGATTGAAAATTAAGTTGCCATCAAAGATAAAGGCTAAAATTTATATCATATTGGAATTCCTTATTAGATATAAAGTAGAAGTACTAAGTTATTTTTATTTTAGATATGTTAGCCTAATATAAGACTTATAAAATTTTTGTTATAATATGATTTAAAGTAGAAATTCTTTTCTTATTAAAATAAGGATTCTAAGAAGAAAAAAAGTTAAAATTTCCTTGCAAACTTGAGTTTTTAACTTGAAGGTATGATGTTTTCTTCTAAGAGTAATTCTTACATTTTAAAAGTGATTCCTTATTTTCTAATATCCATTCTTGATGTTCTTCACTAAATTTCAACAATCCTAACTCAAATTCAGCCACGTTAAACCTATATTCTAGTCATCTCAATCTTACATTCCAACCATACTAAACCTGAAATTCTAAACCTAAATTTTCGGCAATCAAACCTTAAATTTCAACCATACAAGATCTAAAAATTCTACATTCTTAACCTAAATCCAACCTTGAAACCTGTTATTCTAGCAGCCTAATATAGCTACTAGTTAATAATTCTTCTATTCATCCTACATCAATTTAATATCAAAGTTTTAGTTTACGATAGCAACACATAACGAAAGGGCATATAGACAAATATTCAGTAATCATGAATGAGATAAGATACATTTAAGAGTTTTAGAAAGATTGGCCCTTAATGACTCTCAATTATAAGGTGCTCTAAGAATTAGTCAAGAAAAAAATGTCAAACAAACTACACTTAAATGGTGAGGGGTGGAGAAAGCAAAATCCAAGATGAAGAGGCTGACACTAATCAACAACGAATAAGGTTAGGAAATCAACGCCTATTGAGAGATCTATGACAAAAAAATCAACTAGTAGCACACGGAGAGCGTACGTGAGCCTTTAGAGGCCACGATGGAGTTGAAACATTCAACAAACTTGATGATATTTACTAAGAAAGTTTGTGTTGAAGCCCTTAAGTTTGTAGGAAAGATAGATCCACACTTGTTCTTAGACTAGACAACAATAATGAAAGATTTATTTGATTGATAGCACATGCCATAAGATCGAAAAGTCCAATTTGAAGAGACTAAGCTAATTGGACATACTAAAATTTGGTGGATATTAGTAGAGGATAGACTTTGAAAAATAGGCTAGCCACTAATTGTCGATTGAGAAGAGATAAAACTGAAGTTATCAAAAAAATAATTACCATTTCATTATCTCCAAGATCAACTCACATCCTTTAGGCAAGTGATTATGTCCGTAATTGAGTACACAGAAATATTTGATGAACTTTTTATCCGATGTGAATGGATAGAATCGAAACGAAAACTTGTATATTACTAACAAAATAGTTTGAGGGCAAAAATTTGCAATGAGCTGATAATGCAAAGGATTTACAACTTTAAAGATGCATATCACTTGGCTTTAAGAGCAGAACAATACTTTGAACAACAAGTAACTAAAAAGTTTCAAAGTCAAGTCAAGGAGTTCGATATGAAGAGAACTACAACAGTGACAAGAAGTGCTTCTAATGCAATAGGAGGGGCCACTTTGCTTATAAATGTCTTATTAAAGTTTTGCATATGATGGGAGAAGAAGAAGAGGAAGAATTTGATGAGTACATGCGTGAGAACGAAGCTGGAGAGGAGTTGGAAAGAGACTAGTGATAAACTAGCTAGTTCTACAGATTTTAATGTAGTGAGATGTATCCTTACAGCCCCTAAAGTGGAAAAACAAGAAGAATGGCTTCGTACTGCTATTTTCTTTACTCAATTTAGCAAGGAAAGTATGCAAGTTTATTATTGATGGAGGAAGTAGTATGAATGTTGTACCGAAGAACAAGGTGAAGTGATTGAATTTTCTCACGAATAAACATACAAATCCCTACAAAGTTGTCTCGGTAGATGTTAGTACTATACCAGTTGCTCGAAGGTGCTTGATGTTTTTCAAATTAGGAATACATAAGGACTCTATTTGGAGTGATGACATTCTTATGAAAATATCTCATGTCTTACTTGGGTGATTATGGCTTTCTGAATGAGATGTTCAACACTTCAGAAAAGCTAACACTTATCATTATATTTCATGGAAAGAACATAATTTTGAAGCCTACGAAGGTAGACAAGGTAGAAAAACAAAGAGGAAGTAGGAAGACAACCATAAATGCCTAGAAAAAGACTTTAATATCCTTAATGTGAGAGAATTTGAAGCTGTTAGCAAAGAAAAAGAGATTGTGTTTGCAATGTTGGTAAAGGAAGTATTGGAAACAACACTTGAAAAACCCTAAACTTTATCAAAAGAAGTAGAAGAATTGTTAGCTGATTTTTTAGACCTTACTATCTCCTTTACGAGATATTTAACATGTTATTGACTTGGTACCTAGGTCTACTCAACCAGATCTTTCAGCCTATTGTCTGAATTCTATTGAGAATGAAGAGTTGAAGAGACAAGTAGAGAAGTTATTAAAAAAAGGATTTATTCAAGAAAGTCTTATTCCATGAGCAATTCCAACACTTTGACACCTAAAAAGGATGGAAGTTAGAGAATGTGTATTGATTATTGGGAAAAAAAAAAGATCACAATAAGGTATAGATTTCCATTACCTTGCCTTGGTGACATATTAGATATAATGACTGGATCTACTATCTTTAATAAGACAAACTTATGAAGTGGGTGCCATTAAATCATAATCAGAGCTGGAGATAAATAGAAAATGACTTTTATGACTAAAGAAGGACTTTATGAATGGTTGGTGAGGCCATTTAGACTCTCCAATGCTCCTAACACTTTTATGATAGTGATGAAGCAAATGATTTGACCATTTATGGGTGAACTTTTGGTGGTATATTTTGATTATATTAATATATAGCAAGACTAAAGAAGATCACCTATTACATCTACAACAAGAACAAGTATTGAGAGTTTGAGTCAAGGGAAGCTTTATGTCAACTTAATGAAGTATTCTTTCATACAAGCAAGTGTTGTATTTTCGAGTTTTATTATATCTTACCATGGAGTGGAGATGGATCTTGAGAAAATTATGGTCATTCTTGATTGACCTATTTTAAAGGATGTGCACAAGACAAGGAGTTTCCATGTCCTAGCAACATTTTATAGGCAATTTATTAGTAATTTCCGCACTATAATGGCACTCATTACTAATTGCATGAAGAAAGGACAATTTAATTGGTCAAAGGTGGCAACTAAAGCATTTGACGACTTCAAGAAAAAGATTATTGAATCTCTTGTTTTACAACTTTCAAAATTTTCTAAGATATTTGAAATTGCTTGTGACGTGTCTCATGTAGGAATTGGAGGCATACGCAGCCAAAAGGGATACTTAGTTGCTTACTTCAGTGAGAAATTAAGTGAAGAGAAGCAACAATATTCAACTTATGATAAGGAATTTTATGCAATAGTACGTTTTCTTTACAATTGGAGTCATTTTCTCTTATACAAGGAGTTTATTCTATATTCGGTTTATGAATCTCTTAAACACTTCAAGTCCCAAAAGAACTTGAACAAAAGGCACACCTTATGAAGTGAATTCATGGAGCAATTTAACCGTGTTATTAAACATCGGACAGGAGTTAAGAATAAGGTCATATATGCATTGAGTATGAAAAATCGTTTGCTTAACATTTGAGCGGTAAAGGTCGTAGAGTTCGACAAAATAAAAAAGAGAATATGCTTCATATCAAGATTTTGGAATAATCTATTCAAAAATTGAGACTGGACAAAGAGACCAACTCTTTCCTTTTTTGATATAAGATTACTATCTTTTCAAAGGAAACCAACTTTGCCTAAGTAATATTTTTATAAGGGAATATGTGATTTGGGAATTACATCAAGGAGGAGGAGCGGGACACTTTGGAAGAGATAAAACCATCACAATAGTTGTAGATCACTTTTACTGAACCTCTTTAAAGCGAGATGTTCCTAAGGTGATACGACAATGTCGAACATGTCAACTAGCTAAAGGAAGGAAGCAAAATTCTAGATTATACACACCATTCCCGTCCCTCGAGAACCACGATAGGACATAAGTATGGATTTTGTCTTGGAAATTCCTAAAACTGTAAGAGATTATGATATTATTTTCATGGTGGTGGATAGATTTTCCAATATGAGTGATTTCTTTCTATGTTCCAAAACTTATATGTTGTCCATATAGCTAAACTCATTTTCGAAGAGGTTTTATTTCTCTATAGGTTACCTTTAACCGTCGTCTCTAATAGTGATGTAAATTTTATGAGTTATTTTTGGAGAACACTATAGAAAACATTAAACACTATGCTTCAATTTTCAAGTTATTTTCATTCCCAAACTAATAGACAAACAGAGGTGGTGAATAGAAGCTTGGGGGGATTTGCTAAGATGTTTGACTGGAAATAATATAAAAAGAATTTGTATACAATAGTTCTATAAATAGGTCTACTGGTAAGAGCTCTTTTGAGATAGTTTTAGGGGTTCAACTAAGGAAGTCTATTGATTTGGTTCGTTTACCACAAATAACAAGAGTTAGTGTTGAAGTTAAAGGTTTTACGCAACACAAGAGGGACATCTTTGGTGAGATATGACGAAAGATAACAACCAATAACTTGTCTTATAAAGAACATGATGGTTAGCATCATCAATTGGTGGAATTCAATGAAGGGGATATGATGATGGTTAAGATTTGTCCAAAGCATTTTTAAAAAGGAAAATATAAAAAACTCTATTCACAAAATGTTGAACTTTATAATATCATCAAGAAGATAAGTGCTAATATTTAAGATTTGGAATTACCAAGTGATATGAGAATAAGTCCTACCTTTAATGTTATTGATTTAACTATTTATCATGGACAAGATGATGAATAATCTCCTACTATAGCTATAAGAATTCCAACCATTCCCTATCTGAAAGAGGACATAAAAGATGTAGCTACCAAAGATGGAGAATATCAATAATTACTTGTCAAGTGAAAAGAAAGACTGATTTTTGACAGCACCTGAATTTTAGAGTTTGAATTTCAGAAGTTGAATCCATATTTATATAATTAATATTTATCACATTATTAAGTGGAGGACAACTTCAAACAAGCTAGGGAGAATTGATGCAAAAGAAGTCAAAAGTCTATAAGAGAAATCAAAGAGAAAAGATTAATCAATAACAAGTTTTAATTTGGTAGGATGAGAACTGAGAATTAAGTTAACATCAAAGTTAAAGGCCAAAATTCATATTGTATTAGGATTCCTAATATATAGGAAGTAGTTGTCTTATGTTATTCTATTTTAAATATGTTATCCTAGTATAGGACTTATAAAATATCTATTATAATAGGATTTAAATTAAAAGCCCTTTTTCTACTAAAATAAAGATTCAAAGAATTCTCTACCTATATTTGTGCACTCAATCTTTTATTATTAAGAAGCAATCTGATTTTTTTTTTCTACAAATTTGGGTTTTCAACTAGAAAGTGTGATGTTTTCTTTTAAGAATGATTCTTAGACCCTACGAGTGAATCGTAGTTTCCTCCTATCTATTCTTTGTATTTTTCACTAAATTCGAGTAACCCTAACACAAATTTCAGCCCTCTTAAACTTACATTCTACCTATCTCAAACCTATATTCTAGCTATATTAAATCTGAAACCCTAAAACTAAAATTTTAACAATCAAATCTTAAAATTCCAGTCATATAAAATCTGAAAATTCTACATTTTTTTGCCTAAACCAACCTTGATATTTCGTAGCAACCATATTTCTAAATTTGTAAGTTTTAGCTACTAGTTAATAATTCTTCCATAAATCCAACCTTGATATTTCAGCAGCCTAATATCAACCATATATCTAAATCTGTGACTTTTATTTACAAGTTAATAATTCTTCCATTTGTCCTGCATCCAGAGCATTCCATAGCTAAGATTGAGCAATGATGCCAACCTCTTTACAGTGGTTCAACTTGTTACCGCTTGCAGTTGGTTTGAGATGGTACTGGAATTGTACTTCTCCATCAACCAAATTTTGTTAAATTGAATCTTGGGACCAAGGATGAAGCATTGGCAACACTAAGACGAGCCTACTGATTAGGTACAAATGCGACAAAATAAGTGAAAGACAGCATAAAGTATGTCAAGATTAGTAGTTTGGGTCCAACCTGAATTAAGTCAAAGCTGCTAGGTCCACTTTAAATTCACCGAACTTGAGATTGAACTTGGGCTCTCAATACAAACCAGTTTAAACAAAATCGATGTCTTTTATTCGGTGACTGAAAAACCAATTGACCATAAGTTTGTGAACCCGTGTCACAAGCCATCTCCATCAATGATTGACTTAAGTTGCTTTATTTGGCAAGAACTGCAAAGGAAGCACTATACTCAAAGGGGTCCTTTATATAAACTACAAATAGAAGAAACAAAAAAGACTTTATCTAGGCAAGTTTCATGTAACTCAAGTTCGGCAACGTCATATACATCGGTCAACCTTTGAATTGAAGACAAATGTCAGGAAAGATGATACTGAAAGGGCTCGTCTTATCATACTTCTGTAGTTTCACGACAAGTACAATTGAAAGGCTACCACTCATTGGTCTTTCTTTCACTGGATTCTCATCAATCTTGGTGAACTTCCTCTGCAGGTGGTGGAGCAAATCTGACATTCGTTGGCCGTGCCATCACAACTCCCTCATCTGCAAATAGTGATTTGATGAACGCTGGAGTTCTTAGAGGCCTGCGACCAGTCATCCTTGGATAAACGTCTTCAAGAAAGTAATAAGCATGGCCAGCAATCATACCCTGAATCATTTAAAAGAATCTTAGGCACATTAAAACAGGAGGCTCTTCTTACACTTGAGTCTAAGAACTGGTGGCAGAAATTGTATACATGATAAGACCAAATATACTCTAAAAGATACCAAGGAAGCCATTCCATACGACCTCAGTTTCCTAACAGAACTTCCACGTAGATGCTTTACCTGGATGAACTACTCAACATAGTCGTCACTCATCAAATTCCACAACGTTCATTACGTTTGGTAATCATTCTCACAAGAATTAGTTATCTCTTTTTGCCTTCTATCAACAATTTGGGGATCATAAGAGAGCGACAAATGCTAAAAAGCAATCACTGAGCTATTAAGAGCTTGCTTAAACAACCACATGTATCTAGTCGCTTCAAGACTTGGCAAAACCAACTGCAGCTTGTGTGCTGATATACAACTTGTTGAAAAAATAAGCTAAAGATGTATACAAAATCTACTAGAAGAGATAAGGTTGGAAAGTGGGGCATAGAAGTTAAATTTAGTGAATAGAACATACCAATAGATCCACCCAAGCGCTAGCACCAACAAGGACAGAAAAGCCTAATAGAACCTGCACAAAGTGTAAGGTAATGGGTCTTGAGGTGAACTTCCAACTTATTCAACCAGAATCAAAATATGATGCTAGAACTCATACAAAGAGCATCAGATTGAAAAATGAGCCACTGAAAAAAGAGACATGTATGATTTTATTTCAGGATATGACAGAAACAAATGATACTCACCCATGGAAGATAAGCTGCTGTAAAGGTAAAAAGGCCTAAGAAACTCATGTGGATGAAAGGATTTTGCTTGCTCCATACATAAACCTGCAAGAATAAAACAAAAAGCTCACATAAACATATCCACTTAAAACAAATAACACCAAATCCTGCAATTAGTAAATCTACTGTGAACAAGACTAACCATCATAAATGTCAACGAGTTGCTTAGGAATATGATTTTGGCGAATGATTCTGACAAGTAAGGTATCATGCCACCAACAAGCACTATGCCAGTAAGAACAGTTGCACCAAATAAGAGCATGTAAAAGAAATCTGCAGTCCTTCCCCTAAAAGAGTTCTCTTCAAGAAGTTTACAGTATCGAGCTAAAAAGAACATGTGAAACATAAAGTCCAAGTCTGCACCAAAAACGAAAGTGTTAGAAATGATGATTACTGTATGCAATGAGAACATAACATTCCAAAAGATCAGTCAACCTGCCAAAAAAAGACTATAAAAAACAAGAAACTTCCAATAAAAAGTTCCACATGATAAGTTGCTTTAATGAAGTTATGAAAAGCCCCACAACGTTAAATTGATCTGAACTTTTCCAACAGGATAGGAGCAATTGAGCCCCGTCATGCATGCACGGATGAAAAGTTTCAGCACGTACATCTCCTTGATGCCCAAGGAAAATAAATTAGTTCATACTTTGCAACGAACAAACAAAAAGCTACCTTAAGATACTTAAAATCTGAACGTTGTTATGCTAAGACTCCCAAACTGGCATCTTTGCTTGGAATGACATCGACAACTAATAATGAAGTGAAAGGAAAGGTAATCAACCATGTTCCGGACAGATCATTCCCCTTTACTGAATAACAAATTAGCCCAAAATTGAATACAAATTAAATGAAAAGAAATCATCTATCAATGGTAAGTAGTATGACATGACTTATTAGTTATTAATGATTAATGAATACAGAAAAATTGTAACCGCATGGTGCATACATTGTACCTTAGTTATCTATTAGCAGTTCTAAATGGCAATACTTTTGTCCAAAGTAGAACATATTGGCATATCCAAAGTGAATAGACATGTTAAACCCTAAAATCATTGATGGCTTCTTTCAATATCAAAATATCGACGTTATTGATTGAAGGTTAATAATAATCTGTGGCAGTTGATGATAACTGGCCTTTTTGTCACTTTAGTTGACCTAGATTTCAAGGAGGCTGGTAAAAAAAGCTAAAGATGTCTTAATTTACTAAAATTACCGATACAATTTATCATATCCATGACTTACAAATGGCAAAAGACTTAAACCCAAGAAAGCTCTAATTCCATAGGAAGAGCAAAATCTTGCAAGCGCATAAATGTGCTTATAGGAAAAGTAGTCATATTATGTGCTTGAAGTAAGACTAGCCATTTATTTGATGATCGTAAAAAGTGCATATCCAGGAAACAATGGTAAAGCTAGAAACAACAGGCATAGAGCAGATAAAAGAAGAACATTTAAATTTCACAAACTTGCAACATATAACACCATCAGAAGACCCTTTCGAACAGAAATACTTCACTTAATAGACGTTTAATACTTACCCATTTTCCTGAAGTACAGGAAATTTGTGATCAGACGCCAGAACTGATAACGCTTAACCACAAGTGTGGGGTGCAAGTACAGATTATGAGGAGATATTATCTGCCAAAACCAAACGTAAAGGAAAGTAAGAGATTAAATCACTGAATTTTCCAAATTCCTCCAGCTAAATGCAATAAACAAAAGGCCTATAAACTATAGCAACTAAATGAACTGAGTAACTTAAGGACTAGGCAGAGCGCCTGATTAAACAAACAAGTTCCAAATCGAAATCAATTACTAAAAAATCTTACAAGCTAAGTTCTTGAACCCAAATCAATCAAAATCCACATTGAGAATTATAAAAAGTAAAAAAGAAAAAGGTTCAAAGAGAAAAATGCTACAAAACTAGTAAAAGATGGTTAGAAACAATCCAATCCACTTTGCCTCCATCAAAACACAAACCCAATTAAGGCAAATAAAGGTAAAAAGCAAAAAGGAGAGAGAAACCCACATCAAGGGAACAACCGATAGTAGTGACAATAGCAGCTGTGAGATAAGAGCGAGTGATGACAGGCATCTGCTTGTACCATTCCTCAACTGCTTGAGCCATTGTTAAAACCACTCGCTGTGTTATGATCTTCTTCAAGCGATTAATTGATTTCTAAGACCCAGACAGCACAGATAATCAGATCAACAATTTCAGTAAATTTAGGCAGATATTAGAAGCGATGATTTCTAAAGATCGACATACGGGTTTGGAAAAAGCGAAGAAAAGTTAAGGGTGGAGAGGTGAATCTGATTGCAGAAGAAGCTTGTTTATGTTCCTCATCTCTTTTCAACTTGGAATTTCTGTGACTAGCTTTAACTAATAAGATAGCGTGTTAATCCCACGGACCAATCAATCACTTTGTTGGATTTTTTTTATTTCTATAAAATTATTATTATCTATTTTTTGTTTGGAACAATTAAAGGTCCGATTATTTTGTAGCCAGTTTTAATTTTACTAATTTAATTTAAAAAGAAAAACTGATTCCCAAGCCAAATCTAGAAGAACGAACATACCACAAACATGACATTCCAGGAGTCGTCAAAGCGTGACGTCATTCCAAGTGTGTCTTGTTGGTGCTTGTGAATTTGGCGAAATAAATGTATTTTTGAGCCCGATTTTTCCGGCCCAATCACTAGTCGGGTGATGATACAAGACTTTGTATTTCAGATCGAGCAAGTGAATACGGTTATCTTTCGAACAATTGGGGGTTCTCCTATTATTAGAACCGGAGCTATTGGGTGGGATAAACCAAATATGGGATGGATACGATTGAACACAGATAGAGCGCAGCAAAGGTTTAGTCGATATGCTTCAGTAGGTGGTCTCCTCCGTGATAACTTAGGTATTTGGCAAGGAGGCTTCGTCCATTCTATCAGTTTTTGTTCTCCTTTGGATGCTGAACTATGGAGGGTTTACTCAGGTTTGACTTTGACATGAGGTATGAGTTATCGACGATTTGAATTAGAAGTTGATTCTTTGGAGATCATCAATATTCTCTCCTCCTCCAGTATGATATATAATACTTCACTTGTTGGAATTAACTTTCCTTGGAAGCTAGAACTATTAAATGAGGAATTGTTGGTGATTCTTCATGTGTATAGAAAAGGAGAATTCTTGAATTTGAAATAAAGTAGAAAAGATAGATTGACTCAAAGTGAGAGGATCGATAAATAGAGTATGAGTTGGATATTTTAGTGAACATGCTTTAGTATTTTGATGATATTTTGATCTGTAGAGTTCTAAATGAGTTGATTTTTGTTTATAGCTAAACTTGAGACATGGAGCTACAAGTTATCTGAAGGAATCGAATTTCAATTCAGTCCTTAAGACTTTTAATTTCTGGAGTGAAGTTTGTTATAATCTATAGTCTTGGTTTAGTAATAGTTCGAAAGTGTTTGAACCATAACTTTTGTTTTGGTTATCTGAATCAAATAATTCTTAATTTAGATTAAACTAAAGAAATAGGGTTACAAATTGTCTGATAAAATAGAGTTTTAATTTAGTCTCTAAGAATATCGAATTTCGGATGGGAGTTGAGTACAAAATATCATTTCAGTGTAAGACCAGTTTGGAAATATTTGGGTATAACTTTCAGATTACTGAACCAAATTGAATGATTTTGATGCTATTAGAAACTTAAGACAATCAATAACATTTCTCTAGAAGGAAGTACAAGCAAATTCCTTCAATTGCATAATTAGAAAAGGTGTTGATTTTCGGAAGGAGTTAAGCATGATTTAAATGATTTTTGAGGTCCTAATAGGGTATTTTTGTGGAATTAATTAGCATGTTAATGGGAGTTAATTATCATGTTAATTTGAGTAAGATCATATGGCATGGGTTGATTGAATTATTGTATTAAGGTGATAAGTTTGCATGAGGGGGAAAATTGGAAGACCACTTAAGTCATTTAAGTTGCAAGGCATATAAGTAAAGGAAAAATAGACTTTGTGCAAGCATTAGTGGTATAAAAGGAAAGAGAAATGAGTTGTCTTTCATTTTAAAGAAGCAAAAACGTGAATTAGAGAGAGAGAGAAGAGAGAAGCATGAAAAAGAGAGAAAGAGGGGAGAAAAAGAGGAAAAGCTAGGGTTCTTCATTTCTTGGTTTTCTAGAGGGGTTTTGAAGTTGATGCAAGAAGGAAAAAGGGAGAAGAGGAAGGGAGCTCTCATTCAAGCCATCAAACTCTTCATTTGGTGAAGATTCAAGGTAAGAATGGATTTTGATTTGTTGGATTTTTAGAGAGATTTTGGTTCTTATGGCTTAAGAATGGTATGGGTTTAAGTTTTATAAGATCAATTTTAGTGAATATGTCTTATGGGTTTGTCAATTGGAATGCCTATTGATTTGGGAATTATGGTTTATGTTAAAGGAGATTAAGAGAGGCAAGAGGAATCAAGATCAAGGGGAGGCAATTTGAGTCAATTTTCAAGCAAGGAATTAAGGTGGGTACATGTTTATAATAGAGTAAATAAGCCACTTTTGTTTTCTTTAAATCAAGGA
>JANIHY010000002.1:49073015-49090375 GCA_027479065.1 Erythroxylum brevipes
CAGCCCTTCTCTATAAGGGCTGTGTTTCCACTCTGTCCTGAATCTACTCTATCAGACTCATTATCAGATAGTGTTAGGAAAGAATGGCTGAAAACCCGGAAAATATGCAAAACCCTGACCTTATTGCTAACTAACCTAGGAATGGTGGTAATGGAGGTAATGGGGAGCATGAGTGAGTTGGTGAGAACAATGGAAACCTTAGAAGAAGGACAATTAGGGAAGCGGCTACTTCTGATGTGAATTATGATCCTTTTACTACCGCTTGCCCTAATTTCGATGTTAATTTTACGATTAAAGGATTGCTTATTAACTCTCTTCCTAAATTTCTTGGTTTGAAATAAGAAGATCCCTACATTCACCTGCAATTGTTGTCGATGATTTGCCAAAGCATGAAACCGGTGGGTGCTTCTCTAGATCAAGTACTATGGAAAGTCTTTCATCTATCCTTAGAGGGTAAAGCAAGAGAGTGGTATATGAGCCTTTCGAGACATATGGCGAATGCCTACCATAGTTGGGGAAATTTGAGAAAGGTGTTTTCGGAAAAGTACTTTCCTGCCTCCAAAACCTCATCAATGAGGAAGGAGATTTACTCTGCATGACAAGACTTTGATGAGTCCCTCTACAATTATTGGAACAGTTTCCAAGACTTATTGTCAAGATGCCCTCACCATCAAATTCCAGACGAGCAGCTGGTGCAATACTTTTATGATGGGCTGAAAAGTCAAGAAAAGGGTATGTTGGATGTAGCCTAAGAAGGTTCTCTGATTAACCTCACTGCTAAAGAGGCTTGGGAACTAATTAAGAAAATGACTCTAAATCACCAGCAGTACAGTGTTAGGGACACTAAAAGAGTACATGAAGTGGGAGCTTCATCAGTTCAATATAGAAGAATGGAAAGTCTTGAGTCTAAGGTCGACTCTTTGGAGAGTAAAATGACCTCTTAACTATCCTTCATCACTGCAGAGTTGAAAAATATGATTGTGCATCGACCACTAACTCCTATGGATCTTACTGCACCTAGTTGCGAAACTAGTGGTTCTGTGATGCATATTTCTAATGTTTATCTTAGTTTTTATGAAGAAGTATTTGCTGTCTATCAAGGTAAGCCCAATCAGAAATAGGACCCCTATTCTAACACATATAAGAAGGGATGGAAATCAAATCCTAGACTCAGTTGGTGAAATGAAGAAAGCAGATCTCCAAGCAGTTTTCAACGAGGTGGAGGGGTTGGTCCATCTACTAACCAGTTCCAAAACCAATAGCAAGATTTGACCGTTCCACAAAAGGAAGACACAAATCAACTCTTGCTTAATATGTTGGCATTGATGAAGGAGGAGAGGACTTCTATTGACAACCAGCTCAATTCGCTAGTTTCTCTCAATCAACAAGATTCTTCTAAGAATGTTACTTGATTCAATTCCCTAGAGAAAAGAATGGAGCAATGGAAGACAAAAACTGACAACATCAACTCCTATGTCACTTACTGTCTAATAACATAAGTGAGCAATAAACTAGGAATAGTGGAACTATCCCCTCAAACACTGTTATAAACCCTAAGGGTTTAAATGCCAACAATCCAATAAGCTAGGAGTAGTGGCACTATCCCCTCAAACACTGTTATAAACCCTAAGGGTTTAAATGCCATCAATCTTCGTAATGGGAAGCAAATGAAGTTCAGTGACGTGGATGAGGAAATAGTTAATGACGGGATTGAAGGTAATGAGTTGTCTTCCACACCTACTAGGGTAAAGAAATCTGAAACCTATAAGGAGAGAGCATTCTGAAAAGGAATTCATTTTCAAAGGGACAAATTTTGAGAGCAACCGTGAACAAGCAGCAACAAGGGAGCATGTTGAGTCAAGAAAAAATGAAGCAAATAAAACCACTGGCAAGGAGGTAAATCTTAAAGATCTTCCTTTTCCTAATTCATATTTGATGAGCAAAAGCATGACTAAAACTAAGTATGAGAAAAATATTATTGATATGTTTAGTAAAGTGAAAGTCAATATTCCTTTGTTTGATCTTGTGAAATGGGTTCCTGCTTATGCCAAATACCTTAATCCCTGTATACCCATAAGAGGAAGTTTAGACCAAATGAAAGAGTTCAAGCAAGCTCAAGTGTCTCTACCCTTTTTAAACCTCAAATTTCGGCTGGATCATTCACTATCCCTTGCGCTATAGGAAAAGTTACTATAGAGGGAGCTTTGTTAGATCCAGGGGTAGCCATTAATGTCATGCCTAAATCCGTGTACACTTCAATGGGAGTCAAGACTTTTAAGTCTACTATTGTAGTACCTTAGTTAGCTAATAGGTCTATTAGGTATCTTGAGGGCATTATAGAGGATATTTTGGTCTAGGTTAAGGATTT
Organism: Erythroxylum brevipes; assembly: GCA_027479065.1. Lineage (NCBI taxonomy): Eukaryota > Viridiplantae > Streptophyta > Magnoliopsida > Malpighiales > Erythroxylaceae > Erythroxylum > Erythroxylum brevipes. The sequence goes on from JANIHY010000002.1 coordinate 49,075,384, forward strand.
AGTCTTTCCTACTGATTTTTATTGCTTGATATGTCTTTTGAACTTGTTCATAGTACCGCACTTTTCCTTGGTAGACCTTTCTTAAGGACTGCTAACACCATGATTAGCATGAAAAAAGGTACCATCCCAATGAAAGTAGGTGATAACAAGGTTTGTTTTAATATATATGAAGCAATGAAACATCCTTATGAAGATTGCTCACTTTTAGGTGTGAACATGATTGATATTGCTGTTGATGATGCTTGCTTTGACTTTGAATTTCAAGAGGATTCCTTTGGCTCTGAATTGCATTCACTTGATATTTTTGACTCACATGTGAACTTAATGTCTTCTATTGTCAGTGATGACCCCCTTTAGGAAAGGTTTTCTATTAATACGTTAGGTGATTTTGGCATCATGGAGACTGACACTGATGAGAAAATCGATGAAGTTATTTCACCTTAACAAAACTGTCTGATTGAAGGTATGCAGAAGGATTTTCCCAAGGCGATTGCTACCATATATCAATGTGAGATGGGTTCAATGCCTGGAGTAGATGGAGATTGTGAAGCTAACTGCATGGAACTAGAGCTATCATTGGTTGAGGGAAAGGGGAGTAATATTTTTTCTCTTGAACTTCATAAATTGATCCCTTTTGTTGTGTGACCTCTTGTGATTGAATTGAAACCCCTACCCCCTACTTTAAAATATGTTTTTCTTAAGTCTAATGAGCGATTACTTGTTATAATTGTCAATTCCCTGTCTAACGATGAGGAAGAGAGACTCCTTTTTGTTTTGAAAGAACATACGAGAGCTATAGGGTGGACTCTAGCGGACATACTTAGGATTAGACTAGCTATTTGCACACATAGGATCTTATTGAGTGAGGGTTCCAAATCTATACAACAGCCCTAAAGGAGACTAAACCCACTTATCCTATACGTGATTAAGAAAGAAATCACAAAACTTTTGAGTGTTGGGATCATATATCCTATATCTGATAGTGAGTGGGTTAGTCTGATACATGTAGTGCCTAAAAAGAGTTGGATAATTGTGATAAAAAATGATAGGGATGAGCTTATTCCTACAAGAATGCAAAATTCCTAGCGTGTGTGCATAGATTATAAACGATTAAATGATGCCACACAAAAAGATCATTTCCCTCTTCTTTTTATTAACTAGATGCTTGAAAGGCTTGCAAGCAAACCGCATTATTCTAAATGGTTTCTCTGGGTTCTTTCAAGTACCTATTGCACTAGAGGACTAAGATAAAACCATTTTTACATGTCCCTTTGGTACCTTCGCATATCGAAGGATGCCTTTTGGTTTATGTAATGCTCCAGGGACTTTCTAGCATTGTGTGATGGTTGTTTTCTATGAATTTTTAGAGGAACGTATGGAAGTCTTTATAGACGATTTCACTGCTTATGGTGGTTCTTTTGAAAATTGCCTAGCTAGTCTTGAAAAAGTTTTGAAAAGATGCATTGAAAAGAATTTGATTTTAAACTTTGAAAAATGTCATTTTATGGTCAATGATGCCATAGTGCTAGGTCATTTGATTTCTAACAAAGGGATTGAAGTTGTTAAAGCTAATATTAAGGCTATGTCTTATTTATCTTATCCTGCATGTAGTAAAGATATAATATCATTTTTAGGTCATGTAGGATTTTATAGGCGTTTTATAAAAGATTTCAGCAAGATTGCTTTACCTCTTTCAAAGCTTTTACAAAAAGATGAAAAATTTGAGTTTGACGATTCTTGTAGAGATGCTTTTAATGAGTTAAAATCCAAACTCATTTCTCCCCCTATTTTAGTTGCCCTGATTGGAATTTACCTTTTGAGCTTTCATATGATGCTTCTAATTGTGTTGTAGGAGCTATATTGAGCCAACAGGAGGAAAAACTTGCAAGTGTCATTGCATATGCTTCAAAAACACTAGATCCAGCTCAAATCAACTACACAATAACTGAGAAAGAGCTTTTTGTAGTAGTTTTTGCCTTAGAAAAGTTTAGGCCTTATTTGTTAAATTCTCATGTGACCATTTTCACTGACTATATAGTTGTTCGCTATCTCCTCAAGAAACAACAATCGAAGCCCAGATTGATAAGATGGGCATTACTTCTTCAAGAATTTGATATTGAGATAAAGGATTGAGCTAGGGCAATGAATCATGTAGCTGATCACTTGAGTAGGCTACCAGACGATATAAAGGGAGTGGACTCTTTTGAACTTACTTACGATTCTTTTCCTAATTCAGTCTTATGTGCTTTAGTTTTAAAAAGAGCCTTGGTATGCACATATAGTCAATTATCTCATAACTGGATTAACCCGTCCTTTTATGTCTAAGTCACAGGCCCAAAAGCTAAAGAGTGAAGCTAGGCGTTACATTTTGGATGCTCCTCATCTATGACGAAAGTTTAGTGACCAAGTCATCAGGAAATACGTGCCTAGTGAAGAATTCAATGCTATAATTTCAGCTTGCCATTCAATGGCTTGTGGTGGGCATTTCAGTGCAAGGAGAACATTTAGGAAAATTCTAGATTTGAGTTTTTATTAGCCTACCCTTTTTAAAGATTCCTTTACATTTTGTCAGTCATGTGAAAAATTTCAATGTTTTGGAGGGGTAGGTAAAAGACATGAATTACCTCAACAGCCTTTACTATTTTGCAAAATCTTTGATGTTTGGGGAATCGATTTCATGGGTCCCTTTCCTCCGTCTTTTGGTTTTGTGTATATACTTTTAGCTGTGGATTATATATCCAAATGGATAGAGGCTGTACCTACTAGAAAAGATGATACCCAAACAATGTTTAAATTTCTTAAGTCCAACATTTTCTATAGGTTTGGGATTCCAAAGGCTGTGGTGAGTGATAGAGGAACACACTTTTGTAATAGGGTCGTTGGTAACCTATTTTCTAAATTTGATGTCACTCACAAAGTCTCTACTACATACCACCCACAAACCAATGGTCAAGCTGAAATATCGAATAGAGAGGTGAAACACATCTTGGAGAAGATAGTAAAGCCATCAAAGAAAAACTAGAGCTTGCATTTAAAAGAAGCACTATAGGCTTATTGGACTACCTAGAAGTCACCAATAGGCATGTCTCCCTACCGTTTAATCTATGGCAAAGCTTGCCATTTGCCAATGGAGTTAGAGCATAAAGCTTATTGGGCAGTCAAGTTGTGCAACATGGACTTAGAATCTTCTGGTATGGAGAGGAAGCTACAGTTGCAAGAATTAGAGGGGTTGAGGTTAAAGGCATACGAGAACTCTCACCTCTACAAACAAAAAACAAAGTTGATGCACGATAAAGCTCTCTAGAGGAAGAACTTCAAGGAAGGAGGTAAAGTTCTATTATTCAAGGCTTGTTTTACTTTTAAGCACGGAAAGTTCAACGCTCATTAGGATGGGCCATACATAGTCACTAAGGTGCACAATTTTGGTATGGTAGAGCTTTTACATGAAGAGACTGGAGCCAAAATCAAGGTGAATGGCCATCTATTGAAGCTCTACCATGAGAACCAGCAACCTCCGTAATTCTCCAATTGTTTCTTTCCTTTATTTATTTACTTACACTTGCTCTGTGATTGATTATGACATTTTTGGGTGCATTAGTTTGTTGAGTAAGTGTGGGGGAGAAACTATTTCAGTAGGGACATTAGCTTAGTGTTAGTTTAATTAATAGTTTGCAAATTCAATAAGATCCCCTACTAGTTCTGTCTCCTGCTTTATTTTTATTGTGCTTGTTGGCCTGATGCATGATATATCTTCAAGCTTGAGGAAATTGATATGGTTAATTATGTTGCACTTTATTTTCTTGAGCTTATCTGGTGCCTTATGGCTTTATATATGCACTTAAAGGTTTAATGAGCACCCAGCCTGTGTCATTTGTTTGTCAGTCATGTTTCTCATTCGTTTGTTGAACATTTATGTCTATCTTGTTGAGTTTCAGGTTAATTTCGCCGTGGCAAACTCATCCTTTTGCCATGGCAAAGTCCCCAACAATTCCTTTATGTTATTTTTAGGTTAATTTCACCATGACGTGGATTCCACGTCGTTGAGATGAAGTCCTCAATATTTCTTTATGAAGTCCACGTCGCGATGTGGAGTCTATGTCACCGTAGTGAGTAACCTTATTTCTTTATGTTGCTCTTGATTTAATTTTGCCACAACGTGGAGTCCACATCGCCGTGATGAAGTAACCTTATTTCTTTTTGTTGCTTTAGGATTAATTTCACTGCGACATGGATTCCACGTCACCGAGGTGAAACTTCTATATTTCCTTTTTTTTTCTTTTGAGTTAAATTCACTACGGCAAACTTTAACTTTCGATGCGGTGGAGGTCGAATCTGTGCAAAATTTTAGTTAGTGAGATTACCATTCTTCCCCTATTTATTCTTAACTATTCCTATTCACCATATCCTTTTTTATCATTTCACTCACCAACATCCTTATTACCCCTTTCGATTCTCTTTATCTGTTTCAAATTCTCATTTTTGCCTCGGCCATCCTCTCTTCTTCTCGAATCATTCTCTCATTTGCAAGTTGTCTCTGCCCAGATTCCCCACTCTTCATAAGTATTTCTTTTCCTCTTTTTCTTAGTTTATGTTAATGTTTAGGGTACACTAGTTTGTAAATCTTGTTTTCTCTTCCATTTTAGCTTTATATTAGTTTTATTTAGGTTACCTAGAATTGTTGAATATCCTTTTCTAGTTGCTTAGGTTATCATTGTTAGTTTATGTTTCTGTGTGCGTTTTCTGCAAGGCAATGCCTTGAACTAAGACCGCTACCACTTTTAGTGAGTCGGATTCCTCCGATAGCTTTACTTTCGAGGAATTGTATGAGAAAGTAAATACTAGGGCCTATATTAAATAGACCCTTTCCTTTAGCTCCCCCCAAAAGTCCTTTTGTCCAATAACTTGTTGCCTCTCAACTAACTGGCCTAATCAAACCCCGTACTCAAGGCAACGATAAGTTCATTCGCCATTTTTACACCTATGCCTGGTTCCATGATACGATGCAAATTAACTTCTGTGGTATTAAGGAACCAAATGCCTTCATCATTGCCAATATCCGTCGCCATTTTAATCTTCGTATTTGTCGCCGATGTCATTATGATCAGCTTATACATAACTATCCAACAGCCAATGTTATCTACACCCTTTGTCAAGAGGGCCCAGAATGTCATCGATCATGCTACACACAATATTACCTTAAACGATCTGACCTACAGCCTAAGGCTCGTCCTTGGCTACACTTAGTTTGCAACAATATCGTTCCAACCACTTACCTAACCTACGTCACTAAACAACAAGTCTTACACATTTACCTCCTAATGACTGGCTGCCTAGTCAATATAGCTGAGGCTATTGCCTCCACCATTCATGACTCCATAAATGTTGCCAAATTAACCAATGCCATCACCTTTCCTCCCCTTATCTCCAACATTTTTTGAGCCCACAATGTCTCGAAACTTAATAATGAAAACTATTTTGATCCAGTCCCACTCTTTAGGTATGATCTCCTAAAGCACCCTAACACTCACCCCACCATGTCCCTCCCTACTTGTTCATGATATTGGTACAACCCTAGTAGCTGATGCACCAGTTGAGGATAGCCATCTAGCTTAGGATGTTCCTGAGCTTTTTATTTTACAAACCCTTGCTGGCAAGATTGACGGACTTTATACGAATCTCTTCCACCTCCTTGACACTCTCTCTCAGGAGATAGAATGAAAGAAGGAGAGACAGGCTTTGTATGACCGAGATAGGCGTTACCTTTAGTGCATTGATGCATTGATTGTAGAGCATTTTCATTTCCAGTTGCCCTCTGATGAGGATGACCCGATGAGCAGCGCTAGCACATCTAGAGCAGGAATGTCTGGATCTGGGGCTGATCATCCTAAGGACTAGTTTGAGTCTTTTGTTGTTTTTGTCTTAGAGTAGTTATGCATTTAGTTTTTAGTCTACTGGATACTTAATTACCTTGTTGTTATTCACATGATTAATGGGCAGTTGTTTATATGATTCTTATTATCCTTTTCCCTGTGCATTATATTCAATAGCCCTACTATTTCTTTTCGCTACACAATTATGTTTCAATTGTTTCATAATTGAGGATAATATGGTGTTTAAGTGTGGGGGAGGAAATTCCATCTTGGCGTTTCTCTTTATGCTTCATTTTTTGCCATTTAATTGCTTTTAGACAGGTCATTTGTGTGTTATCTTCCAATTTTTGAACTTGGTGATTGAGGTGAATTCCAATTTTCTCTAGTGTTTCCTTTTCGCTACCACATTATTATTTTTATCATAAATTTAAAAATAAATAAATAAAATTTTTAAATAAATTCTGTTTTAATTCCCTCATTCCAATGGTTCTCCCAAATTATATTCTTTTTAATCTTACGTTTTGAAGATTTTGTAAATTTCAAAGTTTTACATGTGTTTTTGGAAAACCATCTATGTTTTTAAATGATAGTTGATTTTGGTTAATTCCATTTTCAATGTTTTCATGAGAGGTGAGTGAGGATACGCTGAAAAAGTAGCACTATGCGTTTTTTAAACCTTGAGATTGCTTAATTGAGATACTAGCCTTGTTGGAAGGATATTTGGGCCTGAATTCTTTCATTTGTGTGTGGATCTGGTTAATTTCATATCTCTCTAGAACTTGATGAACAAAAATTTTGTTAATATGATAGAGGCATGCTTTTCAAAACCCTTCTTACCCAAACACAAACACCAAACACTTAACCATTGCTAGCCCCTTTGAGCCATCTTTTTGAGTCCATGCATATTTCCACAATTGATGTAAATATTTGATCTCTAGTTAAACATAAAAACAAAAAAAGGGGTTCTCAGAAAGAAAAGAAACAAAAGATTTAGAAAGCTTTCTCAAAAGAGAAAAGTTATTGAGAAAAGCCAAAGAAGAAAAGAAAGTTGTGAATAAAAAATAATGTGAGATTTTATTTATATATTTTCTTTCGCATCATTGATGTTTGTTTCATGTGGAAAATAATTGTGATGCATGTTACTCTTCTTTTTCTTCTATTCGATCCATTTCAATTAGCCTTTCGTACTTTACAACCCTGAAAGTCCTCTTGATTTTTGAAATTATAGTTTTTGTGGTGGAAAGGTAAAATTATTACAAGCATGTGACAGAGAATGGACTAAGTAGATTTTTTAGAGTGAAATTATCCCAAGACAAGTGACTTGAGAGTTAAACATGTTTCTTTGAGAGAAAATTCTTTTACCTAATCTCTTGGATTAAATACTGATAGTGTTTATTTTCTTAGTGCTCTTTCAGTCTGCTTTGGTTGATTTCTAAGAAAGTGGTTTAACTGATTTTCTACTCTCATTTTTAAGCATGGTCAGTATTTTCTTTTGCACTTGTATCTCTTTGACTTTTATAATCTTTGTCTAGGAGTACAAAGGTCTAATTGTAGGGGAATTTGATTAAACCCAAGTTTTCTATATTATTTGGTGACAATTTCATGGTTTTTGTTATACTTTTTGGCTCTTATTATCAGATGTTGTGCTTAATTTAACTTATGAATGCTTGTTTTGAATTAATGTAGTTTGAAGGTTAAATTGTCACAAATTGTTAGTAATTGCATTTAATTGATTTTTAGGATAATTGATACTACAAAATATTACTTTTCATTGCAGGACACTCAAAAAGTAGAGGCAAAAGTGAAAACTAAGAAATTTAAAAACACAAATCAACAACATCAACAAGCAAAGTTTGTTGCGACGAGGATGATCTTTCGCCGCGAAGAAGATCTGACGTCGCCGTGACGAAATCATAAAAACTCCAAAAAAGTCTTTTAGGAAAAGCTCGTTGCGATAAAAACAACAGTTGGACCCAAGCTATTTTTGGAAACTCACTTATCCGTTCGTAAAAACCGGCCCAAATACCTACTTCAAATCCCTATTTTTTGAGAAGTAAAAAAAAAGACAGAGACATCACATAGATAGACTCCAAAAACATCTTCCATCATCTTTCTCTCATCTAACCCTAATTTTCTTCTCCTATTTTTCACTGCTAATTTTCCACCATGAGTGCCTCTGATTCCTTCTTAGTTGTGAAGCTTTCGAGAGCTATGCATGGCTAGGCATTTTGTTTCCTCTTGAAGATGTAACAATGGCTAGAGTTTCATGAACTTAAGAGGGGAGTAGTTCAATCCATAGTTCAGCTCTTACTTTATAAATTCCTAGGTTTAGGATTTGGAATGTGTGGTTGGGCTACTTGATTATAGTTGTAATCAAATCTTATATATTCATGTTGTGTAGTTTGGATTCGTTTGTGTAGAACTTGCGCTTAAATATATGAAGTTTCATATATGTTTATTTGTAATCTTTGATTCTCTCCTATCTTGCATGGGCATGCTTGATATTGAGTTAATTCTAGATTTCAATTGACTTATTGCATGGACTTATCCCACTACACACACTAAGAGCATTTAACATGATCTTAAGAAATCGAGTCCCATTGATTAAGATCCTAGACTTAAAGAGTTCTTTAAGGTTTACCAATTTAAAACTTAGTGAATTCTACTCCCCTCAAAATCAATTTTGAACTATGATAGCTAAAGCTCATTTTCAAAAGGACTTTACCACTGTTTAATCACTTATTTTACCTTTCGAATCTTCTGATTCCCTAAAATCCAAAAAATACGATTTGTAATTCAATTTAGTTGAGTTAATGATTTCAAAAACCAAAAACCACTTTTTACACAATTAGCTTGCATTTTATGACATATAGTTTAACTTAGGTTTATTCACTTAGGTTCCGATTAAGAGAACGTCTCGAGGTTGTAGCCTATAGTGCAATCCTAGGAATATTTTTTTATTAAACCTCTAAGGGCTTAAAGGCTAGAAAGGTTTTAATTAACGACTAGAAAGGTTTTAATTAACGACTTATGACACATCCAGCTAGTAGACCTCGTTATCTATTTCTAAAATTGACACAAACTCTACATGCTTTTGTCCCTATATCGTGGATCCTCTTACTTCTTTGCTTACTAAGACATGGCGTAAGACACGATTGTGATTCTAGTTTATGAATTTTATTGACTTCTCAATGCATAAGAGAAGATCGTGTATTGTATCTTCATTTGGAAACACCTCTGCCAAACTAACATGCTCTTTTCTTTAACCCATTTCTTTAATTTTGATTTTTAAAAAAGGATACTCCTTAGGCCACACTTGTTTCTCCCCAAAAGGCATTTAAAAAAAAATTATTGAAACTCCAAGATTGCAAATGTGTATATATGATCTATGCATTAATAATCTCCACATTTGAAAATATACTCTTTGTAGATTGTATCATATCTATGTCTAACACCTTGAGATATTAATCAATTCCAATCAGTATTAGTAGGACATAAAACTATAACCCTTCTTTGGAAAATCATTGATGAAAATTACAAGCTACTAAAACCACCAAATGATAACTTTTTAGTAGGACCTTATATTCCATTATACACATAGTCTATGATTCCTTCAATTTTGTGTTTGCTTGCCTTAAAAATCACCTTAAACTATTTACTAAGAACACAAAACTTGTAGAAATCTAACTTACAATACTTGAATCCCATTAGTATGCTCCTCTAATGAAGTTTCTTCAACACTCGCTTATTAAGATGACCTATTCTTATATTCCATATGGAATACTATCATAATCTAACTCTACTTTGGCAACCTCTTATTCTAAAACTATATTTCCTATTAGTTTATAAATGTTTCTTGTTAATAACCCATTTACCATCTTAATATTATCTTTATCTATTTTATAACCAAAATTATTTGTATTTAAGTTGCCAAAAAAAAATTCTTCTTTAAATTCGACATATGTTGAACATCCCACATCGTCTTGATCCTCACTTATCAAGATGATCTTGCAAACTTTATTATCCTTAATAAGAGAGTTTCAAAATTCCCTTATATGTATAACATAAATCAATCCTTAGTTGGTATTATGTGATGTGAGTATCTCATATCTAGAACTTATGAGTCATGAAGATGATATGCTAAAATGTAGAACATATCTTTATCACTATAATTTGAGTCCGTATTTTGCACTATATTAGCAAACCTTGACAAATCATTAGACTTCCTTTCATCATCCTACCTCTTCATGTTTGTATAGTACCTCTTGATATTTAATTTTTTCTCACACTTGAACTGGACTATCTTTGTATCCTTGGATTTTGATTTAGAACACCTCTTAAATGATCCATCCTTATTATACTTCATCTTATAGTTCTAATTTCCTTTCATATATAACCTTTAACCTTGAATGCTTTCATTGGTATTGTCATCATTAGTTGTAAGCCAATAAAATAGCTATGATGTCATCCAAATCAACTATCTTCTTAGATAATAAGAGCATTGTTTCCTAATGTTCATAAGAAATAGCTAAGAACAAAGTGAAATCATTGCTTTGCCTTATGTACAATAGTCACCTTAAGCCTAAGTAGGTCATTGACTATTTAGTTAAATACATTGATATATTATGTTGATTTTTTCTTTCCTACAACTTAAACTTGTATAATTTTTATTTCAATAACAACTTTTTTGTGAGAAACTTTGATATGCATCTACTATCCACTTTATTTCATATCTCTACAGGGGAAACAATCTTTATGATGTGGTATATGACCTCATCTTCTAGTTAAAGTTGCACGATTCTAATTGCCTATGCTTGTAACTCTTTCCGGTTAAGCTCATTTATATCTTCTAACTCATTCTCCGAAGACTCATTTATTATACTTGTTGTGCCAATAAATCCTTCACTCTTTGTGGTCATAGTCGAAAATTCTAAGTTTCGCTAAAATTTTCCACTTCAAATTTTGCAACCAAAGTCATTGTTGCCTCAACAATCTTAAGATACCACTTATTGAGTAAACAAATAACATAATATAGAGTCATAAAAGAAACAAAATTTTATAATTATGATGATGGTTACATTAAATATGTCTACAACAATATATCTATATGCAAACAGTAACAAGTACAATTTTACTCAAATAGCCCATTTATCAAGCTTAGCTTAATTTATTCTTAACTCTTGTGGGTCTTACAATCCTTTAACTGTTTAAAATCCACAAGAAAAATATTTTTCAGATAAGGTTGACATGTTATAGACATGATCGTGTCCCAAGCTGTAGATCTCACTGTCTGTTTCCAAAATATGGCACACGCTTTCGTATGCAAATATCCCTAAGTCATGGATCCTCCTGCTTCTCTATATATTAAGATATGACATACAATCAGGGGGTTTCCTTCTACCTAAGCAACCCAACTTGTCAGGAAATGACAGCTCAAATCTTTTTAACAATAACTGCAAATTGCGCTCAGTTGGTAAGGTAAATATACGGTTGAGAAAAACGAAAACCTTCAAAAATAATTTCTTTTCTGGGTCGATTTGGAGAAACTTGATAGAACAACTTGGACAAGTTGATCATATACTTGTTTCACAGGGAGTTGAATGAAAATGTTCCTGTTTTACTTGATCAGTCGACTTTTCTCTTTATTGATGAAGAAGAATTAAACTAAGCCTCCATCATGACTGAGCAGACTCAAATTTTGTAAGAATACATAATATAAAACAAGAGAAGTTAAACTACCACCATGGTTAGAGCGAATCCAACTTGTTGTTAAGGCAAGTTTTAAGAAAACAAGCAATGAAATTAAAGTTTTCAACTAGAGAACCCTGTCAGGGATCATTTTGAGGAACTTGGAAACTGGTAATAAGTTTTGCATTCTTAGAAGACGCAGGTTCTCAAGTGTCATGGTGGCGGCCGTAAGAAACACATTGGGATTTGTCCAGTGCCCAGTTTCCATCTAACGATAATGATTCCTGTTGGTGGGGACCATTTCTTATCGTGGCTTATCAAGTTTTACAGTTTCCTGATGATTGTGGTTACCATTCGGACCAAACACACCGCCGATCCCAAGGAGAAAAAATGCGATGCGATATCCCGAGTGGATAGAAATTATCTGCACAACTCCTAATCTCTTGTACCTGTTATTCACCAATTTTGGATGTTAGATCTGTATGTTCAGTGCCTCTGTCCAGTATACTTCTGAAAACTTACTACGTCACTAGAGTGAATAACAGGACTTCAAGTCTGAAAATGATGACAGTACAATGGGACTTCTGAATTGATAAATTAGTTGAAAGACAAAGCATGCTCAAATCACAGCCAATGATAAACATAACTCTTCTTATATGGAATTGTAAAATGGAAGGCGGCGCCAAGTTGGCAAGTTGGCAACTGGATTACACTGCTGCTACCACTATGAGACTTGCAGCTACTCGAGTTTAGTGGTCCACGGTTCAACTCATGTATTCACCCCAAGCACAAAACCATTGCTGTACGAAGGAAGGTTGACTGAGGCAGTATAAATTTTCACTGGTGAGCGGAAAGGATTTGGTGTGACGGGATGTGTTATATGCAATCCAGCACCTCGAACAACCTGCTTTGCATTCACACATGAAAGTTCAGATTGCTCTGTTAGAAAGGCTGGTACACCCATGGTTTTTATCAATTCAAGAGCTCCTCCCCAGGCTGTGTAGCCATCCAATCCACAATTCAAGGCAACAATAACATGAGGAGGGGGCAGGTAAGTGGCTTCCTCCTGATAAACTCCCCTCACAAGGTTCACCCTTACTCTGCTGCTTATCCCTGAAGTTGTGCCTGACAAATTGGTGGGAACTTCAGGTCCAACCATCACAATGTGTATATTACCTGATCCGTTGAGTAGATGGCCAATCTCAGCAAAAGCTGACATCCAATCCAACTCTCCTTCAGGCCCAAGGTAGTGGAGAATAACCTCTCTTCCTTTAAGTAAAAGGTTCTTTGAACTGATACTAAGTGCAGTTAATATGTAATATACTGTCAATGGGTGAGAGAGAACATCTGCGACTGGGCTTGACATTGGTAGTGTCCTGAGATTATAATACTCTGACCAACCAGAAAGAAGGATCGGGTTTGATGTCCCGTCTCTTAAATGGTTGAGGAAGGGTGAATCCTGAGGATGTTCTTCTTCATCCAGCCCACCCCATGATTCACTGAGTCCACCTTTTACAGGAAGGAGACCATAAGGACAGTGAGAATAGCAACCACATTTCCTTCTCCACATACCCTTCTGATGAATTCCTAATGACTCAAGCCATTTACACGGCTGATCAGCAGAACAAGGAAACTTGAAAATTTTCATTGCCAGTTCTTCTTCCCTTTCCATCATATTCTTATAGAGACCACACATACTTTTATGACATTCTTTCCAATGCTGCTTCTGGCAGACAGATCCACAGTAGACCAATGCTCCACAATGCCCACAACAGAGTGCCATTTCTCCATGTACTTCTTTTTCGCACATTGAGCACTTCCTGATACAGGAATTCAAGTTCTTTAAATCAACAAAGATCTCTTCCCTTGGTAGTTCCACATGCTTGGTAGGTGTTGAGCCAGGTGTGGAGCTGGTTTTTTCCTCATAAGTCTGGCTCGGTGGATGAGAGATGGTAACTGCAACAAGGTCAGAGCCCTTGACCATTTCTGTAGGCCACTGAACATCAACAGTTTCGATAAATGGTTCAAAATGTGTCATCCTTGACCACTTTGGAGCCCCTTCTTTATCTTCCTGAAGTAAAGGATGCAACATGGATATGGCTCTCATGAATGCATAAACGAACCTGAGATCTTCAGCGGTTGGATTCCTAAACCGAAGGTCACCAGAAGACATGCATCGTGTCACATCAATCACGGGAAACCTGTCAGTACCAGAGACCTCCAATGACAAAGACTTGACCATTCTCCTATTTGAAGCAAACATTGAAGCCTCGGGTTCATATGTGACCCTTAAAAGCTCAACATTTGGAACACGAATTGTCTCTCTTGATCCTGTCATTTTCTTAGCATCATTCTCAGATCGAAACATGTGAAACCCAACATCCCCACCATCACCACCTATGAACTGAACACACGGAAAAGGTTGCTTCTTACTGGACCAATCTGAGTCTCTTCCAACCCGGACACCAAAAAGATGCCCAGGACGCAACCTTTGCCAGGGTTCAGTTCTATAAAGAGCAGCAGCAGCTCTATAAACTGATCGAATGAAATTAGGAGTAACGCATTCCACCTTCATTATACAGGTAGCTGATCCAGGACCAAGCCCTGGACCAGTCCCAAATTGCTCCTGCAGTCTATCAAATAGATTCTTCAAATGCAAATCCATCACCGCCCTTATTTGAGATCTAACTAAAACTATCGGAACTCCTTAAACCCCAAAAGACCCGTAAATCCAGAAGCAACAGCACATACACAGAAAACTAACGCAACCACATTCTGAACAAAGAAAAATGCAATGAGCTTAGAATCGAAACAAATGCTTAAAATGACTGTCTGAAGAGTACAGCTGCAGGGGTTGAGAGATCAGAAGAATTAAACGAAGTAGGAAGATAAAGATGAGAGCTTTATACCAGAACAGGAAGCCTAAGAGGTGACTGGAGTTGAGAATTCACTTGAGAGACCCAAAACATTGACTGATCGGTCAACATTAAAACCAAAGGTTGAAACTTTCTTTCCTAATCCACAAACCACCATAGAAATAGCATAGTAAATCCTTTTTTTACTTGTTTCTCTTTTTTTAAAATAATAATTCCTCCGCTCCGCAGTGTAATATATTTCTTGAAGAAGAAAGTAAGGATGCTTACTTGATTGGTTTGGTAACGGTTAAATGGATATAGTACCAATAAGGTGTGGTTACTTATATAATAATTATTACAAGATTAAGATATTCAACTTTTAGGTATTCTTTCATAATCTTTAAATATAAAAATTATTATTAATGGTTTGGGCTAGGAGCTTCATCGGCCAGGTATTGTTCCTGGTGTGGTCACCAAGGTTTTTAGTGAACCCTATCTCCTCTGTTGGGGGCTTGCGGGAGTCGAACCTGTGACCTCAGGGTTTTGTTGGGTGCAAGACCCACGCCTCACACCAGCGTG
>JANIHY010000002.1:49090475-49104266 GCA_027479065.1 Erythroxylum brevipes
TATATAAGGTATTTTTTCCCATAATTGAGGTACGAAATCACAACCTAGTTGCTTTTCTCTGATCTGATCAACCTCACATTCACCAGAATACTTACTTGAGCATCGGAGGGGCTAATCGGGACACAACCCCCGACCAGCCTTCTTTGTTTTGCAGGTAATTTCACGTCGGATTCACCACAGCAAGCAGCAGATTCATGGATCAGAACGGCAACGCACAGTTCAGCCAAAATTCGGCAGAACCAATTAATAATAACAATAATCATTTGATCATTTTAATCAGTCAGCATAACTATAATTATTATATATATTCTTCTTCTTTTTTTTACTATTTTCATTCGATTCTTATTACTTTTATCCGATTTACGCCAATCACTTGTTGTGAGAACGGTCGTAGGTGAAAATAATTACTAGGATGACGTATGAATTGACGGTCTTCAAGTGGAAGTGGAACTAGGGTTGTGTCCTATAAAACAACGGACGCTTCGTTGCTTAGTGTTGTCTAAATTGTTTCTTCCCACAAGCTCCCAAATATCCCGAGCCACCATGAATATGATGCAGCAACCAGGACCAGGAGTTGGAGGAGTTGGCCAACAGGGACAACAACAATACCAACACCCTCCACCTCCATACATGATGATGATGCCTCCTCCTCCTCCTCCCCCCCAGGCCATGTGGGCCCACCACCCTCAACAGCAACAACAACAACAGATCCAGCACCAACAACCCGCCATTGGCGATGAACAACGCACTCTCTGGATCGGTGACTTGCAGTACTGGATGGACGAAGCCTATATCCAGGGCTGCTTCGCTCATACTGGCGAGGTCTAGATCTCCTTTTTTTTTTTTTTCTTCCCTTTCCTTGACTTCTTAGTGCAGATTTGTTAAGGGTCGTGGTTGTTATACTATCATTGGTTTATGGTTGCTCTTTGGATTTTGTGGTTTTGTTGGTCTTTTCTTTTTGTAATTCGTTGTAAAGCTGTTTCCTTTGCTTCTTGATATTACCTGTTTCGATCAACAACATGGTTGTGTCTTTGACGTGACTGTAAATGACTCGACAATTTTGCTTTTGTTTTTTTTTTTATCTTTGAGTTGTTCCATCATTTGTTACTAATCAATTACAATTATTTTCATTTTCCTATGTAATTATGTTGAATCTATTTGCACACTTTGTTCTAGATGGAACTGTGAACATTTTCTTGCGTTCTAATTTGGACTGCATATCTGGTGCTAGTATTTCCACGGTAGTTATTCCTAAAGTCCAATTTTGAGTGTTGATTTCTCCTTTTCAAGTGATAATGCTTATAATTCACTTCAAAGAAGATGTTAACTACTAATTCACTGTCCCGAGAGGCCTTGGTTCATCTTTAATATGCATTTGACAAATTGAAAACTGCAAAAAATAGGTGATGTGACCCAATTTTGCTGATAAAGGTACCTGCTTTTGCAGATTGCTTCTGTGAAGATTATTCGTAATAAGCAAACTGGTCAAGTGGAGGGTTATGGTTTTATTGAACTTACCTGTCGTGCAGCTGCAGAAAGATTATTGCAGACATACAATGGTACTCCCATGCCTAATGGCGAGCAGAATTTCAGGCTTAATTGGGCATCCTTCAGTGGGGGTGAGAAACGTGACAATACTCCTGATTACACAATATTTGTGGGGGATTTGGCTGCTGATGTTACAGACTATATGTTGCAAGAGACATTCAGGGCTCACTATCCTTCTGTTAAGGGTGCAAAGGTTGTAATTGACAGGCTCACTGGACGCACCAAGAGTTATGGATTTGTTAGGTTTGCGGATGAAAGTGAACAATTGCGTGCCATGACTGAGATGAATGGGGCTTTCTGCTCGACAAGGCCCATGCGAATTGGTTTGGCCACAAACAAGAAGGCTGATCAGCAATATCCTAAAGGTATGCTACTTGATCATCTGTTCGTTTATTGAATGGGATCCCTCTATCCACGATCTAAAATCCTTTATTCTGACATGTGATTTAAGTCATAGAATAGCATCATTCCGATATTGGTTTATTACATGGAATTTTGAATCATTATGCTCCTTTAATTTGTTTAGTAACCTTCTGCGGGATTCACTCTGTCAGTTGTGCTTTTTGAAGATAGACAACAGTTCCAAAGTCATTTCCTTCCCGTACTTACCTTTAAATTTGGAAACAATAATTTTAATTAAAATCTTAAACTTGCAAAAACTTATAGAACTACTGTTGTCTCAAAGCAGGGCGTTAAGAGGCTCTAATCATCTAAGGGCCTGGAATTGAGTTCAGCCAAACTGATTGCCCCTTAAGTGCGGGGTCTCACTTAGGTCAGTTTTTAGTTTTTGGCTTGTCCTTCATTTGAGTTTATGTGGCATACATTATGCTACATTATTCAGAGTGCCTTTTCAGTCATTTTTCCGCTTGAGCTTTTAGTCAAGTTTCCTGAAGGTTTATCAGTTCAGTGATGCAGCATATGTATATATAGAGTGGTTTAAGGTTTTCCTTTTCTGATCGGAAACTTCTATTGACTCTTCAAAAGATTTGCTTCCTGATGTCTTCTAACTTCATTCTGATTGTTTCCTTTTTGCTCATTTAACCCTGTTATTATCAAATTTCTACTTCTGGTATATTTTTAGGGCTTATTGGGCATTTTAGTGGCTTAGGTTCTGGTCAATAACATTTAGTTTGGGGCAGCCAATTATGTGGTTTAATATTGCATTCTGCTTATGGTTGTTTACTGTCACCCCGAAATTACACTTTATGCTTTAAGTTTTACTGGTAACTGAATCTCTTTTGTCATTGCTTTCATTATTGTGTTGACATTCTCTTCATATTTTGTATGCGGAATAGAAGTTATATGTGCATAGAATCAGTGGTTATTTAACACAAGGTGGGAAATGGCTACAGAACTGATTGTGCATAATATTCATTTGGCTATGATAACCGGGTCTTCTGTTATACTCTGTATCCATGTTCATGTGCGATTTACAAGAAGTTTTAGTAAGTTGAGTTCTCAGCTCACCAGGCTATATATTATTTTGTTCTCCATGAATCTGAAGAAGAAGATTACTCCTTCTGTTTCTTGTTTATTTCACCTTTATTTTTCACATGCAGCTTCATATCCTAATCCTCAGACTCCAACCGAGGGTGATCCAAATAATACAACTGTGGGTACTTGTATTTCTTTTTCGTACAAATAACATTATTCGTCATCATTTGTTGCTTACACAAACTTTGAAACAGATTTTTGTGGGAAATTTGGATTCCAATGTCATTGATGACCATCTGAGAGAACTGTTCGGCCAATACGGCCAATTACTTCATGTGAAGATACCTGCTGGAAAGCGGTGTGGGTTTGTCCAATTTGCTGACAGGTAACAAACCATTCTGATATCTACCGAATTCTCATGATAATGTTTAAATATCTGAGATTGTAATTGCTTGGTGCAACAGGAGCTGTGCAGAGGAAGCGTTGAGGAATCTGAATGGAACTCAGTTAAATGGACAAAATATTCGACTCTCGTGGGGGCGCAGTCCTTCTAACAAACAACCTCGGCCAGATACAAACCAGTGGAATGGTGGTGGTGGATATTATGGATATGCTCAAGGTTACGAAAATTATGGATATGGCGCCCCTGCAGCACCTCAGGACCCTAACATGTACTATGGAGGGGGCTATCCCAGTTATGGGAATTATCAGCAGCAGCAGCAGCAGCAAGCGGGATATAGCTGAAGTTTTGATCTGTTCTTTTCATACATGCCTTTATTTTAAACCTCTGTTCTTCTTACAATTCTCTGACAAGTACTCCCGCTTTTTAAGCTTATTTTCCTTAGCAACTCGACTTGATGCAATCTTTTTGTTTGTGTTTTTCTGATCCGGCTGGTTGTGAGTTTAACAAATGCAGAAGCAAGGGAAAGGATAGTGTAATTTACAATGGCCGGGCACGTACTTAAATATTTAAATGACTATGTATGCAAGGGTGACGTAATGATTATAAATAATGAAGGATCTGCTGTAATATCATTCAATATTGTGCAAAAAATTTCAGTAAGATGACCCAATAACTGAACAAATCAAGCATGTAAATTCTCAATTAATATCTTTTGTGTATTAGCATATAGCATCTTCTTCATCCATTTATTACATATGTGAAACACATGTCAAATGAGAAATAACATAAGATTTTGGGTTTAATCAATTCTTCTATCCCTTTATAGTATTTTTTACCAATTGAAAAATATTTATCGATATATATATATATATATATAGCAGCTATTGCTCTTATACAATCATGCAAAATTATATTATATTATTAAAATAATTAATTTAATATAAAGGTTTACAAAATACTAATAAAGTACATGAACATACATTAAAATTTGAAAATTATTTTGAATTATACTAAACTCAAGAGGTGTACTGGTAAAGGGTGGTGACATAATAACTATTTTTATAAGATGATTAACTGCGTATAATGTTTTGCAAAATTACTTTGAGGTTGTTCAGGTTGAATGTTTAAAATGCTTTGTGTTGATTATAATTGTCTTATTATGCTATTATCATAAAAGAATTACAACTTGCTCCTGTACGATCAAACGATTAGTTAGCTTTAAGCCTCTTAAAATTTTTAATTCATAACGTAAGGTCAAAAAGAATATTTTGTTTATTCTTAAATTCTCGTAAATTCTTAAACTTTTAACTCATCAATAAGTTTAAAAAGATTATCTTACTTATTCTTAAATTCTCATAAATCCTTGTAAGATTTTTATTCAAAAGTTTCAATATCTAATAATGTCTAGACAGAACAAAAGTTCTACATGGTTACATATGTAAATGAAAATATTCATACTCTTATATAATTGGTGTAAGGCCCCAAAATATATTCTAGTTAGAATGATACATGTTCATAAAAGTACATGTGAGATAGAAGTTAAAATTATGCTATGATTTGAATGTGAAAGGTTTATAACTTGAATTTTAGTATTGATATACTATAATTAGTAAATTGGAATTAATCGATACCATTAGAGAATTGAGATATTTAAATGTATATTTAGATTAGGAAAATTATCAAACGACAAGTTAAGTTGGTACATGAAAATTGAAATGACTAAGCCTAAGAATTAGTGACATTTGACATAGCTAATACATTGACATTTGGCATCATTTAATTTGTGACATGTGGTAGCATAATAAAAGAACAAGTGGCTTAATTAAAGTGTTACAAATGGTAGGCAAATGGGCTTCATGCCTTGGTGTTAAGTAGCATGTTAAGCTAGTGGCATCTAGCTGGTGATGAAGCAAGTTTCCGCTAGAATAAGTCTAGATTTGTCTATTCTTTATCTTACTTCCCTTCTCTCCACCGAAGTTTCGATTTTCTCTCTATCACTTGAAATTTTTGTTGGACTTCGGATTGTCATCACTTGAGTTTTGACAAGCTACTAAATCTAGAAAAAGGTTCTACTAATTTTACGTACTATGGTTATGTTAAGGTTGAAAGTTGCACATTAAACTTAAGTATGTGTTGGTTATTTGGAAGCTTGGTTTAGTTGTATTCTTGGAGTTGAATTTGAAGTTTAGTGAGGTAAGGGAATTATAAACTTGGTATCATGTTATAGCATGTATTGTTTGATGTTTGAAATGGATAAAATATGTACTGAATTAAGAAAGAATTGAGATTAGAAACTTGATACATGCCGAAGGAATAGTTCCACTGGACAAGTATCGGTATTTTAGTCATGTCTTGACCTGTAGGTATCCAAACGGGATGATTTTAAATTCAAATTAAACCAGATACATATATCTACAACTTTTATGAAGGAATCAAATTTGATTTCTTTCACTAAGTTTGAAATTTGGCTTGAAATTGAGTTATGGTTGTTGTCCATGGTTGAAAATAGTACGTAGTATTTTAGGTATAACTCTTAGAATAATGAACCAAATTACATTAAATTTATTTCGTTCGGAACTTAATACATAGAAGAACATTTGTTTAGAAGAACATATTGTCTAAAAACATCATGTTCTAGGTCAGAATGGTCATACAAAACTGATCCAAAAACTTGTCATGTGAAAATAGTAATTTGAAGGTTTTCGATCACTTATCCCAAAATTGTGGGAAATTGTTAGGAAGGTGGAAAACTTGGGGTTTTGTGCAATTAATGAACTATATAAGGTTTAGTTAATTTATTTGGTACAATAAGACTTACATGGACTTGTTTAAGGTCTGTTTGAACTTAAATTGTGTATTCGATGTAATTGAGTAATAGTTAGTTTAATTATGCATTATTGATTGATATGATAATGTAAAAGATGTATAGTTTAATAATGATGAATACAATGTTGAATTGCTTGGTGTGATAATGAATGAATGAGTTTCAAAGACTTATGTATTATGACTTGGCTATAGATGTTTGTGAATTGAGAATTTATGCGATAACATTGTGATGATTCCAGACCATCAATGTTCAAGGAGTTTGATATTTGGGATTGTGCTAGAAGTGCTTCCTATTTGTGATGCCTCGATACCTTTATTGATATATTATTGCACATACTTGTACTTGTATGACATATGAACCTGTTTTGTTTTAAAACTGTTAAGTTCGAGTCGTGGGTAAATAATCATACCTAGAAGGGTCTGTAGTTTCTTTTGTGACACGTCGGTATCTTCTGTTATTGATACTTCAATGTTTCCTAGTATTGACACTTCTGTGTCTCCTGTTATTGAAGCATAAGTCTCTCATATTCTGTGATACAGATCACAGTATCTCCTGTATTAGTTCCGTTACCCACTTTTTTGAAACAGATTAGCAACCTAACTTATTTTGTATTTTGATACATGTTTAGTTTTGATATAAACAAAGTTTGTTCTGATTCAAATCATGTTCTGATCTAAAGGGTTTACACCCTATTTTGATATTCAATTCTGACGTTTGTACATTCTGACATGAGACTTAAATGATTTGCTTCAACATGAGAAATATTCTATATTGATAAATTATCTTCAGTTATGAAATGCATTGTGTTTGAATTATGATATTGGTGAATTTTTCTCCGGAACAAAATATACATTATGTTTTACTATGTTATATTATGTTTTGTGATTCATGATATTTAGATTGCTTTTGAATATGTGAATGTGTAGAGACAATTTTCTTTATATATTCTATTTAGTTATTCCCCACTAAGCTATATGCTTAGTACAATGGATTTGTCCCGTGTAGGTTTAGATAGAAGGGTATAAAGACTGGGACAAAGACAACTGCAGTGGCAATGAAAAGTGTGTTTTGTTGTAAATAATGTTCAATTTGTTGATGTTACTGACTTATACTCAGTACGAAGAGATAGTTTGTATTTTGCATATATGGTTTGAAATATTTATAAATAGGAAGAAATTTGGATTTCAAGACATGTAATATGTTTTGTGTTATGTCACTACATTCTGTATAGTATGTTTAAAACATAACGAAATGTAATATAATGTATGGTGCTTGAGTTTCTGGGAATGTTTGAAATTGTTGGTATGATATGTTTTGGGTGCTGTTATGTGCGACATTTACATATCCTCTCAGGGGTATGTGGGTGTTACAATTGGAGAAATGAAAACTCTCTTGATCATTTATCGTCAAAGTCTAATTCAAAATCTGATAAGGAAGTTATCTATCATGTCAATATTTAATAGTTAATAAAGGCATTAACATATCAATGGTAAAACTATTCTCAAATATCAAAACATATAACATAAATTTAAGAAGTTTATATCAAATATTTAGTTAACAGGGTTTGTGTAAACTAATAGATATTCAAATCATAGAAAAGTGTCTTAACCAATAGTAGATCAGTACTTAGTAATCTAAAAATATTACCAAAGAGATATGATCTAATCCATCTTATTCTATAAAGTAAAGAATCATGTAAAACTTTTACTATTTTTTTCATATTAAACACTTTTGAAATTGGAATCATGTAAAGGCTTTAAACATTCCTTCCTTGTGTTAATCTATTGATTAATTAAAGAAACTTGAAGTATGCTGTCTCTACTAGATGATGTTGCTACTATTTATAAATAATTCTTTCTTTTCAACTATTATTATAACATAGATATTTTCTAGAATGTTAGTATGTATCTTTTTTCTTTTTTTTTTTATATAGGAAATTTCTTTTGAAAAAATGAGCTTGCAACTGATCTTCCTTTGAAAGAAGGAAGAAACTTCATCTTTAATTATGTATTCTTCTTCTGCATTGTTTGATGGAGATTTAGTTGATGAATTTACCTAGAAACTAATTATCGTAGTATCTCTAAAAATAAGATATTAAGTTTGAAGATTAATTACATTCTTTCTTCTTTAATCAGAAAATCATTTTATATACCTATAATGATAAAAAATGCACATTAAAAAATTATAATAGTATATACCAATTCCCATTGTCATTGACTATTTAGAAGTAATGAAATGTTCCTTATATAGAGGCAAACCCACAATCAACAAAATTGATACAATAAAATGCTTACGAAATTCATACAACTCACAGAATCTAAATGCTCATAAAATTCAAGAAAATTCACAAAATATAGAAGAGAAGAGGATAAGATAGCCAGTCAGTTTTACACCAAACATATGATTAACATCCACTTAATACCTTATATTATGGTGATTTAAGCAACATGGCTCCTTTATTTCCTATATTACGGCACAAGATGACTCATGCTTACGGTTTGCCCATTATGGTTTGGCCAAGCAGATTGTTTTTGGGATGACTGGATAATCTAAGTTTCTGCAGGTGGAATGGCATCCTTGATTTGACTAGAAGCGCCTGATGAACTGCAGAATTGGGATTCAGCCACTCCAGGAAGACTAGCTCCTTCAGCGGCAATCTTCATTTCCAATGGAACAGTTTCTCCCTCAAAAAGAGTCACGGGTAATCTGGTTAGTGTTACAGGGCCTAAGGCTGCCTTCATAATTTCTTCGGTGCCAGAAGAAACGGAGAACTGATGTTCCTTCATTGGCTGAAGATGAGATCCTTCGGCATTAAGCTTTGATTCAGAGTTCATAATATCCCTCTCAAACATTGTCACTGGAAGGCTGGTGATTGATAAAGACTGTGAATTTACCTCAGTAACCTTATCACTATCAGTTGCTTGTGTCTTATTTAAGTGAGCTGTTTTATCATTCGCAATCTCCATCACAAGATCAGGTGGTACAACTTCCAACTGTTCTTCCATCAAACTGTTCAGGCCACTGGGTACAGAAGACGCAATTCCAGCCCCAACAATTGCAGGAGCTTGACTTTGTTCAAGGTTCGGGCTTTTATCTCCATCATTAAATGATTGATATGGCTTATGGCCAAGATAAGCCGACTGTTGCCGCAGTTCATGGTCAATGGTATCAGTGCCCAACAGGATATCATTGGTACTGGTAGACTTCACAGCTGATTTTGTTAGTTCAGTTGGGTCTATAGTCACATCAGGATCTTTTCTTGCGTTGGTCTCAAATTTCTGCATCCCTTTATCCTGTTCAGCAACTTTATCTTGCCCTAAACAATCCACTACCAGGGGAGATTGGGTCTCTTTACCTGGATCTAAAATTTGTGCTGAAATAACTTGCCCTTCCAATGAAGGTCTGGTGGAAAAGATTGGCAAAATACCAGTCAGAGACAACATATTATAAGTTGGTTGGTTTTCTTGTGCAATAGGAACATTCATCAACTCAGATGGCAGGCCCTGGTCTTGAACTGGTGGTAAAAGATTCTTTGGCTCACTAAGCTGCTTATCACGCTGTTCTAATGAAAGGACAGAATCAGTAACCTGTACTGACGAATTTGGAACAGGGATGGGAATCTCTGTTCTTGTATACATCTTTGCTTGTGGAGCCACATCATTTGCAGTCGAAATTGGAGTGATTCGGCCTGGTAGAAATACGACACCCCTTAGATAAGTGTCACTGTCTCCTACCTTAAGTTTAAGGAGATATCCAGCATCAAATGAACCATCAATGACACCATAAACCATTTGACCCACCATGTCATTGCCAACAGCACCAGTTGAACCCACACTCTGTTTATTTTTACCAATACTGTCAGATCCAGGAGCCGTAGGAGTATTCTCCGCTTGTATCAGGCCCTCATCCTTGCGTGGACGACCACGTCTACGTTTCAATGGAGGATCTGTTGGAGAAGAAGAACATATCCCTTGTTGGTTCATTTTGAACAACTGATGAAGGATGAACACTCTTAGATGGCCTTCTAATTAGCCAAAATTGACAAGATGATAGCCCTTTTCACCTTTCCTATATGTAAACAATACGTTCAAAAGTTACATATGATTTTGCAAATCGCAAACCACTTTAACTATTCTTGTTGTTGTGCCAGCAGCACAAAAAATTGAAACAATCATCATCTAACAAACACGGTACTTGTATGTAATAACTCAACTTTTTCCTAGACCCATTGAAGAGTTTTGCAATTATGCTCCCCATATGAGAAGTACAAAATAAGGAAAATTTCAAGGAAATGAAAAAGGGAGTCGATCTTAACACAGCGCAAGGAATTGGGAATCAAACATGTCATAGGTTAGTGATACAACGTAAGGCTTGTAAGCAAATGATCAGTTAAATTGTATGAGAAACAAAATGCTATCCAGGCCACAATAATGACACTTTATTAGGTTAAACGAGGAACTATCCATTGCAAAAAAAAAGAAAACCATTATTTGCATACAAGGTACTTAAAGAATGGGAATAGAATTTATTGGGTAATGAATATATTATGAACCCATGATCATATCCAAATGAGATTTTTCCATCCACACGCAAGTTTCTCATTTTATCCTGCTCTATGATAAGAGAGAACTTTTCTATTGTAATTTTGTCAATGAGAGATAGATGGAAAGAAGCAAGTTAGGTTGAAACATAGTAATTAAAGAATAATAGAATCATCTGAAAGCCCCTTTATTTTGATTTAATGGAACAGGGACCAGCAATCAAATATGTTCCAGATAAGGGAAAAGTTCAGGTCCTCAAGCACAAGCACATTAAATTTATGTTCAAAGAAAATTCTACCATAAATAGGAAGAAGAAATTAATATGATGAATAATCAAACAAAAAGCTTTCAAATGTTCAGTAGAAAAGGTAAAAGTTTATGTTTCACATACATCAAATTGTAACCAACTACATGAACCTAATTGCATTAACATTAGAATATCTCCTCAAAAAATGTAATGATTTAACACCCATTACCACAATTAGTAAACAATAACACAAGAAGGAGCTCAGACTTATAACCTCTGACAATTCTAACAAATTTTCCGATGGTGTCATACCTCACTAGCAAAACAGAATGATAGGGGAAGCATTATGGATCATACATTCAAGATCATTTCAAAAACTTTAGATTCCTTTGACATCTCAATAAAAGACAGAGAATTGATTATCCACCATCTATATTGTAATTCAAAATCTCACACTAAGAGGTGGAGGTGGATTTGCAAATTCTTACTAAATTTACTGCAGAAGCTAAAGACCATTTCTAGAACATGGATATCACTAGTTACTTTCTCATCGAAGTTAGGCTCTCAGTAGTAGCCATTAGCTTCTAGCCCACAACTGAGAAAGTCTCATACCATGGCTCCAGCTTTAAATCCTCAAGGCAGAGGAAAGTGAGCGGAGAGAATCTAAAAACTTATCTCTTCTTAGGATACTGAGTCACATTTGGAAAAACATGCATAATTCTGGAAAGGTGTGCAATAATAATAGCACCTATAATTAGCGTATCTACTATAAAAATCTACAATTTCCAGGTTGGATTTAGCAAAGATGCAGTCATAGGCCTACTAACTTGTCCAAGGTTAGCCCATCAAAAGCTCGCCATAGCTGGCCCACCCAAATTCAACCTGAACAGAGAAACACTGTCAAAATGATCAATATGATAGTTGTAGGCCTATGCCCTTACACTCTTTCTCACCCATTACAGCTAGCATCCGACTCTTATCCCTGTTGCTAACAATGGTGCTTCAGCATTTCACCAAGCAAAGGACGGAATTTTCATGTATAAACATGTTTATCTTAAATATTCTGAATTTTCTATGAGCAGTGTCACCATTATGATTAAGGTGTTAGATATATGGTGAAAATGATTTTCTAAGGTTGGATGTGCAGATGCATATGGGACAGACTCAACTATTTGTCAACTTTAGTCACCAAAAATTAGTCATTTACATACTCTTTACCACCACATTCAACCTAGTTGTTGCCTTCAATTTCTGTTTGGTTAGCAGTTTCTATTGAAAGCGTTCATCATCAAATTTTCAATCCGTAAAGCCATATCAAATGATCTACAGATTCATTAATTTTCACTTTTATTTAAGGATTCATCTTGCCTTTCAATGACTTATAACCAATCAACGATTTATCCTATTTCATTCATCTTATCACCATCAATAACTTGGATATTTGAATCAATAAAAAAAAAAAAAAGTGTTTACTTCTTGATTCGATTTCAGGTTTGCTAAATAACTTTCCCTGCCTATAGTTTCTTAAATGTCAACTAGAAAGATATCGAGTCTCATTACTAGCTAAGCTATCTTATGTTCGTAGTCATTGTATCGTTCACTAATTCAGGATAAACTAAATTACTATCTAAGTTGCCTTACATTCATAAAACTCTAAATTGTCAGAACCACTGTACTTTTCCATGTCATTGCTGGTTTCCAAGTGGACTACTGATCGTTTATTCAAACTAAAAAAAATATCTGTTCTGCAATCAAAAGGAGTAACAGACTGTTTAAGAGTTCAACAACTCAATAGATTGCGCAAGACCAAAATTAATGAAGACCATGAAAGTTCCAACGGCAATCACACAACAAGCGAACATGTCTTCTAGTTATAGACAATTTTCTGATCGTCTTGCCTCCCATACAGACCCGATTAGAAGCAAAAAGGACACGCAGACGAAACGAAACGGTAAAAAATTGTACTATCAAAGCAAAGAGTCGCACACGGTTGCATATTTTTGTTTTCTTAATGTAAAACACCATAATTTCCTTCGTTTTACCCATGTAAATTAATACACCTAAATGTCAGCAAAGATATCAGCTAATCCATGAAAACTGGAAAACCTTTCATCTCATCCATGTCAAATCCATAAGAAATCTATCCGTGTCATCATCTTTTCCAATAGGTTAGAGCATTGATGTTGCCAAAGAAATCAAGCCATCATCAAGAGTTAAACGTGTGCATCATTAAATACAAAACAGAGAAACTTACTCATCAATGTGGTCCAAGATCTGAGAATCCAAATGGGTATTTAAAAAATCAATCCACAATGCCGAAACTATGAAGTTTTACAGCTATAGAAAGTGTATGTAGCTGCATTGTCTGGCCATCTGGTGATTGGCTTCAGGGAAAATAACTGTCGTGCAAGGAAAACTCCATAGTGGAGACATGGCAGTTCTTGGATCCTTGGGCTTAAATAGGTCTCCTTATGGACCCATTAAATTAGCATGTGCGGAAGCTGTTACAATTAGTGGTATGACTGTAATTTCTGTTATCTGATAATTTTTGTTTCGGAAATAGTATATATATTAGTAACCTAATAGGAGTTTGTTATTTGATAATTATTAAAAAAATATTTTTTCAGTACTTCACTTTGAAATTTACATTAAACGTTTGTTATTACTAAATATAGAACATAACTTATTTATTAATTATTAAACCATGAATATTTCTAAAACTAAATTCAAATCATAGTACTTAGAAGGTAAATTTGGTAGTTATTACAAATAAAATAAATTATAGTTTATA
>JANIHY010000002.1:49123484-49133510 GCA_027479065.1 Erythroxylum brevipes
GGGTTCAAGGTTAAATGAATATTAAATTTAGAAGTAAATCCTAATTAAGGTATATTTTACTTAAAACTATTATTTTGACATTGGAAATGTTCCAATATAGCATTACTTGCTAATAAAGACAAAATACTTTTTTTATTTAGTAGAAATAATTAATTGGATCAAGACATTCTTTAATGAACTTATTATATTTCG
Source organism: Erythroxylum brevipes (assembly GCA_027479065.1). Taxonomy (NCBI): domain Eukaryota; kingdom Viridiplantae; phylum Streptophyta; class Magnoliopsida; order Malpighiales; family Erythroxylaceae; genus Erythroxylum; species Erythroxylum brevipes. The sequence continues at coordinate 49,123,677 of JANIHY010000002.1, forward strand.
TTATATTGCTCATACAGTAATGTATTATAGAACACTAGAGCCATTGGACATGTGAAAAGAGTAAAGGTCTCATCAAAGATTTAAGTATGTATTTAGACATTTTCTCCTAATTATGATGATAATTAAGATGAAACTTGTAAATTTTAAGTGCACAATATAAAGAATCTTATAAAATTCTCTCACTAAACCACTGTCTCAATAATAACATGATTGTCATATGGTGATATGGTATAAAAATTTAAACAATTGGCTTAGTATAGGTGAGAGAGGCTTAGTATAGGTGAGAGATTATTAGTTTATGCATTATAACCAATCAATTGGTTGTAGTTTAGTAATATAAATATTTAAAGACATTATTTATCTTATAGATATTTAGATATATAAGACAAAATTCACAGGGTAATTATACATTGTAAATAAAATTATAATGAGATCATAATTATGAGATTCATATTACATTTATGTATTATTTCTAAATTGTTCTTAATCATTGTTTTATTGAGAATGTACATTAATAGAGCTCAAAAAGACTAGCATACATTATGTTTCTTCTATATGAAGGAAGTAATTGATCTCTCGAAATAAAGTATGGAGATACTTAAATAAACATATGAGTGCTTATTAGATAATAATTTCAATGAATTGACCCTATGTATGAATTCCATTTGAAACATTACTTGTATATCTATGAAAATTCTTATTGTGATGATTGTATAAGTGATCATTTAACTTGAGATCACTAAAGTATCTCATATATGAGTTACTGTATTTTGATACTACTTATGACATATTCCAATTAAGGGTATTTCAACTAGTAGTCATTAAATATAGCATGAACTATATGGAGGTACTTGAGTGATCAATATAGGATTTATTACCCTCAAGTGATTGGAGAGAATTTTCTATTTTTCTCGATTAGTATTAATTTGAGAAATTCTTTGTCAAGATAGAATGACATTTTGAAAATATTTTTCAATGTCGTTAATTGAATCAATTACTAATGGTAAAGAATTAACATGATTAGACTCAGATATAGTATACATTAGTTCTATGCTATGTATTTTATCGAAACATTGCATGATGAAATGATTTGATTATAGCAAAAAAATCAAGCATGGAAAGGTTAGTCAAAATCACTTTGACATTTTTAAAGATTGTTATGTGTCAATTTTGATCTATAGATTTAAAATTGCTTAATTAGGTAATTAGATATTTAAAAATCTAATAGGTTACACTTAAAGAATGAGTTGAAGAGAGAAAATGTTTTTTTAATCAAGTTGGATTTGATTTTAAAGTTTGAGAAACTCTTTGATTAAATGAGATATTATATTTTATTTAGACATAATTGGTTAATTCTAATTAAAGTGTAATTGAAATTAGAATTTAATTTTAATTAAATTACTAATATCCAAAACTATCATAAATAAGCTTAGGCTTTACGAGATTTAACATTCGTTGCTTTTCTCTCTTAACAATAATTTTAGAATTCCTTTTAACATGTTTTATAGATTATGTTACAGACTAGATACTTGTGACTATGGTTGTTAAAACGAGTTGTTTCATAAATGGTTTGATGAAAATGACAAAAAAGAGATCAAGCTTTATAATAAAATATGAATTATAAATTTTACTTTATTGCATTTTATTTATTAATCATGTTATAAATTTAAAGTGATTTTAACTTTTAAGAAATTATAAACAAAATTTCCTTATTATTTTGCTACTCGTAAGATTAGATTCTACCCAATTTTCTAACATAGTTAACAGAGCTGGGATAAAACACAAATACAACGTACCTCAGTGCATAAAGTTCCCAGCTTTGTAAGGGTCGGATGAGAGTCATCACATCATTCCTTTTGCATTTTTACAAAGAGACTATTTTCGTAACTTGAATTTGTGACCTTCTGTTCATAAATGAGTAACTGGTAATTACTTAAGGCTCACTCTCTTAACAAAGTAGGAATATCTTATTAAAAACAGTAAACTTTTGGATACTACTACATCAATGCTTGGAATACTTTTATGGTAATGTCAATTTCTAGTAAGTTTCCAATTAATAAAATTAATTCATTGTTTCTCTTAAATAAAACAAAATCTTTTCCTTAAACAATACCATAATAAAATATTCCTACTCAAAAATATAAAAGCTAAATAAATAAAAATACAATTTGTGCTCTAAAAACTAAATAGAAATTATTTCCTAAGGCCCTATTATTTCTATCTTAGCCAAAGCTGAACACAACATTTCTTAATAATTGATATAAACAAGGAATAATGCAAGTCTAAGCCTCCACCACGGAATGGACCCAAAAGTAAAGGTAGCAATTAGGCTCGAGTTGCTCAAGCTTGGCTCGATTTGAGGTAAGATAGTAATTATGCTAGAGTTGTTTAGGCTCGACCCGATTTAAGGTTCGATATTTATAGGCAAAATAATGTTATTTTGTTAAAAATGATGTTCTTTTAATATTTTTGAAATTTTAAAAATAGTTTAACTTGAGCTGAATTAGGCTTAGGTTTGAGCTTGAGCTTGGACTTGGGCTTGGGCTCGTGAGTTGTGCTCAGGCTGGACTGCCTAGGCCCAAGCCCGAGTCAGTGCATAACCGACTTGCCGTCCGTACGTAGAAGTTACGTGTGTGTGACACAGGTCAAGAATGGCTAACGATATAAAGCATTAAACAATATGTTGATATTCCATTTACCCTTCAGCTTGTCAGCGCATTTGGCCTTTCTATTTCCGCCACAACCATGGCGTCTCTGTTAGCCAATGGCGTTTCTCGCTTCTCTCCCCAACACATCTCCTATTCCTCGAAACCCTCAAAACCCTCACATCCCTTTTCGTTTTATCTTAAAACATTTGCATCCAGAAATTTAAAATCGCGTAATTTGGTCAAGGTTCGAGCGGATGTGGGATTCGAATCCAGGACTAGCTTAAGTTCCGATCATTCAGGTAATCCAGCTTCAATTGTAACTCCTACTTCTAGCTCTGATGATAAAATCAGGGAGATTCTCCGAAACCGTGATTACAAGGAGAAATTTGGGTTTAACGTGGATATCGACTCCTTCTCGATTCCCAAAGGTCTGTCTAAGGAGACAATTAGATTGATATCTTCGCTTAAAGAGGAACCTGATTGGATGCTTGAATTTAGATTGAATGCTTTTGAGAGATTCATAAGTATGAAGGAGCCTAAATGGTCTGATAACCGGTACCCACCGGTTGATTTTCAAGATATTTGCTACTATTCTGCTCCCAAAAAGAAGCCTGTTTTGAACAGTCTCGATGAGGCTGATCCAGAACTCCTTATGTACTTTGATAGACTGGGTGTTCCTTTGAACGAACGTAATAGATTAGCCAATGTCGCAGTTGATGCTGTTCTGGACAGTGTGTCCATAGCTACTACACATCGTGAAACTTTAGAGAAGGCTGGTGTGATTTTTTGTTCAATATCCGAAGCCATAAAGAAATATCCAAATTTGGTCAAGAAATACTTAGGAAGAGTTGTACCTCCTGATGATAATTATTATGCAGCTTTGAATTCTGCTGTGTTCAGTGACGGGTCGTTTTGTTATGTGCCAAAGGATACCAAGTGCCCTATGCAGATATCTACATACTTCAGGATTAATGCTATGGAAACTGGGCAGTTTGAGAGGACTTTGATTGTTGCGGAGGATAGGAGTTTTGTGGAGTATTTGGAGGGTTGCACTGCACCTTCGTATGATACTAATCAGCTTCATGCTGCTGTTGTTGAGTTGTATTGTGCAGAAGGGGCAGAGATCAAGTACTCCACCGTACAGAATTGGTATGCTGGTGACGAGGAGGGTAAGGGTGGGATTTATAATTTTGTTACAAAGAGAGGACTTTGTGCAGGGGATAGATCTAAAATATCTTGGACTCAGGTTGAGACAGGATCTGCAATCACGTGGAAGTATCCAAGTGTTGTTCTGGATGGGGATGATACTGTGGGAGAATTTTATTCTGTTGCATTGACGAATAATCATCAGCAAGCAGATACAGGAACAAAGATGATACACAAGGGAAAGAACACAAGGAGTCGAATTATTTCAAAGGGTATCTCTGTTGGGAATTCAAGAAACTGTTATAGAGGGCTTGTTCAAATTCAGTCGAAGGCGGAAAATGCTCGGAACTCCTCACAGTGTGACTCAATGCTTATTGGTGATACTGCAGCAGCTAACACATATCCTTATATTCAGGTACTTCTTTTCTTAATGTTCTTGTTTAGTTTTTATTAATCATCATTGTCCACCTAGTAGCCCCTATATTTGTTTTTAAAGGTTTAGATGAATGTGGTTTATATTTATATTATTAGTATATCACCAAAAAACTGCTGTAAGTTGATAGCCATTCTATTTTCTAAATATCATATGGGCAAAACTTTTTGCTATTGTTTCTTGGCAGAGTTCTATTTTCTGCTGCACTTATCATAACTCATCAGTAAGTCTGTTGCACCTATCGTAATGTGTGGACCGACGAAAAATATCTTGAAGAAGATTGTTCATATATTGGCATATGGTGGATTCATCAAGTGTTTGGAATTAGTGTGTGTATGACACCTTAATAGTGTTTTAATTGTCTAGAAAGAAGGGTTGACTGCTTTCGATATGTGAAGAGGGTGTATCAATGACTTAAACTCGTAGGGCCAAGGCTTTCTATTTTTGGTTGAGATTATGTACGTGATGAGTGATTCAAATTCTCATACTTGAAGTTGCTTAAATTGGATGTTTGAGAAATAGCTGAAATGTTAGCCAAAAAGCCTATTGCACCGAGGAGATGAGCTCCAATGAAAATTTTCATACGGTTGTAGTGCAAACTTTAATCATTTCAGCATAACTTGTAGATTAGGTGTTGTAGAGAAAGTACCTTGTATGACAATTGATGCTAAACTTGTAAAATAATTTTACAAATAATTTTACATGTTTGGTTATTATGTAGGCGTATACATACTATAGTCGAGGGATATGAGTTATATAGGCCAAAGTGCCACTTTGTCCTTTAGTATCCCAATTTATTGCTTCAGGCTGCACCAAAAATAACAGATGCAATAATTCTTCTAAAAGGTTGAGGTTTCTTCATTTTTATGTCACTTGAAGCTGACTTTGAAAGTCTGATTACTCCCATTGGTATATACTTCAATCATGTATATTTCCCAATCCCACTGGTATATCTATGACTTGCCCTTCCTCTTATACCCTGTCTGTAAAAATATGGATTGCGTTTTCTGGGCTATTTCTTAATGGTTTGATTGCTGTATCTGACTATTTAATCTCTGCTCTTCAACAGGTTAAGAATCCCACAGCTCGTGTTGAACATGAAGCGAGCACCTCCAAAATTGGCGAAGATCAGTTATTTTACTTTCAGCAAAGGGGAATTGACTATGAAAAGGCAATGGCTGCTATGATTTCAGGGTTTTGTCGGGATGTCTTCAATGAGCTTCCTGATGAGTTTGGTGCTGAGGTGAACCAGCTGATGTCCCTGAAGCTTGAGGGATCAGTGGGTTAGTCTGCCTTCTCAGGTTGACGATACGTGTATATTAGTGTCAATTAGTCGATGTTGTAATAGCTTGTGAGGTCAATAAATGCAGCCGTAGAGCATGTAATGTCTTCTAGTCCCAGGAGTATATGAATTTCATGTGGACTATGTATTAACAGAAATAAGTATTACACTGAAAAACGGAAAAGATGGCCTTGTAATTATCCTTTGTGAAGATTTGCAATATTAAACTCACATACCATTATGCACCTCTGCTTAAGTAGAAGATGAGTTGCCAAGTTTTTGCATTACTAAAAACCTAGCCATTCTGCATAAACAAAATAAAAACGGTTTCCTTTCCCAAAAAGAAAAAAATGCTGAGCCTTTATGCAGAAACAGAATCCTTCATTACAGGCATTTCTGGTTCTCTCCCGGTAAAGTTGATCTCATAACGGCACACCAAATTAGGAGAAAATGACAAGACAGTGAGCCTTTTTTCGGTGATTCCTTAGCATTAGACAGCTAAGTGTTCCAGTCCAGCCGCAGCGTATTTAATGCAGCATAAGTTCAGAAGCTTTCTCCACTGAGCTCGTGAATATCTTTTGATCTAAATGTAGTTTGAGTATATCACCAATCGAACATTAGCTGATTCCTATTTACCATTTCCCTTCATACGCCACCATGCAATGTGTTTACGTATATAACCACAAATCCACCCTGTTCCATTGCTAGTCACACAGGAAACCTATCAAGTTGGAAGTTATGGGTTGGTAAAAAAGTCAAAATAAGATCTTGAAAGTTGTTTCTTCAATATAATGTGACCATTTGATTAATCTTTACTGTCTCATCCTAGTCAATAGTCTTTACTTACCTTTTTTTCTTTTGCTCTTTCTCTATCTTTGCACTCAAAAGGTGTAATCGCCCACTCCAGACGCCCCCACACCCCGCCCTGATATCACTTTTAGCTTTTCAAAAAGGCAGCCTAGTGTTCGCTGCGCACAAGAAGTCACCACATTGGATGAATTTTCATACTGCCACTGTCGGTACTCGAATCTGAGACCTTGCACTCAACTTCTTTTCTGATAACTAATTGAGCTACCCGTTCGGGCGCTTTTTCTCTATCTTAATAACACACGATAGAGGGAGAGAACTCGTATTTAATTTGCACGTTTTGATTTATAACGGACTCGCTTCTTCCAACTTCATTCATTCCCTCAACCATCACGTCTTTGCACGCTTCGTCGATCTCCACCCACTCGACTCCTTGTCTTTTCCTACTATCCTTTGAAGAGCTCTTAGGTCACTGCAATGAAGTTTTCAAGCTTAATCAAGAACCTTCTATACCATATTCAACTTGTTCTTGAGCAAGATTTTGGTCATGGTCTTGTCATTTCTTTTGTTTTATTTTATTTTTAAAGGAGTGGAACTTTTTGGGTTAAAAATTTCAAGCTTGACCTAACACGATTGAGCTTTGAGTCAGAAAAATCTTGATCAAGCTTAAGAAAGGTTTGAGCTTGATCTAATTTTGGATTCAAGTTTAGACTGAATGATTCAGGTATAGTATGAGTTTTGAGTTGTCCGAACTTGAGCCTAATTTGGAAATTAATTAGACTTAGGCTTAAGCCATATGATCAAGTCTTGAGTAAGATTCAAGTTAACATATAAAAATTTAGGTTGGGCTCAAGCCACAGTGACCTAGACAAGCCTAAACCAATTGCCAATTATATCTATAAGTATTATTCTGTAATGTTTGGTATGAAAGCAATAATCTTGTTTCTTGAATTCATCCTTTCTTTAATCGCCAATCAAAATTGATAAGTTTTAATAATAGTAGAAGATTTTCAAGGACAAGAATTCACAAGGATGACGGAATCAACAGTTAAATTTATATTGAAAATTTTAAAAATGATGTCAAAGGCTTAGTCCATGCTCTGATAAATATAGTTAAAGGAGGAAGGTAAAATATCAGTAAACTCCAAAAAGATATAGTTAAAGGAAGGTAAACTATTAGTAAACTCTAAAAGATGTTCGAATATTTTATGTTTGTGCATAATTCATAGTCACAAGTAGAATTTCCTAATGTGTCTATTGTAGAAGTGGGCAAAGAGCCTATAGCCAATCCTATTATTAATTATGAACCTCATCACTATATGGTCCCTATATGCTTTAGTAAAATGGAATTTCCATCCTTCAGTTGCTTAATTGTACCTAATTATATAGGGTATAACACTTTCATGGTCATTAGAACTCCTCTTGAAATAAAGGTAAGTATAGCTACATATGGAGGAAGAGCCTTTAGAATGACACTAATTATCCATGAGGAATTGATTAACTATAGAAGAGCCCTTTTGGAATGATCATATAATAACTTGAACCTAAAGAATTGGTAAAGAAACTTTAAATGCTCCATTTGAGGATTTCAAAGATTTCTACTAAATTGAAACTACTAAGGAATACTAACTTCAAATTTCCTAATCTTATTTAGTTGGATTCTTTTAAAAAGGATTGAGATTTGAACTACAGATGCTTGTGAAACTTTTAAACCTTGTTATTGTAGTAGGCTTATGTCACTGCTTAAAAAGCAAGAGGGTATATATTATGTTTGTTATTCTAGTAATAAAACACTTTGTATCAAATATATAATCCACTTTAGTTCAAGCTTTATTCTACATTTAAATTAGACAAACCCAAAATACATAATTAATTTAGGATTGTTACCTTCAACAACATTACCTCATTCTAAGAATTTTAATACTAAATAGATTAATAAACATCAAAAGTAAATGAATAGAAAGGAATTTGATGATAAAATGTCAAGTGGATTTGTTTATTATATGATAGGTGTGTCCTAATTGATAAAGGTAAGTGCAAACAATGAAATCTATTTGTAGTAGAGAATATAGAAGAGAAGTCAATTGAAGAGTGAACTTCAAAAGATTAAAGGTAAGGAACAACTAATCATTTAACTTTGAGTAATGTTTAGATTACTGATAAGCAATTATAGATAAATGAGAATGATAGAGATTCATAATGGTAAACTCATTACATATCCTTGCTTATAATATAGCACCCATAATTTTGTGGATGGTGCCTTAGTACAGAAAGGAGAATAAAATTGTAGAGAGGTTACGAATGTAAAGGTAATTGTGGTAGGGGGACTTCAATTACCTTGTACACAACTATGTATGAGGTTGTATGGAGTTTACAAGGCATTAACTTTTGAATTAGTACTTATTATTACTTTAAGGTGGCTTTAATAGGTATTATAAGTTTTGTGGCTTTTAACTGCAAATAAGACATTATGTAACTTTGGAAAGAAATATATGCTTTTAAACAAAAGAACTATAATTTTTTCTTAAAGGAGGACTGATTAGCAATTTATAATTGGTTACCACTGAAATTTAAAAAGTTGTTGTCTAATCAATTATGCATGTTGTAGCTTCATTATTCTTTAAATCATAGAAATTAATAAAGATAATTTGTCTTTGGTGGGGGTACAATAATTGTAATTAGGCTGTTTATTTGTCAAATTTAGTTTTTTTTAATATTGAACCTACCACTTTATAAGAACTATGATAATACAATTCAACTAAGAAGGAGTAGAAATGATTAACATAAGGCTAAAAAGTATGGCTTTATATAAATGAATGTTATAGAAATTTTGGTGTAAGACTTGCTTAAATAAGGTGTCTTTTAATATACTACTACTTCACTGCTTGGGATTTGGTTAAACAAAAGGATGGTTCATATAGGTTATATATTAATTAAATATATGGAATTTAATAGGTATATAATCAAGGATAAATGTTGGGCTCCAAATTTGTTTTTCTTGATGTTGTTAAGTATGAATCAAGTTGATAGTATTAATTATTTCATAGTTTGATTTTTAGTGGAAGTGTTAGTGGAAATTAAGAGTTATTTGAGTTTAGTATGGAATAATGGTTATGGAAGGGCAAAATGGGCAAGGCACTTAAGTTATGATGTTTAAAGCTTAGCAAGGAGGGGTAATAGGGTACTTGTGCTATCTTTTAGGCTTAAGGAATTAAAAAGAAGAAAAGAAAAGAAAGGAAAATAAGAAGAATAGAGGAAGAGAAGAGGGAGTCGTAGGAGAGGGGAAGAAGAAGAAAAAGAGGAAGCTAGGTTTGGCGATTTTCGAAAGATTTGAAGCATTCTCAGGTAAGTACGAGATTATATCTTCTTGTTTGAGATGGTTTGAACCTTAGTATTGCTTGAAATGGGGTAGAATCGTTTGAGTTAGGGTTTTCAGAAACTTTGGTAGAAATTCATGGGTTGTTGTTTTGTTGATGATTTTGTGTTAGAATGAGCTTAGAAAGGAAGTATAGGACTTG
>JANIHY010000002.1:49140006-49163033 GCA_027479065.1 Erythroxylum brevipes
AAGTTATTGAATAAAAATCTAAAATATATTTTAATTTAGTTTCTTATTGTAATTAAAATTAACATAAAAATATTTATTAAATTAAATTCAATTATAGGAAATATTTTGGGGGGGATTCTTCGTCTAGATCTTATTTATCTACTTGTCATTTAATTTTTATCCATCTTCTTAATTAGTTATCTCATTATTAATTAAGTTTCATTAATTTTTCTTGTTTCAATTAATCTCATTTTATAAGATCAGATAATAGGAAGATGATTAGTTTTAATAGTTATAGTCCTCGTGGGATCAACAATTTTAGTAACTTAAACTATACCATAGGAAACGATATATACAGTTGCCTTAGTGATTTCCTTTATTATTGCATTATTTTTTGTTTAGACCTATATCACACATCAACAGGCAATAAAAGTGAGGGCGCATACATACACATTTAGCATGTGTTTTGTATCTATATCACACATCAACATGCAGTAAAAGTGAGTGCACATACATACACATTTAGCATGTGCTCAAAACACCTTATTAAGTGCCAATCATATCGATACGTATGGTGTGTCTGCACATCAAATCCTCTGCTTCAGTTACTCTGTTCCAACCCTATTATATTAAATCTCATCTATATATTTATATGGGGTCCACATAAAAGTGTGGATAAGATTTAATGAAACATGATAGAAACGCCATAATCGGAATAGGATATCTAATCCTGGTATGTGTGTGGAACTCACACTAATTGAGGTTCATGTACGTTACTACACATAAGCATGCGTTACATGTGTCATACACATTTGGCTAAATGTATAGCAATTAACACATATATATTGATGTCAGCATACTTACGTCATTATATGATAGGTCCCTATTTAGAAACGATTAGGTGGTTTGCCCAACACCTCATGTGGGCCCTCTAGTCAATATCTAATATAATTAGAAAGTTCTTGTGAAGTTAAGCTTATTGTCCTTTTTATCGAAAAGCTTTAACTCAACATCAATAACTCAACATTTCAAACATATTTATGGATATGCAATAGTTTTCAAAAAGTAATTACAAGGCAAAAATGCCAATACAACAACGTGTGACGAAGCTAAGTACTTGTGAGGTAGAGTCCTTGCTACTGAAGCTCCTGAGCGTGCACTTGGGAGGTTTGATTTTAAAAACAGAAAATAGATTATGACCTAAATGAGCAAAGTGAGTGCTATATTTTCTATTCAAAGTGAGTGCTATATTTTCTATTCAAATCATATTTAACAACTTAATCCTCCCTAAAACAAATTAATTTCATTTCGTATCATATAATACCAATATAAAACATATATGTTTTCTGAAATCAAATTTCTCAATTTACTTTTAAAGTAAATAGTGGTATGATAAGTGTGAATTGTATCATGTTTTAAGGCTCAGTTTGATATGTATTTAATTGTTAATTCAATCGTTTAGTATGTATTTAGGTTAAAATTGCGTTAGTTTGTTAATTATTTATTTTTTAACTATTTTATGGGTTAGTATAAGTCTTTGAGCTTAATTATTATGTTTTTGGGATACCTTGATGTGTTTGTCAGTGTTTCATCGATAACATCAAAGAATGGAAAAGTTTTTGAGACACTAGGCTGAAACAATGGCCCATGATTGTGACAAAAGTCCAAGACATGCTTGCCACGATTCACAATCGTGGCTTGCTTGCCCATATGTCATGATCGTGACAGAGGTTCAGGACATGGCCCACGATCATGGCCTGCTTGCCACGATTGTGACAAAAGGCTCAAATTTGGCCCACAATCGTGACCTTCATCGGGCAGATGTGCAAACACTAAAAAATAACAAGTTTCAAGGAATTTTCGGACCTTTTAGACCTAAAAAAACCCTAAGGCTGCTCAGAAAACAAAAATTATTTAAAGAATAAGACAAAGAAGAAAAGAGAGCATTTGCATCAGCCACTTCTAGAGAAACCCTAGAGAGAATTATCGAGAGATAAAGAAAGAGAAAAAGGAAGAGACAAAAGGAGAAGAAGCTAACTCGATGTACTTATTGGACCAAGAATTTCCTGACATTGCTGCCTCCCATCATCCGTTCAATTTCGTATTTCCTGTTATTGTCAATTTTATTATTGTATAGAATTGGAATAATAGTTGATGATAGGATTTTTGGACATTGATGATATTCTAAACACACTTTCGGGGTTTTATCTTTGATTTAATGAAATTTGATTATTTACATTTTATTGCATTTATTGTGATTTAATTTCTGTAGTTGCATAATTTGGTGATAATCTAAGAGGGTGAACCGAGTGAAAAATAATTAAATTGGGTTAACGAAAGATAGGTGATTTAATAGAAAAAAATTAAATCAAATTGGTAAATTGCGTGAAGAGAGATCTTGCATATGTTTTCGATAGTTTATACAACTTTAGATCTAATTAGGGTTTTAGATAGGTTGTTAATTGAGAAATTGCAACTTTCATAATCTGATTAGGGTTTATAATTTAGGGTTAACAATTATAATTCGAGAGAGAGTAATCAATCGTTGGATTATCTAGAACCAATAATCCAATAATTTATAATCGATTAGGTTCGCGTTAAAGATAGGTAAAATTTCCTTTCTCTCAATTGGTAGTTCCTTAGGTTGATTCTTGAGTGTGCGTTACAATTATTAAATTATTATTTTCGTGATTGATTCTTGAATTAATTTAACTGATTGAATTAAATTCTTGTTTTAGTTTCGTTACATTTTGAATTTTAGCCTTAGATTTTAAGATTAGATTATCCTTTGTTGTGGGATCAACAATTTAGGTACTAAACGAATGACTTGTGCACTTGTGGATTATCAAGGGTAATTAATTAAAACTTACACACACAAAAAGCTCAATCATGAGGGCATTAATATTGTCATGAATTTTCTTTCACAACATATCTTACCGCTAACTTCTTTGTCATACGGTACCCTTAGACATAAAGTAACTGGTTAACCACTAGTTACAAAGTTGGTTATCCTTACTAGGTTAACTGTTATATACAAGTAGTTATGGAGCTAGTTTTACTTTGCTTACTCATAACAATATTATCTTGCTTTATATATACTCCATACATGTAGAGGAAGACTCAATGGGCTATTCACAAATAAAATTCCACCCATTGTTAATAATTGATGCCCCCCAAACATTGCCATGTATGGTTGGAATATTCTAACTGGTATAATAATGTGTATAAAACCTAACAGTGTATCATGGGCTAAAAATTTATTTCTTCTTTATCAACAAATAACATCATTTCAATGTAAATTTAAATAATATGAAATATAACATTCAAACTAAAGTTCATACATTGCTAAACCATAAAATTGTAATAGCAATATTCGCTTGTAACATATCATTCACATGAAACTCAATACAAATATTCACTTCATGATAAAATAGAAGCCATTTTCATAAAATCAATTTAAAATACCCTCACTGTTTTGAAATTTATTGCCAAACATACTCACGCGTTCTGTGCCTCTCCTTTACTTACACGAATCACAATTCACTTAGGCAATTATTTCTAGATTCGAAACTAAAGCATTAAAACTATAAATTTGGTTTAACCAAATTCAAGATTAGTGTTTAATTGCGTAACACATACACTAATCATATTTCTGCTTGAACTCCTATAAGCTAATATATTGTTTTTCGTTTCAAAATCTAACTTCAAAATTTACCTAAATACCATCTTTTACCGATTCTAACTTATCAATTTTTTCAAAACACTATCTCACCCAATTAATTCACTACATGGCTGATACTATAAATGCTAATTTTTTCCATTTGATTTTCACTATAACAACTTTAAAATTCCATTTTTTTACACAATAACCATTTCAACTTCATTACTTTCCACATACACTCTATATACTATTGTTTTTCCCAAATAATAATAGAATGCTTCATTTAATAATTCCAGTTCCATAAATAAACTTAATGACCATCCTTAATCACATTCCCAGTCATTTCATCATAACCATCTTTTATACCAAAAATGCCCTTAAGGCCAACCCTAATATATTTTACATTAAACTCACATTTTTGATTTACTAGAAATGATTCATACCAATATTTATGGCCATTATTTATTTCCATATATTTTTTAAACTTCCATCAATGATTATCCCTTTATAGTTATATGTTCTTAATTAAAGAAAAGTCTAAAATTCTTAATAGAATTATGATCTTTAAGATTGAGTTTGAGAACCAATTAAAAAAATTGATTGAGATTGTCATATTTGATTGTGGAGGTGAGTATTATGACATATATGGAGTCTTAGGATAAGAAAAGAGTTTGATTACCAAATACCTAAATCGTATAGAATGGTAGCTCACTTCAATATAAGAAATTGTCCTAAAAACTGATGTGGACAAAGATGGAATCACACCTTAAAAGATGTGATGAGGAATATGTAGTGTAGAGCTAATCTTCTAGACTTTCTAGGTGAAGCCACAAAGACCACTTTATATATTGTTTACAGAGCCTCAAGAAAATTAATATCAAATACACCTTTCAAACTTTTAAAAGTGTATAAATCAAATCTCACTCGTCTTCATATATGAGACTACCTTATTGATGTATGTATATAATTATAATAAAAATAACTTCTATTTTCATTCCATTTGTTACTATTTCATAGGTTATTCTAACTATCCTTACAGTTATAGATTTATTATAGAGACAAAGGATCCATAATTTTAAAGTTACAAAAATGTCAGTGATGACTTTGGTTCTTCTCACATTTCAGCTAATAAGTAAGTTAATACAATTGTCATTTCATATCTTCACTTTTTAGTTAGGGTTAGTGGTTCTTGGACCTAGTACCATTCTATTATAGGAATAAGAACTAATATAGGAACACAGTGAAGTTTATGTGGCACATGATCAATCTTAATCAATACAGTTGAGAAGATCCAATAAGATTAGGAGACTTTCAATATCATCTAATTATATAGTCTATTTGAGTGAGAATGATTACGATATATGAAATATTATAGATCTAGTTACTTTTTCATATGTTATTTCTAGTTTTCATTTAGAGTTATAGTGAGATGCAATGAGGGATGAGATGTAGTCCATAAGGAATGATCATGTATAAAAGCTCATAAATTTACTTCATAATTATAAACCTATTTGTTTCAAATGGGTTTATAAGACCAAAAAGGAATAAGGTAAAGTTGAATGACTTAAAGTCATATAAGTTATCAAAGGTTTCACCTAGAGAGAAGGAATAAACTTTAATGTCACCTTCTCTCATGTATCCTCTAAGGATGCATTTAGATTGATTATGAAATTAGTAGCTCATTATGATATAGAGCTACATTAGATAGATGTTAAAATGTCCTTCCTTAATTGAGATCTTTATGAGAAGGTTTATGAGTAACATAAAGGTTTTTGAGATGATGACAAGATTCATATGGTTTATAAATAGAGGAAATATTTACACAGATTGATACAAGCTTACAGAAAACGGTACTTAAGTTTGATGAGGTCATCACCTCATTTGGATTCATGAAGACTAACATTAAAAGATGCTAGTACTCTATAGTAAAGGGGAGCAATCTTGTCTTTGTACTCTTATATGTAGATAATATATTACTTACATTAGACGAATGGACCATAATGTATAAAATTAAGTAAGAATTTTGATATGAAGCATTTTATTGAAACATCTTTATTCTTTGGCATTCAGATTTACCAAGATAGATCTCAAAGCTTGTTAGATATCTTATAAAGAACATATATTAAATGGGTGTTACAATGGTTTAATATGGAGAATTGTAAACCTTATGTAACACCAATCTCTCATAGAGAGATATTTCCTTTGACATAATGTCTAAATAATGAAATGTAAAGAGAGGCCATAAAGAACGTTCCTTATTCTTGTTCTATTAGAAACGTAATGTATGTTTAGAGTGTATTAGCCCAGATATTGCATTTATTGTTAAACTATTAGCCGATATCTATCTTACCTAGGTAAAGATCACTATAATGCAATCAAATGAGTTTCAAGATATCTTCAAGTAGAAAGGTTTTATGTTAAACTATATAAAAGTTGAGCGTTTAAACGTAATATGTTATATAGATTCAGATTTAGTTATGTTTCAAATGATAGGGAATCTGCATCAAGTTGCATTTTTATGTTAATAGATGGTGCCATTTCATTGAGAAGTGCCTAACGGACACTTGTGACCTTCTCCACTAGGCTTCCAAAGTTTATATCATACTATAGGGTTATTTCACAAGTAGTTTGGTTAAGAAACTTAATTTTTGAACTATTTATGGTTGATTTAATTACTAAACTCATTGACAATGATATTATTATTATTGTATTGTTTAATAGCAACAATAAGAATATCACATGGTCTAAGCCTTTAGAGGTTAGGTATTTGAACTTTAAGGAGCTTGTACATAATTTTAGCATTTATGTGGAGCACATTTTGACTGAGCATAAAGTGGCTAATTCTCTAAGTTAAAGACTTCTCCTAGCCATTTTTTGAAAGAGATGTTTGATAGTATAGGCTTATTGAAGTCATTTAACATTATTAGTTAAGGATCATTATATTTTTACTTTTATATAATTATGTTTCGATAAACTATGGCCATATTGGTTATATATATGTTAATTTTCAAATTGTTCTTCTCTATCATATAGATTGACATGCATTGTCATAATACATGTGAAAGATTTAAGTTTTATGTGAATATTAAACACATTACTAGTTATTGGACATATATACAATTTGGGGCTAACCATGATACTATATCTGTTGCCACGTAAAGATATCTTGAGATATATTCATATAGTGGTGTATCAGACATAGTCGAATATAAGTTTTAATCTCATAAAGGTTTTCTCTTATGTAATTATCATACAATAAGAGAAAATAAGTTTTTTCTAATCAAATTTATCATTCACTAAGAGAACATAGCTTTTTCGTAAAGTTCAAAGAAAGTGAAATGGAAAAATGAGACATTGTATATTACAATTCGTATAGGTAACATTACTATTTTCCACACTCTATTTTTTCATTCATGTTAGTAAAATAATTAGATATGCAAGATTATTATGGATCTCAATTGTATATGACATGCGTTCTTGATACCTCTTAGTATTGAAAGTCTTACGAGAATAGATGATAAACTTTCATTATCTTTGGATCCAATTAGTTTTAATGATCAACTAATGCAAGTCTTATTTTCTTAGCTTTTGAAATTTTTATTATTACAAATACAATAATTAATATTTGTCCAAGGGGGAAAAGTGTTGAAATTTTTATTCCTATTTTCATATTTGTTAATTACCTTTTTTTAAAGTTAAAACTAAGAAGAATTAAAATTTAATTTGGTATAAAGATAATATAATAATATAATAAAGGATCATATTAAATATAATGAAGTTCAATGAGAAAAAATACTTTATTATTATTGACTACATACTTATTATTCCAAGTCAATAAAATTATTATAAATAATTGATTGGTCTCTTATGCCCTAAATTAACAACCTTTCTTTAAATCAAAGTAGAGATTATGATGAATCTAAAGAATGCATATTTACTAAAAAAAAGCCTAATAACTAATCAAATTAGAACAAATGTAATAAATCAATAAGTCCAAAATTGAAAAAATTCTTAGAAGAGCAAATTTGGATGTTAACGGCCACCTTAAACATCGTATTCTTGGACACATATATACATATATAATGAAGAGAGAGAGCAAGTCAATAACGTTCCAATCTTGCTCACATAAGCAGTCACGTTCTTTCGCTCTACCAAACTCAATCGATAATCCTACCTATATCAATTAATATGAATAACCTCATTTGTTTTCTTCTGTTTGTTCCTATGTCCTTTCGGCACAATGGATTAGCCGTAGAGATTACAATTTTCCTCAATTCAGATCACCTGTACCCAAGACAATGAATGGCTTAGATGCAAGTAGAACAGGGGCACAGGGTTATTGGATACAGAGGAATAGGTCCCCAATTTGGTAGCTAGTTTCCTGTTGCAGTAGGTTGACTTTTCAGAGGGTGATCATGGCTTGATTATATCAACTGGGTCTGCCTACACTTACACCTTCCTATATGATTTTGCTGTACACAGGACGACCTTGCTTTCAAACCTTAACGTCAGACCAGCTCAGACCGCAGAGTCCAAAATTTCCAAATTATTTTTTTACCAAACATTGGAACACATGCACTGTTTCATCACCGCATGACCTCAGCCATCACTCCCTACTCTCATAATGCCAATCTCTTACACTGCTTATAAATATAATTTCCTCAATACCACTTCATCACGTATTGTTACTTCTATATTTTTCTCTGTTCTTCCCAAATTCTCTGTTTCCGATCAAGGGTTGCCTGCTGGCCGCAGAAACATGGCTCTGATAAGCAGATCCTATAATTACTCCAAGTTGGACAGTGAAGACCCAGATGAGATAAGACACCGACGAGCTCAGTTCTTGATCTACAAAACACTACAAGTTGCGGATTCTCGAAGAAAATCATCGTTCTTGAGGATCAAACTGTGCAGATTAAAGATCAGGGTTGGGAAGAAATTGAGGAAATTGAGGAAAAGAATGTTGCTAAGTATATATGCCGCAAGATTTAGGGTGTATAAGCAAGTTACTATCCAATGGAAGCGCTTGTTTAGCAACGGAGAAAAGATTTCAAGTCTTCCTCCTTTGTTTCCTTGAAGATTTTGATTTCTTGCTTTTTCATCTATGTTAATTTGTCAAGTATAATGACGAATGCATGTCATATGCCAATACCTACTATGGTGAGAGATGGTTTTTGTCAAAATAGTACCTTCCTTGGCTATGTATTGTTATCTTTCAATTCAAGAATCTCATGTTGGCAGAACATGTTAACATGCTCTTGACAATCTATATTTATATATATAGTCTACTTGACATGAATATGGGATAGGAAAAAATCCTTTCAGAAGCAAGTTATAATTAAATATCGCTCAATTCGTGGATCTGTCTTCCATTTAAAGGAGTACTTTGTTTCATATCTTTTGTAAGTCTTGATCAAAACGTAATTCAAGCAAATTCATGCCTGTGAAGTAGCTATAAACAAAGTGTGAAAATTGCAGTATGTAGCATCAGCCTTACGATCATTGTGCTTACAGTTGCATTATCACTCATGGTGGTATATATTTATACCTTAAGAAAAATTTGGAGAGTATTAGATTTCAGATAGCAGGTAAAAAAAAAGAAGAAGAAAAACACAGGTTCCTGAATGCTATGTTTTGTTTATCTATAGATTAATTCACATTCCCTACTTCTCGTAAGACTAAGGGGTTAACTTAACAGTAATAATAATACTTTTTCACAAATAAATTCTGCAGTTAAGTAAATGGTTGCCAGGGAAGCTACATGTCGAAAATCTAAGAAGAGCAAAGTAATCCCAGTGGCTAACCTTAGTTTCCTGTCATGCCGTACTGTCCTTCCTGTCCCTATCTTTCTATTTATGGATAGGCTGGCATTAATCCGATCTCCCATATGGCCTAGCTGTTATATTAACTCATGGTCCCTAGTCTTGGTAATGTCTTTAGTTGTTCTTAATTTAAAGTAAGATCCTGAAAATGCATCATTAAATTTAATGTTAATGAATTGATCTATATAATTGGATTCATTTATGCCTCTGATCGTTTAAAATGAGTAAGGAATTCTCTTTCTGATTTTTGATTTATATGGATACAAATTCTTTATAAAAAGTTAATATTTTGTCTCTCTAGTAGGTGAGATTTCATAAAAATAAAAATATCTTTATAGATATTTCATTGAGATGTAGGATCTGAAAAAGTTTAAAAATAAATAATCGTACCCTTAATTAATAGAGAAACTATCTCCAATAGATTTATAA
This sequence comes from Erythroxylum brevipes, assembly GCA_027479065.1. Taxonomy (NCBI): domain Eukaryota; kingdom Viridiplantae; phylum Streptophyta; class Magnoliopsida; order Malpighiales; family Erythroxylaceae; genus Erythroxylum; species Erythroxylum brevipes. The sequence goes on from JANIHY010000002.1 coordinate 49,149,898, forward strand.
GAAAAGGAAAAAGAAGAAAAATATTTTTTAAAGAATTATTTGAAAAATAAAAGTAAAAAACTGTATAAAAAAGAACAATAAAAATAAAATAATGGGTGAGATTTGAGTTGCCAAATGTTACTTGTCAAGCTATTTATTATGTCCTCTTAAATGCATTGCATTACTGAGCTGTGAGAGGAGTAGATCTTTTTGATATATAAACCAGGTATAGTCTATAAATGCACCGAACAAATAAGAACCATGCTGTATTGCATTGCATCTACTTGGTAAAATAGTATAATATAGACCTCAACGAGCAGGATTCATGCATGGCACCCCTTTCATGGATGGCAGCTCTATTTTGCACATTCCAGCTCGAGAAGTCCACCCAAAGCCATATCTTCTTTAGATAGTCAACTAAAAGGTTGATGCTTTTGGAACCATTGTTTAATTCATGTTTTATTAGTGGGTTGATTTGATACTTTTATCACGATTCATTGATTGATCTAACAAGTCTATTTCACGTCTATTGAAGGGTTTACATTTTTATATCTTTTAAAAGCAATTCATGTCTGAATTAGTAAACTGATCAACATTCAAAGTAGAAGCTATTGAAAGCTTGTGATATTATGATACCATCTATAATGATTTATGCCTAAATCGCTCAAATCCCTTGTGATATCATGACACCACTTATGATGATTTATGCCTTAAATCGTCCGAAATTCTAAATTTGAAGTTTAAGAAAGCTTTACAATTTTGATATCCCTGAATTAGTTGAATAAACCCAAACCAAAATATGTTACAAGTTAGAAAGGAGTTATTAGTCTCGAGTTCACAACTTAAAATTAATATTTTAAAAACTGGATCGAAAATTAAATCGATAAGATGAGATATTTAAGGTTTAAAGATTTAACCGGTATTAAATCTCCATAAAATTCACATATAGTAAATAAGAAATAAAATTATAAAAATAAGTAAAACTATAATAAAGATAAAATACTTTATTAAAATATCAATATCTATTAATATGTATAATTAATCATTAATCATAATAATATAACCTAAAATTGAATAATAGTTTTCATTTAATAGTTTCTAGGTTCCTATGTATCAAGATTTTTTAGGTGATTTTTTTGATAATAAAACAATGATAACAACAATACTTAGTGAGAGTCCCGTTAAAACGTGAGGTCTAAGGAGGTCCACAGTCTTAGCCCTATTTGATAGGGAGGTTATTTTCGATAGTCTCACTTCTAATGTAAAATAATGTTAACACAAAACATAAATAAATACAACTATACTACAATACATATAGAACATGGTAAAAATTAACAATAAAAGATAAAAATAAGTAAATAAAAACACAAATAAAAAAATAAGTATAAGAATAAATCAAGCCGACCATTACAAGAAAGTAATTCGACTAAATAAAAAATTAATTAGGCTAAATAACCAGGAGGGAAGTACTATATAATCAAAATGTTAAGGCTGACCATAAAATGAAAGACTTGAAGGAAAATGTTTGAAAGACTTAAGAGCAGGAGAAAGACAATACTGATTAAGGTTGGATGCTGCGGTATAACCCGTAAATACACGCCGGGGTATAACCCTCAAATACCTACGGGTGAGGTGTGGGGTCCAACAATTTGAGTAGGAATTAGGAGGTTGATGAAATAAAGATATGACAAGTTTGACAAGGTTAGAGGCAACACAATCAAGATAAGACAATTAAAGAGAAGTAGCGATATTCCATCGTGTTACCATGTCTTGAATGAGGTTCTTTTGCATGTCCCTAATAGAGGTTATTTCTTACAATAATTGTAATTTAAACGATATTAATAAAAATATTAATAATTTAAGGTTAATTATTAGTGGACCAATCCATTATTTATTACCCACGTGGACTCCTTTAATGTCCATGTAAACTCCTTTAGAGCCCATATCTTTTTGGAGTTAACATTAAAATTAGGTTAATTTTAAAAACATAAAATTAACCTAGTTATATTTAAAAAAAAACTCGAATCTTTTCTATCGACGTTCTAGTGATAGATATAGAGTATGACACCAGAGTTTCTATTATATTAGGGAGATCCTTTTTAGCTACCAAAGGGATTATAATTGATGTGGTTGATTAAAAACTTATTTTTAGAGTAGGTAAGGAGAAAGTGGAGTTCCATATATATAAGATTTTGAAAAGACCTCCTACCTAGATGACGAATGTTTTAGGATCGTCATATACCTATTGTAAATGAAGTTTTTAAAGTTAATTGTCATGAATTTGTGAAAATATATAAAGCTTTGAGACTTAAAGAAAAAGAATAGGATATCACCTTTAGCAATGGTGTTTGTAGGCTAAATGGGTAGCCTAAACTTTTATCTTTTACTAAAGAAACACATGGCCTTGGGTTAAGTAATTTGCCTCCTTATTGTAATTATGTACATGGTCATTACAATCCACAAGTGCACAGAGTCGTTTCTAATACCTACAAATCAAGTATTCCAAGGTTATCTCCCATAAGGATTAAGATACTCACTATAGAATTAATCCTAATTTCTTGAATGAAAGTGACAATAAACTTAAAAGATGATTGGATTTGGGTGAACAATAAATTGTAAAGATTGGAATTAAATAAACAAGGGAAATATGATGATTTAAACTTAGGGCTTTGGGGTTCACCAATTTAAGAGATTGATCAATAAATTATGGAATTGACTAAATGACAGGTTATAATATCATTGCATAAATTTACTCATATTCTCTCTCAAGACATATAAGAACACCCATCTAGTTGATTATCATCTCTCAATGTGAAATCTAACTAGTCAAATTTATTAAGAATAAGCAACCGTAAGTTATCACACTAGTTTAGGATATTTCTATCTCTAAATCTAATAGGTTCATCTTCCTAGTGCATAAATCATACTTCACCTCTCAGTTTATCATATGATTTCTAAGATTGCATCTATGGTGATCAAGCATAGAAACAACAGTGAAATGCAAGCAAGATAAACATAACCCAAGAACTTTCATTCAATACCAATCAATCCATAAAATACAAATCCATCCCCAAATAGGCTACATACCTCAAAATGGGGTTTATTTCTAGAACATGATAACAAAATCCATAAACATAAAGGCAATCAACATCCAAGAAAGAGTAGAGAGAGAAGGTACAGAGAACATAAAACAAGAATGTTGTTAATGCTTGATTCCTTCCTTTTTCCTCCTCTTATTTTCCTCTTTTAGGTGCCTCTTTATATTGTAGCTTCGTTTTTTGTGTCCAGCTCATAAAAATAAGTATTTATAGTGTCTTGGGTTCAAAGAAACCTAGTTTTTGCTAAACAGGGGAAGATCGAGTCTCTATGGTGAGGTTGGCCAGGCAATGTTCGTTAAATGGACATTTTATCCATTTAACAGACCTTCTCGAGTCTCTAGAGTTGGCTAAGTGATGTCCTTTAAATGAACAATATGTTTGTTTAGCGGACCTTCTTAAGCCTCTGGAGTGAGGTTGGCTAGGCAGTGTCCGTTTAATAAATATACCCTAGGCTTCTACAAAATCGTGCCATATTGACCCTTTAGATGACAGAATCTCTCCTTGGAGTATTCACAGAATTTGAAGAACTCGAATTCCTCTTCAAAAGTGTGCTTGAATGACCTTAATTTGACATCCACAGTCAAAGTTATGCCACATACCCAAAATTTATCCATTTGCACCTATTAAACAATAAAGTTGAAATGTGTGAGAAATAACTAAAGAAATCTCTAAATTCTCAACAAGATAAATCAAATGAGTTCCAACTCATCCCAAAATCATATATGAATAAATTGACTTATCAAATTCTCCCACACTTAAACTATTGCTTCTCCCCAGGCAATAACAGAAGAAAACTAACTACTAAATCCTTAAACAAGTTATTGATTCCACTTTTATAGGTGTACGGTGGCATTTAGCTTATACCATAAGCCTTTAAACCACTATGCATCCATAATGGAGGAGTTATAGTCTCCTGAGGGTTTACTTAAAATGAATGATACCCACAAACGTTTCCTTTCCATCATTCCACACCTAATCATCTTCATAGCTCAATCCAATAAGTTGAAAGCATTATAGGTAAGAATTGGAACATAGACATAAGGCCACATAATACTTCATAAATTAGGTCACAACTAAGCAACAAAAAGACATCATAATGCTTCAATTAATCAAAATCACATGCCATGAATGAAGTCTCTTATAAAGCTTTCACTTTCACACAAGTGTTTAAGGGTTACTCTCAATCATCTTCTCATGCATTTCTCTTACCATAAGCTTACAAATTATCTATTTCCCCACTACTCCCATCCATGGCATATCCATGAATAAAAAAGGTCTTTATTCCTTTGGTTGTAACGGGGCCAAAGGGTAAAGTAAGCTAAGAAAGAAAGGATAGGGATTCAAATATTCAATAATTAGTAGAGTAGATACTACAAATATTGCAATCAACGTTGGCAAAATTTACTGAGAATGTGCCCAAACATCATAATATTATGCAACTCCACCAACTCTATTAACACAATTTCCATTATTCTTTCACCTTGAAAACTGAAGTGAACACGCTTTATTAATTATTATCATTTGTTTTTGTTTTTGTTTTTGTTTTTTTAAGCATGATCCTTCAATTAGCATAAAAGACACCCCCACACTTCTTCCCTTATATACGTATCAATAAGAAAATTGAATGTACAACGTTTGTAGCTCTACTGACCATTGAACAAGGGTGAATTTGTTTTTCATGGTTCAAGGTTCTTTGGGATAGGTTTACAAAGAAAAAGGCTCAAATATAATCACTAAGCATAAAGGGTACACTAGGGGATTGATGTATAAAAAGGGTTTGCTATTTGGCTCAAGCTCAATCCTAGTGCCTTTTCTCACTTTCATTAACATACCATAATATGATTATGTAACCTCGAAAAGAAGAGACAATTATATCACTCGTAAGAAAAATAGGATTGAGTGCAATCCTTTAGGCTCAAAATAACTCACTTGGTAATGTTTACTCATTCAATAGCATGCTCATTCAATCAATTTAACATTATATCATCCAATTTTTGTAAGGTATGTAATCAATTTAATCATATTATGCATCTTAATTAAGATCAATCTTGTCCACAATGCAATCAACTCATTAAATTGGATTATAGCAATAATTAGAGCGTGAAAGATGTACTAGTGTGCAAACATGCGAAGTGAAACTATGCACAATTAATGAAAATCCATTTATCCTCCCCCACACTTAGAATCAACATTGTCCTCAATATTAGGTAAGATAAAATCAAAAATTAAAGCAATTAACAAAATGCAAAGTAAAGGTAGGGAAACTCCTTGAAATAGTCGATTTATCAAATTCTGTACCCTGTATTCATCTCTCATCAAACTATACAATTTATGGAGATAAAGCAAAATAAAACTGAAGTTAGTCTTGCAAATTACCAACACAAAGTCAAAGTTAGGGCGAGAGTAAAAGTAAAATGCACAATTACTTGCATGTGAGGTCAAATGCAAATGTAATCTAATGATTTTATGATATCATGGTCCTTGTGGAGGTGGTTATTGGTCCATGAAGGCCCTCAACATGTCTTCTATTATGGCTAGTAAAGTTGCGAGGTTGCTCACTTCCTTTTGAAGATCTCTAATTTTGGCCCAGACTTCTTACATCTGAGCCAGAAATTGAGTATCTGTTGGAGTTGAGTTATCTCTCGATTGTCGTACATCAAGGACATTCTGATTATACCTCGCCCGATGTGGATTGATACACCTATTAGGAGCATCTTTTGTGAATTCAAATTCCCTCATTTTGTTAGCATTAACAACATCCACCTCAATCATATAAGCCACTTCTTCATCTCTCTTGATGACCTTAAGATGTCTAAACAGTTGGCTTAATAAGACTAGGAACACAAATCTCTTCATCTTTGCCTTGTGGTATACCACTTGCCACATTGAGGTCATTATTATCTTGGAAACAATAATTCCCTAAAATTGATCATCGTGATAGAACATTTTATCCAGAATATAAAAGTCTTCATAGCTATCCAGAATCACTAGCTTTGGGCATCACATTGTGTGCCAACAGGAAAGCAACCAACCTAGGTTCGATGTCAAGGTATTTGCAGTGCATAAAAAATCGCTGATTTGTAGATAGTAAAGTGGCTCTAATCCTAAGTTGAACCATAGCATTGTCCTCATCCCATTGACTATCACTTGAACTCTAAGTCCATTTGTCAAAATATGGAATGTTGCCTCCAACTGGCAGCTCAAAATGTCCATTTATCAGCTCCTCAGTGATGACCACTTCTCTACCATTGACTCGTGAAGTGAGCACGGGTGGTTGTTTACTGGCCTTTGCACTGAGGTTATCATAGAATTGTTTGACTGCCTCTGGGTAGTATGCACCTCTGAGGGTCAACAATTTTCCCCAATGAAATTTGTCTAAGTTGGACATTGCACATTTCATTAATACTCTCCGACACTAAGACTTCGATTACAAGCTTGTTGTACTTTTTCTTATTAAACCATGCTTCAAATTGTTCATTGATAAATATGAATTCCTCAACAATAGGTTCCTCTGCTTCATCAACCAAATTTTTACCCCGAACTGATCGAGAGGATTGACCCGTATTCTCCCTTGCCACCTGCTTAAAATGTGACATTGAGTGCAACCTTCACAATTTGCTATAATTTTAACTAGATTGACCTTAACCCCACAGTAACCAAATAGCAATGTTGGACATCGATTCTAGAGCCTAACATTCAGAGTCATAAACCTTGAGCTTATAAACCTATAGGGTTATTCCAAAGAACCCTCTTTGGCCATCATCTCACAAGTGTAGTGTGCCCACACCAGTCAATCACCAAAATCATAATTGACTTCTTCAAAGTAATTGTAGCTCCAAATCTCTATTTTAATTTTAAGCAAGAAATATCTCAATTGGAACTCTATAGAAGAAGTTATGTTTAAAAGGCTAAAGTATGTTCATACCCCAATCATGCTCTCTCAACTGACCCCTCACTATCTTTTCATCAGTATTTTTCATACCAAACCCAAAAGCTACCAAATTTCATGTAGAGGTAGATACATGTGTTAGGAATCTATTGCTTTAAGAACCAATTCATTCGAAGTTCGGATGAGGAAGTCATGGCCAAAAGAATCCAACATATGTATGTCCTTAATCATTTTGTACCTGTCTTGGCGCAATTGCCATAACGTTTGTTAAAAATGTCGAATTGAGTTCATTCTTAAACTATTTGAAAGAAAACGTTTAGATATATAACTTTTATGAAGACCACAAAGTGAGATTTTTCCATTTAAGAGGTAAAAAATCGTAATTTACTGAAGTTATCCTGTGAATGTCCGTTAAGAGGACATTATCGAGGCTGGGAGCCATTTTCACCTGAGAAGGTCCGTTAAATGGACCTACAAGTCTGTTTAATAGACATGGGCAAAGCTGGGGGTATTTTTCACCCATGAAGGTCTGTTAAATGGACATGTATGTCTGTTTAATGGACATGGGGATTTCCCAAACCCCTCCAAGCCCCTCCAATGCTTCATACATCCATTCTAACATCATATTCACTCATAAACTTCCCAAATCCAAATCTTCTAGGGCAAACTCACTTCATATCAATTCAAACACCAAATTTATCTCATAAAATTCTCAATTCTCAATCCATTTGATTCCTCAAAACCACGATTAAACATCATTCTCCATAGTTGTCCTAGACACACATCTATGAAGCATCACAACTTGTAATGATCATAACTTTCTACTCCGATATCCAAAAATTATAAACTTTATATCGTTGAGAAGCTAGAAAAATCATCTTCAACTTTCATGAAGACAACTTAGTCAAATTCATCTGAAATTATTCCAGAATTTCCCTTGAAGTCAGAATACAAATCCAGCCCCCATGAAAAACTTAAAAATGCAATACAAAGACTTTGGAAAGCTATAAACAACATAATGCATATGTATTTCATTAACATCAAAATAAGAGTGTTACAACGCTTTAATGGGCCTTTCAAGCCACTTACATCATAATCCAAAAATACAAACTTTACAAAAACTAGAATGGCTCAAAATGTGACTAAAGCATTGTTTTACAAAAACTAACTTAAAATACAAAATAAGCCAATTCTGGAGTAATGCCTTTATGCTCAATCACTTGATCTCGTGCTCCTCACCTGAAGATGGGACGGAATGGGAGGGGGTGAGCTTAAACCTCGTAGGTAACATTTTTATAAATGGTAATAAGCAAAAATCATTTCAAACTTTCATGATTATAGCAAAATCTAATTGAAATCCATAAAACATTCATTTCTCAAAATTGTCAACTTGTCAAGAAAATTCACAATTCATACAAGTCGAACAATCATCAAACTTGTCAACACATGTAAACACATAAACACATCATAATTTTTTGGGTGAATCCATAAACATAACGAACTACACAATTCCGTATAATGGTCCTATGTAGTTGTAAACTTGAGGGAGCCCATGAAGGAGCTCCGTGTCACTAACGGGTAGGCGGGAGAAGCCTTTTTTGATCAACATACATGTGACATTTCTTGGATGGACTACACCAAACTCACATAACATGTAATTCATGAACTAAAAATAGTTTGCCCAATAGGCACATTTTTGAAAAATTGATGTTCATGAGCATGAACTATTCATATGCACATCTATCATCGTTTCACAATTCCACAACCAAAATTATATGCCAATCATAATAATCCTTTCTCAAATCATGTGAAAGCAACATATACCACAATTATGAAGCATTTATCAATAATTCTCAAGCATTTAAAGAACAATAAATGCACTTTTATAAGATAGTTGGAAAATCAGTTAATTCCATTTATTTGAAGAACATTTAATAGCTTATTAACTCAATTATAAAAATGTCACCCACCTTAATTTCCTTGCTTGAACATTGACAAAAATCCCAAATCAAAAGGAATTCAAATTGGACAACTCAAAGAAACATATTCATAAAATTGACCCTAGAATGCTTAAACTCATGCATTTCCTAAGCTCTTTGAACCAAAACCCTTTCAAAAATCCAAATATCAAAACACAAACTTATCTTGAATCTCCCCCAAGCAATGATTTTCTTGGCTCTAATGGAAGTTCTAATCTTCCTCTTCCTTTTTCCCTTCTTGGTCACTTTCAAAATCCCTCTTGAAGGTTAAGAAAAATCAAAACCTAACTTAGCTTCTTTCTCTCGTTTCTTTTCTCCTTACACGACACTCTCTCTCTTCTCTTTCTTTAATTTTCATTTTTTTCTTCTTCTAACATAAGCCAACTAGTTTCCTCTTACTCTTATACCCTTAATGAGCATCAATTGTCCATTTTTCCCCTTCCCTCATGCCTTACTTCCCACTTAAGTGATCTCCCCAGCCCCAAAATAGCCCTTATGCAACTTATCACTTTAACTTTAATTCAATTCACCTATGTAACATAATCACATTAACATTAACATGTTAATTAAATCTAACATACATTTATCTACTCAAATCCCAAAATAATCTAATCATGCTTATTTATCAAGAAAAAAATCTGGGGCCCAACAATTTGCCCCCTCTTAAAAGACTTTCGTCCTCAAAATTCTTACCTGAATCGTCGAAGAAGTGTAGATTCTTCTCCTTCATGGTTTCCAAGGGCTCCCACGTCTTCCTCAGAATGGTTTCTCCACAGAACTTTGACTAGTTGAACTGTCTTGTTTCTGAGGACCTTTTCTTTGGTGTCCAAGATCTCTAATGGAATGTCCTCATAACTCAAATCATCTCTCAATTGAACATCAGTGGTCTGAATAATATGGGATGGATCTGATCTATACCTCATCAGCATGGACACATGAAAGACATCATGTATCTGTGACAATTCTAGGGGCAACACCAACTTATAAGCTAGTCGTCCAATTCTCTCAACAATCTTATAGGGACCCAGATATCTCGAACTCAACTTACCTCTCTTTCCAAATCTCATGACTCTTTTCCAAGGAGACTTCTTAAGAAATACTTTATCACTGAATTCATACTCCATCTCCTTATGGTGTGCATCAGTATAAATTTTCATTCTATCTTGTGCTGCTTTAAGCCGTTGCTTATCATCTGTAGTAATTCTAGTCCTATCAGTTTCCTTTCTCCTTCTTCATCCCAGCATATAGGAGTTCTACATCTCCTCCCATATAGTGCTCACAGTGTTGCATCCATGAACTCTATCGTATTTACTTCTGCTTAGGGAACAACTTAGAAAGAACTTGGCTTTTGAATTTAGCTAGAATCTTGCTTTTTGATCAGTTGACCATCTGGTAAGGAATGACATTTCCTTCATCATCCATTGGTGTATACGATCCATTATCAATAATCTCTCAAAGGTCAATATGTGTAGATTCAATGAAGAGCCGCATCCTGTCCTTCCAATAATGATAATCTTCATCATTGAACGCAAGAGGTTTAGTGATGGAGGCACATTCAGCTATATAAACGTGTGATTCTGCCATAGATCTTTATCCACACTTTGTAATAGTAGTTCTTGGACACCGAGCTCTGATACCAATTGAAGTAAATCATGCATTAGTATGGACTTTACGTTCAATAAACAAAATGAACAATAAGGGGGGTTGAATTGTGTATTCTTTTGCATGGATATAATCCCCTTTTTAAATTTCTTTGAAAAATAACTTTTTCAAAAACTATTAAGTAAACAATCACTATGTAATGCAATTAACTTCTATATACTTGTATAAAACAATAGAAATTAAAAGTTGAGAGTTAGAGAGTAGAGGTTAACACAATAATTTTATCCTGGTTCATCCTAAACCGTAGGCTACGTCCAATCCTTAGAATCCTTTCTGAGATTTCACTATTCTTCTCAAAAGTATTCTTTTTCATAGAGCCTCTTCAGGTCTTTTACACCAAATATTGTTTTTCTCACTTAGCCTCTTCAGGCTCTCAAATTTTCTTCTTTCTTACAGAAAGATATTGTGAGCTCTATTACAATAATGATAGCTCTAGTGTTTCGCACAATGAATACATTGTTTGCTGAAGATCAAAAACTTTTTAAAATCTCTATTTTCAAAATCACTAACTTTTTAATCTTTGACTCCAACTTGTATTTATAGCCTTCGTCTTCAACTGCTTCTTGATAACTGCTTCTTTCTTCATGTTCTTGATTCTTGATTCTTGAATCTTGTAGAAACAGTTATTTAGTTCAGTTCTGTAACTAACTCAAACTAGCTAACCGTTCGACATAGTATAGGTTCTTCGTCTTAGTTTCACTTTAGCTTCGTCTTACTTTTGCTTCCACTTCGTCTCACTTTCTTTCGTTTTATTTTTGCTTCCACTTCGTCTCACTTTCTTTCGTCTTATTTTTGCTTAAGCTTCGTCTCACTTTCTTTCGTCTTACTTTTGCTTCAACTTCCGTCTTACTTTTGCTTCCACTTCATCTCACTTTTGCTTCCACTTCGTCTTACTTTCTTCCTGATCAAAATGGTTTAATAATTTCTAATATTATTATTATTTGAATGTCATCAAAATTATTAGACGTGAAGTCATTTTGACTTAACAATTATAACCTCTCTTTGTTCAACAATCTCCCTGCTTTTTATGATGTCGAAATATTTGTAATATTTGAGAATAATAGACAAACATAACACAAAAATAGCTATCAATATTGTAACATCCCGTTACCAATGTGAATGGCATATTGGTAATTCGGATGGATTAGGATTGGGTGCATGCATATTATTGAATTGCACATGCATCATAGCCTTTATATGTATTGATAAATGCTTATTATTGCACAAGCATATGTATGTACATACATATATGACAATTTCCCAGCTTGATTGTGTAAATTGGAAAATTAGGTGATAATTGTGTAGATTATGTTTTTGATTAAGAAATTAGAATGAAAATTTAAGTTAGGGGTTTGAAAATAGAAATTGGAGTGTACGATTATATGTATTATATTTTTGAGGATTTATAGGAATTTTTCTAGAATTTTTAGAGTTATGAGTCTGGACCGAAAAATTGGCCAAATGACTGATAGATTAGATTCCGGTTCCGAAATTGATTGACAATTGGCATGAGATAATTTGAGTTATGATTTTAGAATTTATTATTCATGGTCATTGCGAAATCGGGAGAAATTAGAATAAGAATTGGATTTTTAGACCCTAAGATTTGGACATGTGGCAAATGGATTGCCAAACATGCCCTTAGCTTTAAATTCCTCATATAAAACCCTAATCTTTGAATTGTTTCTCCCCGAAGTTTGCTCCCTTTTGAAAGAAAAATTTATCTTCTTCTTCTCCTTCGTGGATTTCATCCGTGCCCTTTCCTTCCATTTGCTTCTTGCTGATTGCTCCATTCATCATCTTCAACATAGCTTTAAGCTTGGATTAGATGAAAATAATATTTGGTGAAGAAATGAGTAAAACCGTGGGTGTGGTATAAGCTTGAGGGTTGGAGTTTCTTGGTGATTTTCGAAGGTTTTAAAGCTCGAATCAAGTAAGTTCTTACTCCCTTATGTTTTAGATAGTTTGATTTGAGCATTGATTAGAGTTATTGGTTGTTGAGGAATTTATAAGTTTCAGATGATAGGGATTTGAGAATTTTGTTGATTTTGATTTGGGTATTTAAAGAATAGTTGATTTTTAATGGATGTGAGGTTAGACATAAGTTGGGTTTAATGTCTTAAGTTGATTGGGAGTGATTTGAATTGAATTGGAGGAGTTAGAAATCTGTAGATCTGAGAAATTCTGAGTTTCGGGCGTGTTTCTGGGTTTGCACGTCGCGACGTGTGATGAACACGCCGCGGCGAGCCATTCCCATCTTGCACGTCGCGACGAGCTTATAATTCTACGCCACGAGGAGCAGGTTTCGTCCGCACGTCGCGAGGAGCGAAGACGCACGTTGCGACGAGCAGAAGCAAACACGCCGCGGGAGAGGAGAAGCATGAGTCGTGGCGAAAGTGAGAAGTCTCACCGCGGCGAGCGATCTCGCGCCGCGGCGAGGACGCCTGATTTCTGAAGATAAATGGTTTGATTAATTGATGATTTTGAGGTTCCTATTGAATTGGTTTTTGAATGATGGCAATTTAGAGA
>JANIHY010000002.1:49239784-49264315 GCA_027479065.1 Erythroxylum brevipes
AATCTTTTTTCATATTAATTGTGAATATCATTTGTATTTAAAATATGTAAAGTGATATTAATAGTAAATAAATTGTTTTTATTTCAAATTTCTATTTTTACAATCTTTAGTATAATATCGTTCCAAAATCAAATCCGATACCAATAATATTCTGTCGTGTCCTACATTATAAACATCATATCAATGTTATGAATACGGATATTATGATATTTATAACATTGGGAGCGTATTTAATTTAAATCTCTTAGCTGTACTTGTCCTTGAAACTACTTAATTTCGAGCTACACTTCGTCAAATCTAGTTGATTCACTTTCATTTTACGGTCTAGATTAGTGCGAGGCTGAATTAGTGGGTTCGTTCACTCGCGTTTTATATTGTAGTGAAAATGCCAAAAGAGGTGTGCCCATAAATGAGGAATAAAGTGACTCCATGTGAGGCTTGGACGGCCATCCAATGTGAGAGCAGCACAGGATAAAGTAACACCGAGGCTGCGAGAACCCGATGTGACCATTACACCAGGCATTTTAAAATAATCAAAAGTGATCAAAACCTGTCACTGTAAGGGGTTCCATAAACAATAATGTACGGAACAATCCCAACAACAGGGTCAATTGGTATTGCGAAGTTCACTCCAGAGGATACTCCCGTCCCTGAAATGAGAAATAAGCATTATGTAATGGGATCTCTTAGCTGAAGGTGTTGATCTGGTTTCCATTACTAGAACTAGTATTGCCTGATAACTGTATTGTTACTGTCTTTAGTAGAAACACAAAATGTAATGGTGGGGACATAATTTATAGTAAAAGCTTTGGTAACATTTTTGAGCTCCAATGCATGTGAGACTAAATCAGGAGTTGTTAATTGTGACATGTGAACTGATCCAAAAGTGTAATTTCTTGCTATCAGATATTGTCTCAGCCTATGCTAGTTGTGAGGCATCTAGTTACCTTTTCGAGTGAAAGTTGCTGTATTGACTCCAATAACATGTCCATATGAATCAATCAACGGCCCACCTGAATTCCCTGTAAAGAGTCATCAATATCATTAGAACGTCTATAAAATCCATTATCCTTAAAACATGATGGTGATTGAAGCACGTTAAAATTCATTCTATGCATGGGTTAGATATGATCTAAAGCTTCTGCACTCTTCATTTTCTAAATGCTCATAATTTATTTAGGAAACAAAACCATAGTTTACCTGCATTAATAGCTGCATCGGTTTGAATAGCTCCTCGAATGGCCTTCCCACTGGGAGAAGGTATTTCCCTGCCTAAGCCACTCACTACCTGCATTTTCAACAGAACTATCTTATCACCCTCATGTCCCCCACCATTCATTAACTCTTTATCTCATAGCAAAAAAAAAAAAAAAAAAAAAAACGATTTTGCTTTTATCAAACAAGCAGAATTCAAAAGATCTGATGTCCACAAATATATTATGAAGCTACGAAGCCACATGGAGTAAGTCAAGATAATGAATCCAGAAAGAACAATTCTTGTTGCATTAACTGATGAAATATAAAATTTTGGCCATAGTTCGGAGGAGTTGCTTGTAGAAACAAATAGTTCCTCAGCTAATGAGTGTTGATATTTTCCTTGTCAAGTCCAGAGCTTGGGTGACGGAAGGGATTTATCATGAGAAAGAAGTCCATTTTAGCTTATAAGATTTTTTCCCTTTCTCCATCATCTGAGGATTGGAATGTTAATGGGCTTTGACATTGATTTTTGTGTGAGGTTATGGCCTAACGAACATGAGGAATAAGACCTATACGAAGTTTCAATGGTTGAGGAGTTACCCCTGTTGTTAGAGTATTCTCATATCCATAAGGATTCCCAATGGCAAAGCAGCTCTGTCCCACGTGTAAATTCTTAGAAGTACCAAGAATAACTGGCTTCAATTCGTACCCCTCAGCATCAACCTGTAGCCAACATTCTAGTAAGCAATCCCATATAATTCCTGTATTTTTAAACTTAACAGTGCAGGTGCAAGAATCCTCACTTTTATAGAATGATCAGTCATTAACAGCGGAAAATTCTAAACAGCATATAAATAGAAGGATAAAAATATCAGAAAATGTTCCGACCATGTATCACTTACCAATGAGGTCCTATCAATTAGTTTTACACACAAGAAAAAATTTAAACAGTTTTAGTTTGAAAAAAAGGATTCTTGCAAATTGAAGTAAATATAGTGTCATTCAGATAAAACATAACTGATCTTGCTTCCAACTTCAGAAGTAAAATGTAATACAAGGAGTTCTACATGTCAAAAACCCATCAGTTGCATCCTAATCTTGCTGATACTAGTAGTACTCATAATATATCTGAAATAAATGGAACATATGGATCTGATAAGACACCTTAAGGACAGCCAGGTCATAAGCAGGATCAGAACCAATAAGTTTGCCCTCCCTGCACAAGCTATTGCCTCTGTTATCAACAAAATATACCTGTAAAAGAAGGGACTAAGAGAGTAACGCTCTAAGGCACATATAATGGGACTTAGTCATTCAATGATATTTGAGAATGGCAGTTGCAGTGAAGATATTTGTGTAATATCAACAGATAAAGACCTTACAACGATGTAAATTGCTTCCATCTGTTGCCAGTTTAGCTACAACATGGTAATTCGTCACCTGTAATGCCATATAAACAAAAGTATCAAAATTAGCATTCATATGTTAAAACATGTGTTGCATGAAAATTTAAGATAACAGAATAAGACATATATTCTGTTGCGATATTGTTAGAAGAGAATGGAGAAAAACATGAGAGAGATACATAGAATCGTTCTAGATAGAGAAAGAGAGGGAACATTTCCATTCGTTTTGACATGCCAACATAGTCGTTATAGATCAGCTTTAATACAGATAGTATTCTATTCAGTGTATTCTAGTGTAGTATTACAACCATGGGCTTTTATTTAAACATTGCGCTTAGTACTTAGTAATTAACGTCTAGTGAGTTTCCGTTGCTTCTCACATCATTTTCGTCTTCTCCATTTGTCTCTGCAACAATTCCCTTAACATCCTTGTCAATCAAATTAATCTCTGGAAATCTTCTTTGAAGATCAAAGAGATATTCCCATGTTGTATTGGTGTTCCCACTGTCTGACCATTAAATTAACAACTAGTAACAGTGCTATTATTTCTTTTAGCTATGCGTCTTCCCAATATTGCCAACGGCACAGTTCAATAGTGGTGAGGAACTCTAGTAACAATAATGAAGTTCTCCCTTGCTCCAAGTATGCCTTCTTCAACAGTGATATGTGGAATATAGTGTATCAAGGATGTTGGTGGTAGCTCAAGCTTGTACACCACTTTCCCGATACATTTTATCACTCTATATGGCCCACAATAAAGTGGAGATCATTTCTGGTTGCTTCTCCTCTAGAGGGAATGCTATTTATATGGCTGTAACATCAATAACACCATCTCGTCAACCTTAAATTCACATTCTAATCATCTGGAGTCGGCATATTGTTTCATTCGATTATAGGTCCTCTGCAAATGAAATTTAGTCACGTTAGTCATTGCTTCCCTGGCCTTTAAAACTCGATCCACCTCTACCACCTTTGAGTCTCCCACTATATAAGGTGTATAAACTAGTGGTGGGTAGCTATACAAGACTTCAAACGGTGTGGAGTCGATGGACAAACGGTACATTGTGTTGTACCACCACTTAGCCAATGGTATCCACTCGCTCCATCGTTGGGGTGTTTCACTGCAAAAACATTATAAATAGGTTTCTAGAATTTTATTCACTGCTTCTGTAAGACCGTCTGTCTGAGGGTGATAGGCTGTGGAGTACTTCAGATGAATCCCTTGCAATCGAAGAAGTTATCACCAATATTTACTCAAGAAAATAGGGTCTCTGTCACTAATTATCGATTATGGTATGGCATGTAATTTAAACACAATATTGAGGAATAATTCTAATTTCACAAGCAGAATAGGGATGTTTCAAAAGGATGAAGTGGGAATATTTTGTAAACCAATCGACAACCACGAAAATTATTGTCTTTTCCCTTGATGTAGGAAATCCCTCGATGAAGTCGACACTCATCTCTCGCCAGCTTCCTTCTAGTATTTTAAGTGGCTGCAATAATCCAGGATAAGCTGAACTGTCATGCTTGTTTCTCTGGCAATTCATGCATCTCTGAATATAATTTTGAACATCCCCATCCATTCCCTTCCAGAAAAACATATTTTGTAATTTCTTTGTCATTGCCACCACTCCTGCATGCCCTCCCATAGCTTCGTCATGGTTGATACTTATTATCTGTTGCCAAAGTGTTTTGTTAGCACCTAGCACTAAACGACCCTTCCAGCTTAGTCAACCGTCCTTCCATTCATAGATGTTAGACTTCATGCTTCCCGATTCCAATTTCCTAATGATGCCCTGAATTGCTCGATCATCTCCCCAGCTTTTCTTAATTTCCTCTAGCAATTCTCCAGGTATTTGTATTACTGATAGCATCAGCATCTCCGCACTAGTGATTCTTGAAAGTGCATTTACAGTCGCATTCTCCTTTCCACTACGGTATTGATCTATGAAGTCATATCTGAGGAGCTTATGTAACCATGATTGTTGGAAGGAGGTTGATAGACGCTGCTCTAGAAAATATTTTAGGCTTTTTTGGTCTGTTTTAACAATGAATGGTTTGCAACTCAAATAGTGATGCCAGTACTTGATAGCCTTAATTACCACTAGAAATTCTTTTTCGTAAGTGGACATTCCGTAGTGTCTTCTGGCTAGTGACTTGCTGAGGAAGGCAATAGGATGACCATCTTCTTGTTCTTTCCCTTTAGGGGTTGTAAGTCTACGTCTCACTACATTAATATTTGTAGGACTAGCTAGTTCATCACTAGAGTCTCCTTCCAACTCCTCTCCAACTTCGTTCTCACACAAGTACTCATCAAATTCTTTCTCTTCTTCTCCCATCATATGCAAAGCTTTAGTAGGACATTTACAAGCAAAGTGGCCCCTCCCATTGCGTTACAAGCACTTCTTGTCATTACTGCCTCCTTTTGCCCTAGTCTCAGCTATGGTTTAAAGCTCTTTGAGAAGTTTTGTAGTTGTTTTGTGGTGCAGATTTTGATGCATTGGGTGCTAGTCTAAAGTTTTGCATTGTCGTAGTTCTCTTCATGCCAAACTCCCCGGCTTGGCTTTGAAACTTTTTAGTTGCTTGTCATCCTAACTATTGTTCCTCTCTTAAAGCCAAGTGATATGCATCTTCAAGGCTATAAATACTTTGCATTATCAGCTCCTTACGAATTTCTACCCTTAAGTCAATTTTGTAGTGAGATATTAGTGGTTGTTCCGACTCCATCCCTTCACATTGGATAGAAAGTTTATCAAATATTTCTGTGTACTCAATTACGGACATAATCCCTTGTCTAAGGTTGTGAGTTGATCTTGGAGATCTTCCTGATAATGAAATGGTAAGTATTTTTTCAATAACTTTAGTTTCATCTCCTCCCAATCAACAATTAATGGCTAGCCTGTTTTTCGAAGTCTATCCTCTACCAATCTCCACCAAATTTTAATGTGTCCAACTAGCTTCATCTTTGCGAATTGAATTTTTCGACCTTTTGACATGTGGTGCCAATCAAAGAAATCCTCTATTGCTTTTGTCCAATCTAAGAACAGGTGTGGATCCATCTTTCCTACAAAATCAGAGCCTTCAACACGAACTTCATAGTAATATCATCAATTTCGTTGGGTGTTTCAACTCTATCATGGCCTCTAAAGGCTCGCATGCGCTCTCCATGAGTTGGTAATTGATTTCATTGTCTTAGATCTCTCAATAGGTGTTAATTTCCTAACCTTAATCCCTATTGACTAGTAGCTAAAAAACACAAAATTAAGAAATATGCCTGACATTTAGGCTGCTAGAATATCACGTTTCAAGGTTTAATTTTGGCTAAGAATGTTAGATTTTCAAATTTTGTATAGCTGAAATCTTAAAGTTTGATTGCTGAAATTTACGATTAGAATTTTAGGGTTTAATATGCTAGAAGATAGGATTTTGGTTGTTGGAATTTTGTGGTGAACACAAAGAATGAAAGGTAAGAAACTAGGAATCACTTCTAGGATTTAAGAATCACTCTTAGAAGAAAGCATCATATTAGTTGAACACTCAAGTTTGTAGAAAAATTTCAGATTGTTTGTTATTAATGAAAGGCTGAGCACACACACATATATATATAGTTCTTATTCTAGTAGGAAAAGGGTTTCTAATTTAAATCCTATTACAATAGAAATTTTATAAGTCTTGTACAACTAAGATAGCATATCTAAAATAGAATAACATAATACTATTACTTGCTATCTAATAAGGAATCCTACTACAATCTAAATTTCAACTTTTATCTTTCATGTCAACTCAATTCTCAATCCTCATCCCACCAAATTAAAGATTAAGATTCTCTTATAGACTTTAAGTTCTTTTGCGTCAAACATATTATTTATTTATGTCTTACAATCAATTAATTGACTATATATTTTTTACATAATAAACTAAATATATTTTTTTTATTTTATTTATATTGTTTAATTAACTAATTCATAAAAAAATCTAAAAGATAACTATAGTTTGTGAATAAAAATATAATTACAAGAATAATAGAATATGTATGTATTATTCTTAATTATTATTTTTAGTTATAGTTCCATTAAGCCTAAGTATTAATAAAGTAGAAGGACTAACACATATTATATTTATTCTTTACGAAAGATATAGACTATTTTAAAGACCCAAATAAAAGATAGTTAAGTAAATACGAAAGTCTTTATTAGAAAAAAATTCACTAAACTTACCAAACTTGAAAATTCTATAAAAATTACCATATTTTGATTAAGGCTTATCACAGTAAAGTCTAACTCAATTGGTATTTGTTAAACATAATTTATTTAAAAAAATTCACTGAACTTACCTAACTTGAAAATTCTATAAAAATTACTATATTTTGATTAAGGCTTATCATAGTTAAGTCTAACTCAATTGGCATTTGTTAAACATAATATGAACTATCTAAAAATAGTTGAGAGATTGATATGAGAACCATTACCTAAAGTTATGAGGAAATTCTCCTTTTTTTTTTATTAGCACTAATTTGAAAAGTCTTTAACAAAGGTGGAATAACACTTTACAAATAATTTTTTAAATATTACTAAAATAATTAATTAGTAATGTTTAACTAAAATGATTACAATCAGATAGAGTGAATGTTAAATTCATCCTATATGCCTAATCAGATGTATAACAAGAGAAAGAAATATTGACAAAAAGATTAAGCAAAATTGCTTTGGTATTCCTAATATTTAGATAGTCATTATACATTGTTAAACGTTAATCTTAATAAATGAATATAAATTATTTATTAAAGAATTAAAGATAAATTAAATAACATAATTTATACATTGTCAACGTACTTGAAAATATAATAGATCACACACATAGAATGGTTTAAAAAAATAATATAGTCAAGTTAGACTTAATTATAAATTTAAGAAAATTCAAAGGACAAATATGAGACATTTGACTAATAAAGGCCAATATTGAGTATTGAATATTGAAATTTATTGAAACCTAATTAGCATTTAATTAAATTTAATTTTAATTAAATTATTAAAAGGCTTCAAACCTTTTAGATAAACAAGTGCTCTTTTTATGGGAATAATTACTCTTAATATATCCCTCTCTATTAGTTGTAGAGTTTTCTCAATGCATTTATATGAATGCTGTTGTAAGTAGGACGTTTTCGCAATTATGATAGTTTTCAATAACTTATTTTAGAAAGTAGTTTCGTGAGAAAATTGATAAGAGAATAAACAATGTACAATTTCATAATTAGTATTTTATTATGTTTCTAAATTAATGATATTATATAATTAAAGTAATCTTAGTTTCAAACACATGTAGCAATCAATTTTTTTAAGTACTTTAACAAGACGAAATATAGAACATTTTCATTACTTTATTATCATCAAATCAATTATCTTGTTTAATGAAGAGTTGTTAAGGTAATTTCGAGATCATGGAAAACTATGAAGGCTGGTAATTACGTGAAACATTGCATCATATATATAATTTCGTAATTAGAGAAGACATACTCACAATGTGACCAAACTTATCCCAAATGAAGCCTGAGCCTGTCCCTTCAACTTTTGTATTTTCATCCTCCGCAAGGATCATTTCATCAGAAGAATTCTTGGGGATTCTGGCTAACTCGAGGTCCTTAATGAAAACAATTGATGGTGATGTTTCCTAAAGCCAAATATTCAGATACAAGAATGAGAAACGCAACACAGACAGTTGAATAACATGGAAATAGTACAATATTAAGCAGACTCTGTTCTTTAAGTTCTTTCCACTGTCTTTATTAACCTGTCCCTTGGATAGCTAACCCTAAGAATCAGTAATTCAAAGTAGAAAAGACTAGAAAACTCCAAAACAATCTCTCAGGTTAATTTCGAATAATCATGAAACTAGCAATGCATCTTTAAACCGAACACATTCTAGCGGAGCCCCCTCCTAAGAATGAAAAAAGAGACAACTTATTTCAATCCAACCAATATGATCGAACTGAAAAAGGGAATTAAATTTGTCCAGAAGCCAGAAATGCTCTACGGAAACAGAACGCTGAACTACTGAAAACTTATCTCTGGAACTGGTGAAAGACATGTTCAATATGGACAATTAACAGATAGATTCAGCAATGCCATGTCATTTCAATTTTAAGAACACCGTTATGTTTAACGAAAAGGGAGCAGAATAAAGAAAAGAAATTTAGGGTGCCCATCAAGACCTGGAAAAGATTAACAACTCTATCTTCTTCTTGTTGCACTTCATCTAGTTGAAGGGCAACGGCAGATTGAAAAGAAGGCAGCTTTGAGATGGTATTAAGCAAGTCTAGCAGAGAAACCATCGACAAACCGGAACCAAAGGCTATGGCTTTTCGCCTAGGAAAAATAATGCTTTTGGTTGAAGAACATTCAGAATCTAAGGAATAACAAGGAGAAGAGTTGATCCTCTGGAGCGAAGAGACAGACGAGACGGCGTGCAGAGAACACAAAACCATCTTCAACAGCGAGTGAAAAACTAACAAGCAAATTCTGAGAGGATAAAGTAGCGACGGACTTGTATGGTCCGGGAAATGTTTATTTGGTTGTTGATTAATTAACGAAACGAACGGAACGTACCACAGTTTTATTGATTTGATGGAAGTTTTATAATAAAGCGGAATGAGACCAACCAAGATTGTCTGTCCAGTATTACCTTGTCTTATTCTGTTTTATGAAATCTTAAATATTTATTTTGTGGGACTTATGTGGGATTAACACGGATTTATACAGAATTTACATAAATAAATGGTTGAGATTTATTGGACACAATAAAATACCATAATATTAAACAAGAGATCTGGACTCGAATGAGACGGGAGGTGAAAGATTTTATATAATATTTTATTTTATTTTAAATAATAAAAATAAAAAACTTATGAAAAGTTTATAATCAAATGTAAACACGGGGACGAGCGTTGAGTTGGGATGAATGCTCTCCACAAGTCTTTAAATTTTGCTTGAATTGAAATTGATTTACCCAATATTTCCTTGCCTCCGAAGTCCAATCCATTTTATGTACTTGTCTTTATCCTTGCCTTCTTTTTTTTTTTCAGTCTCCGTGCACCATAACTTTCAATATCCACTCTCCATTCCCACATTTGTGCATGTCTTATCCTTACTTGGAAGCTTGTAAGTTCTATTCCTCTATCTCTCTCTCCTTCTCTTGTTTCCTTCTCCAAGTACTCTGTTATCTTCTTTGCCTTCTTGCTGTAGCTCTCCTGCTGTCGGTTAGGTAGTTAAGCAGATATTTTCTTTCTTTTACTTCTGACTTCTTTACATGTTTAGTTGACGTGTATGCTTCTTTACATCAGTATAAGCTTCTGTATCTCTACAAAAGAGCTAAAATTCCTTGTTTCTAATGTCAATCCCTCAGCTTTTACAACATGAACGATTTGGTTTTGACCAGATAAATCTGTTCTCTGAGTTTGCTGTTATGATTTTGCTGCATGCAAATGTTAAATGAGCGACTGTGTGGCACTAGCATGCATCACAAATCCCAAGCTTGTATGTATTGTGTTTATATGATATCTGTAAGCTCCTCCTGGACGCGTCTGAACAAATCTATGTATCAAAGTACATTCTTACCCAAAAGTTTCAAAATCTTGCGTGAAACTTAGAGATAGGTTCTCATATTTGCTATTTTCGTTTGAATTCTTCATCCAAATATAACCTTGTATTCTAAAACTTTTCAGAACTTCTTAATAGGAAACAGAACAGAACTTGAAAGATGGAGATCACTAATATTATGGAGTACGAGGAAATTGCAAGGCAGAAATTGCCAAAGATGGTTTTTGACTACTACGCCTCTGGTGCAGAGGACCAGTGGACGCTTAAGGAGAACCGGAATGCTTTTTCTCGGATTTTGTAAGCTCGTGTCTTCCTTGATGCCTTTCTCGCGAGGTTCTAGATTAATTTAGTGTTGATGGTCTTTTTTAAGCTTTTTATATACGTGATTCTAAATAGGTTCCGACCCCGCATTCTTATTGATGTGAGTAAGATTGATATGACAACAACCGTCTTGGGCTTCAAGATTTCGATGCCCATCATGATTGCTCCCACGGCCATGCAGAAAATGGCTCATCCTGAAGGTACTTATAGACCTGAACCAACAAATAACAACTTTTATGGTCCTTGGAGACCATAAAACCATAATGTATAGTTTGGTACTCCCGGGAATATGCTTAAAAAGAGCTAAAGAGGCAATAGGTACCTGCATACACAATGTGAAGTGTTCTTATGAGATTGTCTAATGTTATGAGAGTTTAAATTGATCATAATGAAAAATGGAAGAGAAACCAGTTCTGACTGACAATATCAACTTAAACGTAGGTGAATATGCAACTGCAAGGGCAGCTTCAGCGGCTGGGACAATTATGGTGTGCTACTTTACCTATTGTCAATTAAAAACGTTATTTTGGGAAAGGGGTCTTTCTCCTTTCAAAACAATGGCCATTAACTTCGTATTGCCTGTTTTATTTTTGATCTGTCACGTTTCAGACACTGTCCTCATGGGCCACCTCCAGTGTTGAGGAGGTTGCTTCAACAGGGCCTGGCATTCGCTTTTTCCAACTCTATGTAAGTTGAACAGAACATTTTCCTCTTATCTCTAGTTAGTTTCTCTTGCTCTGTGGTCGTGAGGGTCAATTATCTCACCGATTGTTCACCTTCACGCAGATGTAGGTAATGAATATTTGACTGTTCGTTGAATTTTCCATTGGTTCCAAAAAAGTTATTCTCCATCATTTGTACGAGTTGAATACATATTTACTCTTTCGTAATCCAGGTGTACAAAGATAGGAATGTGGTTGCTCAGCTTGTGAGAAGAGCTGAGAGGGCTGGTTTCAAGGCAATTGCCCTCACTGTGGATACCCCAAGACTTGGCCGGAGGGAAGCTGACATCAAAAACAGGTGAGAATTAGTTTTTCTCAAGAAAAAAAATGAGGAAAGAGTGCGTTCAGGAAAAAGAAACTCTAGATAAGCACTCTTGGCTGGTTAAAGAGAAAAGTAAATTAGGTAGAAAGGAAGGAAGAAATCACAAATATGATTTGTCTACTTTCAAATACAAAGTTTGTAATCCACCACCATCTATATTCACAGGTTTACTCTGCCACCATTCTTGACATTGAAGAACTTTGAGGGCTTGGACCTTGGCACAATGGAGAAGGTAGGTGACAATAGACCTGCATATTTCGGTAATTACTTTTTATCGTGATAATGACTGGAGTGGCTTTGCAGAGCAACGACTCTGGACTAGCTTCTTATGTTGCTGGACAAATTGACCGGTCACTTAGCTGGAAGGTAGGATGACTGCATTAGATCTTCTGAATCGTAGAATTGGCAGGACCCTTGACAGGATTTTCGTTGTTTTCATGGGCAGGATGTTCAGTGGCTTCAAACAATTACATCGTTGCCAATTTTAGTGAAGGGCGTAATCACTGCTGAGGATGGTATTTCACATTTTACCTGCTGCAGTATTGTAATAAAATTTCGTCTTTTCTTCGAATCGTATATTGTCATGGTGTTCCTTTGTCATGAATCCTCAAACACCCGTGCAGCAAGACTTGCTATACAGAGTGGAGCAGCAGGAATCATCGTCTCCAATCATGGAGCTCGCCAGCTTGATTATGTTCCTGCAACTATCAGGGCTTTGGAAGAGGTCAGTAGCATTCCTGTGCTTCTGTTTTACATTTATGCCCATTTCCATGTTGATCCAAAATAAACTGCTTCTTTTCTAACTTCAATACTGGTTGAGTTACAAAATGTCTGTCCTTGTGTTGTGCCTACTATAATAATCCCTTTGGGGGAATTGCTTTACTCTTCAATGTAACTATCTACTGAAGCATCTATATGAAGCCTACTGAAAACATTCAATTGCTTGATATAATCCAATGTAACCCTGGAGGCTTAATTTTATTCATGCTAAGTGACAGGTTGTCAAAGCTGTCCAAGGCCGACTTCCTGTTTTTCTTGACGGTGGAGTCCGGCGAGGAACAGACGTCTTTAAGGCACTGGCACTGGGTGCATCTGGAATATTTGTAAGTATACAGTTCTTTGCAATCACCAAAATTTGGTGTACGAGAAAAACAATGATGACACCTCTCCAAGTTACCAAAACTTCTTGTGTTTGCGCTTGTGGGCATTCGTTAGTGTCTGTTGAAGTTTACTAGAGTCCGAAGCATAACAGCTAACATTGTTCTTTAATCCTGTGCTTCAATTTCAGATTGGAAGACCAGTTGTATTCTCACTTGCTGCTGAAGGTGAAGCTGGTATTAGGAAAGTACTTCAAATGCTTCGCGAAGAGTTCGAGCTAACAATGGCGTTGAGCGGCTGCCGCTCACTCAGGGAGATCACTCGTGACCACATTGCCACTGACTGGGACCTTCCTCGACCTCCATCAAGGCTATGAGAAGACAATGAAAGGAAAAAGTGTAATATCCGAGGCCCTGAAAGTCAGTTTGCAAGTACTTCATGATTGGAAGGATTGAAGTACTGTAATGAGGAGCAATATTTTTCTTATGGATGGCCACAATTAGTTCTATATTGTTTCATCTGAGACCAGTATGTCAATCTTTGTAACCTATCAACATGTTCCTACTTCGAAGTTGAAGAAAATGAAATTGGCCTGTGGCATTTCTAGCAAGAAGGACATAGTGGAGAGAAAGAAAAAAAGGTTCTATATGAATGTTATCAACTCTGTGTGCCTTCTCCAAGATATATTGATATTATATAGCTTTATTCAATGATACTCTTTAATTTCTCTGTATGTTTGGTGTTCTGTGAATCTATATTTTAATAGTGCTCAAGTATTTTTTTAATTAAAATTGTGATAAATTTATTGTAATTTAGTAAATATTGAGTTTTTTGAAATATAAAATCCCACTTTAACAAGTGAAATTTTTACAAAATGTTACCTCAAATTTTCTTAAAAGTGGATAAAATTTGAACTTTCAATTTTGTATATTTTTTTATCAAACAAATCATATAAATGAAGTTGATAGAAAGTCTTATTTTGCATAATGAATGTGTCAAATGCAATGTCTTAGTAAGGATTTCAATATTAGAACTCCTAATACTGCATATTTATTCACTATTTAATATAATTTTTCATAGATATTAAATTCATTATATTCAAATCAAAGATAGTTTTCATTTTTTTTGTTTCTATTGGTGGTTTTAGTTAATTTATAGAATCTATAAGCAAGTCGGACACAATTTTCTTTTTGATGTGTGTTTATAAAACTCACTTACAAGTCTAAGAGTGTACATCTAAAATCATGCAGAAGCAAGGAGACCTACTTGTTGGAAAATCGGAGTGGAATTCAATCTCGTAAGTAGAAGAATGATAATGAAACTTTTTTGTTTAATATTTTAAAACATAAAATCATTTAAATTCTAATGTGATTAAAATCTAAAATATAACAAAGCATGAATTATAACTTGTACCTTATTCCAAAGCTTAACTATTTTCTTATCGTTTTCTTCAAACCAATTTTGAAATCAGTCCATCTCAACTATCGTAGTAACATAAGTATCCGACCTCTAATGTTGTCTACATAACATGTTGAGAGACCTATATAACTATTGTAGAGAGGGTTAGGCAAGAAGTGTGATAGGTGTAGTTTATGTTATATTTTGATAGGTGTTTTAGTTTGTTTATAGGTGTTTAATAGATGGTTATTGCATGTTTAGGCTTAGAATTATGTTAATGTGATTGTTTGATTATGTTTTAAGTGTTGTGTGATTTAGAGTAGGTTATTAGACCTTAATCTTGTGTTTTTGAAATGTTTTGATGTGTTTGTTAATGTATGAACCCAGTTAAATGAAAATTGGAGAAAGTTGGAGTAAGATTGGGCTAAAGGATAGGGTCACGATCGTGACATGGGTGTTGTGGTCGTGACAGAAGGTGCCTCCCAGGGTCACAATCATAATATGGTAAGGAAAATTGGTTGTGTCACGATCGTGACATGGGTGTCATGGTCGTGACAAAAGGTGCCTCCCAGGGTCACGATCATGATATGTTAAGGAAAATTGGTTAGGTCATGATCGTGACACCTATGTCATTATCATGATAGACACCTCCTAAGCACGAGATTTTTCATCTATTTTGAGTTTCGAGGGCAATTTTGGAATTGATTGAAGGGTGAAATCCCTAGAAAGAACCTTAGAAGACTCAAGAATTATTTAAGAACATAAAACACTCCAAAATAGAAGAGTCGCAATCTTGAAAATTAGATCAAACAAGAAAGATCAAGAGAGACGTCTAGGATTTCTGAATTTCTAGATCAAGCTTTGAATCACGTTTTTCTTTCTTTCCATTTGTTATTTTCATTAGACTTGATGTGTAAAGTGATTTTTATATGTTCTTCATGTGTATTGTGTTCTAAATTTCCATATTACGGTTTGTTCTTGAATTATTTTGTGATTTGGATTTTAATTGATTCAATAAAATTTTTACGTTGTGTTAATGGTGCATGCATATACTTTGACAATAAATCAAGAGAATGAATCAAAAGTAATTTGATTAAAATGTGCAATAAGAGTTGATGATTTAATATGTCACACGATTAACAAATCAACCATCATTCAAAGATAGATCTTGTGAGAAATTGGTTATTCGATAGATCAGGTCAAAAGAGTTGTGAATTGAGATATTACAATTATAGAATTTTCATATTCAATTAGGGTTCATTGATTAGGTCTTGAGAAAGAGTAGTCAATCCCTTATAACATCTAGAATCAAGACATGATTGAATCAATAGGGGTTAAAGGAACAAAATAACAATAGAATAAACCATAAGTATTATCCTTGATTTTCCTTACATATTTATTGAAGCTCATTTTCTATTTGATTATTTACTTACTCTCATATAATTGTTTTAAATTTTTTATATTTTATTTCTATTCAATTCATATCTTGATACATTAGACAACGTTAGGATCACTTACTTTTAACTATTTCCTTATGGTATTGACACCTTCAATACTAAAAGTTATGATCTACTTGTAGAGATTAGGAGTTTTATTAGAAGTAAAACTTGCTTAATAAATTTTTGGCGCCATTACCAAAAATTTAGTTTAGGATTATTTGAATTCCTTTGTTCTAAAGAATTGCTTGCCTTTCTTGTGTTTTTACTACTGCATGAATACAAGAGTTACTCAGAGTTCAAGCTAGAATGCACAAACTTTACCACTTGATATCATGAGACTAGAATGAACAATTCAAAGAGCAAGACGTAAAGAAGAGATCGAAGAAACAATGGCAGAAGAGTTCAATCAAGGAGACCAAGAATGACCTTATGTATTTTATAAGACTATGGTTCAACGCTACAAATCAAGACATCGCTCGACCATCAGTGCAAGTAGCAACATTAGAGATTAAGCCAACTTTGTTGAATATGCTATAAACTAATGTGCGGTTTTATGGGTTAACCAATGAGAATCCTAACAACTATTTAGTGAGTTTTTGGAAATATATGATAGTTTCCAATATCATGGAGCATCAAAAGATGCTATTAAGATGAGGCTCTTCCCTTCAGACTTAAGGATAGAGCCAAGGCATGATATTATTTGTTAAACTCGACAAACATTACAAATTAGGAGTAGATAGTGTGTTCGTTTTTGGACAAGTATGTCCCCCTCACAAAGACGAAAAAGTTAGAGATTACAAACTTTCAACAAAGTGATGGAGAGTTACTTTATGAAGTATGGGAACGATATAAGGATTTGTAAAGGAGTTTTCCTTACCATAATCTACCCCAAAGAATTTCTTATGCAAACCTTTTACAATGGAGTTAATTTACCCACAAGGAGCACCACTGATGCGGAACCTGGAGGATCTTTGATGAGAAAGTTGAGGAAGTGGAGGAATTGCTAGAAGAGTTGGTGAACAATAGTTTTCCTTGGACATCAGATAGGAGTAGACAACAAACGACCTTCCATGAATAAAATGGAGCCATTGTTATTGATTCGATAATGGAAATGTAGGCAAAAATTGATAGTTTAACCCTACAAATCAGTAGAATGAAAGCTTCTTCATTAGCTCTACTTAAACCAATTAAGCATTTATACGAATTATATGAACAAGAAAACCTTGATACCATCAATTGCTTTTTGATGCAAACCAATGAAATGGAGCAACTCAACTACATAGGAGCACAATTGGTCAAGGAGAGGGGAATAATCCTTACTTTAACATGTATAATCCTGGGTAGAAGAACCACCCAAATTTTCTTGGTTAAACAATGCAGGAAGTCAATTCTGACCCTAAGGGCCACCTAGATTTTAAAAGGAGAATCCTAATTATACGAACTTTAAATTGGACAAAATTTTGAACAAGCTCATAAAAGTGAACGACGCTCATAAGAGATTAAAAGGGAAGTTCGACAAGTAACCAAAATCGTGCCTCTTCCATCCATAACTTAGAAGTCCAAATAAGTCAACTGACAAATGCATTGTCTATAAGAAGTATTGGGAGCTTCTCGAGCAATATCGAAGCAAACCCAAAGGAACAACTAAAGGCAATCACATTTCCAAGTGGGAAGGAACTTAAATAACCAACAGAGTCAAAAGCTGCACCCAATAAAGAAAGACCAAGAAAAGGAGAAGGATGTAGACATGAGTGAATACGTACCTTACATTGCCCGTCTTTCATATACACCTAAGATCTCATATCTTTAACGATTATAAAAGAGAAAACTAGACACACAATTTGCAAAGTTCTTGTAGAAATCAAAGATTTTACAAATTAATATTTCTTTTATGGAGGCATTGGAACATATGCCAAAGTATGCCAAATTCTTGACAGATTTATTATAAAAGAAGCGCACTTAGGAAGAGAGCTAAAAGATAACATTAATTAGAAGTCGTAGCTCCATCATCACCAGTTATATGCCTTCCAAGCTGAAGGATCCATGGAGTTTCACAATACCCTGTATGGTTGGTGAAGTCAAACATCAATCTTTTGACTTAATTGATATTCAAAAATTTAGGGCTCGATAAGGTAAAGCCAACTTTGATGTTAATTCAGTTGGCTAATCAATCAATCAATTAAAAGACCGTTTGGAATGGTGGAAGAGTTTTAATTCAAGTGGATAATTTTATTATCCTTGTGGACTTTGTCATTCTTAATTTTGAAGAGGATAAGAATTGTGCATCAATTATTAGATAACCTCTCATGAACATAGGAAGAGCATTAATCAATACTTATGAAGGTAAATTAACACTTCAGATTGGTGAAGATCATATAAAGTTTAATATGAACAAGGCCTTGGAAAATTCAAAAGAAAGTAGTGCTTGCATGAAGATTGATGTCATGGATGAAAGTATTCAAGAGCAAGAAGAGAGCTATTTTGAAGAAATTAGATTTGTGGAAGTCGAGACAAACAATGAAGTTGAGAGGGTGAATGAAGTGGAGTCCAAGATAGATATGGAGACAGAGGAGTCAGATGTTCTAAGACATCAAAAATTATTAGTAAGAACTGAAACACCCATACCACCCTCCATGGAGAAACCACCAACTATAGAGCCCAAACCTTTACCCAAACACCTCAGATATACCTTTCTAAGTGAAGGTCAAACCCTACCTATCATCATTTCCAATCAGTTCGATGGTGAATAAGAGAGTAAGGTGGTAGCAAGTTTTAAGAAGCAGATGGAGCCCATAGAATGGCAGATATCTGACATTCGAGGTATTAGCCCAATCGTTGTTATGTATCGAATAAACCTTGAAGAAGGAAGTTGAGTGGGGAGCGAATGTCAAAACAGGTTGAAGCCTTACATAAAGAAAGTGGTCTCAAACAAAGTAGTGAAGCTCTTAGACATAAGAATCATATACCTAATATCTAATAAAGAATGGTTCAAACCCATACAATGCGTACCAAAGAAGGGTGAAATGGCCATTAGAGAGAGTGAAAGTGGAGATCTAATTTCAATAAGAATAGTTGTAGGTTGGAGAGTCTACATATATTATTGAAAGCTTAACAAGATGACTAAAAAGGATCACTTCCCTCTCCCATTCGTAGATCAAATGATCGAGAGAGTGGTTGGTCACTCATTCTATTGCTTCCTAGATGGTTACAATCAGATATTCATCTATCTTAAGGACTAAATTAAAGACCATTTTTACGTGTCCTTATAATACATTTGCATAGAAACAAATGAAATTCGAGTTATGCAACCAGCTACATTTCAAAGGTACATGATATCTATCTTTGCAGATATGATGGAAGTTTTCACGGACAAATTTTCAGTCTTTGGAGACTCTTTTAAGTATTGCCTAATCAATTTAGAATGAGTACTCCAAAGATATGAAGAATCATATTTAGTACTGAACTAGAAAAAATGTCATTTTATGGTGCATGAAGGAGTAATGCTAGGGCATAAAATATTGCACCAAGGAATTGAAGTGGACAGAGAAAAAATAGAGGTCATAGAGAAGCTCCCACCACCCATCAATGTAAAAGGCATGAGAGCATTCCTAGGTCATGCAAGATTCTACCACCACTTTATCAAGAACTTCTTACAGATAGCAAGACCTCTAACAAACCCATTAGTTAAGGAAATGCCTTTTTGTTTGATGATAAATGTTTAGTAGCATTGGATCAATTAAAGAAGGCATTGACATTAGTACCGATCTTATCGTCACCAGATTGGACACTCCCATTCAAAATCATGTGCGACGCTAGCGATCAAGCTATGGGTTACATGTTGGACCAAAGGAAGGATAAGAAGTTGCATGCAATATACTATACAAGTAAGACATTAACTGGGCCACAATTGAACTAAACGTTACTAGTGATGGTGTATGCATGTGACAAGTTTCTATCGTACCTTTTGGGCTTTAAGGTAATCATTTTTACCAATCAAGATGGATTTAAATATGCTTTTGCGAAGAAGGATGCAAAATCGATAATGATTTAATGGATACTACTACTACTATAAGAATTTGAAATCAAAATACGAGATAAGAAAGGAGCTAAAAATATGGTAGCAAACCACTTATCACGTCTGGAAGGAGGGGAAATTGAGTAAAGTAATGATATTAATGAACAATTCCCAGATGAAACCTTGATGTTATTTGATAGTATTGCTACACCATGGTTCACTAACATAGCAAATTTTTTTGCCTGTGTTAAGCTCTCTTCTATGTTATTTTATCAACAAAGAAAGCAATTCTTGTATAAATGTAACCGATAATTATGGTATGATCCAATCTTATATCATACATATGCTGATGGAATAATAAGAAGGTGTGTTTCGAAGGAGGAGATGTTGGATATATTGATGCAATGCCACGAAGCTTTATATGCTGGACATTATGGCATGAACAAGACAGTGGCTCGAGTACTTGAATGTTGATTCTATTGGCCGAATCTATTTAAAAATTCTCAAGCATTCATGGCATAGTATGATAGGTGTCAAAGAGTGGGTAATATCTCAAAAAGATATTAAATGCCCTTATCCAACATCTTGGAAGTTGAAGTCTTTGATGTGTGGGGACCCGACTTCATGGGTCCTTTTCCATCCTCCATAGGGAATATATGAATGTTGGTAGGAGGGGGCTATGTATCAAGATAGGCCAAAGTTCTGGCAACTCTAATAAATGATGGAAAAGTTGTTCAGAAATTTATTAAACAGTTATTTAACTGATTCAGAGTGCCAAGGATAATTATAAGTAATCTAATTAAATTGTGCAGCGAGAGTTAATGATTTAATATGTCACACGATTAACAAATCCACCATCATTCAAAGAGAGATCTTTTGTGAGGAGTTGGTTATTCGATAGATCACATCAAAACTAATTGAAAAATGTTAAGGAAATAGTTGTGAATTGAGAGAATACAATTCTGAAATTTTCAGATTCAATTAAGGTTAATAAACTAGGGTTAATTGATTAGGTCTTGAGTCTTAAAAGATCTAGAATTAACATATAATTGAATCAATAGGGGTTAAAGGAACAAAATAGCAATATAATAAATCCTAAGTATCGTCGTTGATTTTCCTCACATATTTGTGGTAGCTCATTTGTTATTTAATTATTTGCTTAGTTTCGTTTAATTGTTTTAAGTTTTTCATATTTTATTTTCATTCAATTCATATCCCGATACCTTAGACAAAGTTAGGTTCACTTAGTTTTGACTATTTTCTCATAGATCAACATCTTTAATACTACAAGTTACGATCCATATACTTGCAGATATTAGGGGTTTTATTAGAAGAAAAACTTTCTCAACAAAGCGCTAGTTCCCTTAGAGCCTATGCTTATTTATAATAAGTTTTGGACATTTCAGTAATTTAATTGAAACTAAAATTCTAATTTCATTTAAACTTTAATTGAAATTACTTAATTATGCCTAAATAAGAGCTAATATCTTTTATTGATCCTCATTTATTGAATATCTTATAGTTAATCATAAAGTTTCTAAAATTTTATAATTAAGTCCAACTTGATTAAAATACCTTTTCTCTTTTTAACTATTTCTTTATTTATGACTTATTATGTTCCTAAATATATTGGAAATGGATATAAATTTTATTCTTAGATCATATTTAAGAATAGATAAATTAAACTTTTTTATTTTATCTTTAATTCGTTAATTAGATAATTTATAGTTATAGGTCAAGATTGGCATTTAACAATGCATCATATCTACCAAAATATTTAGGAATATCAAAGTAGTTTTGACGAACCTTTTTATGTATGATTTTCTATATAATTCAATCTTTTTGTCATTCAATGCTCTTATTAAATATAGAACATGGAATTAATATCTTCTCTGTTTGAACCCAATCATATTAGTTCTCTACTATTAGTAATTGATTCAATTAATGACATTTGAAAATTATTTTCAACATGTCATTCCACCTTAGCTAAGGATTTTTTGAATCAATACTAATTGAGAATAACAAAATACTCTCTGTAATTACTTTAGGATGATGAATCCTATATTGGTTACTTAACTATTTTATATAGTTTATGTTATATCTGGTGATTATCGATTAAGATAACATTAAGACATAACAAAATCTATACAAGATACTTTGGAGATTTCAAGTCAAAGGATCATTTATACAATGGTTATAAAGAGAACTTCTATCGACATACAAGTCATGTTCTAAATGAAACTCTCATATAAGGTTAGTTCAGCAAACTTGTTCTTTAATAAAAAACCACATGTTTGTTTAAGTTTCTTTATACTTTAATCTATAAGATCGACTACTTCTTTTATTAGAAAAAACATAACGTGTGTTAGTGTTTTTGTATTTTATTAATGTCCAATCTTAATAGAATAATGACTATAAACAATTTAGAGATAATACATAAATAAATATCATAATTATCTTATCATAATTTCATTTGAAATATATATTTATACTAGCATAAATTTTCCTTCTCTATCACAATCGTGCTAGAGAGCTATGCAACTTTAGTTGGTTTTGCCATGCATGATTGTGCATGATTGTGCCATACATGCATGCATCCAACATCTTTTCCATTCTTTAATTTCCTATTTTCAAATACTTATAAACACGTTAAACACCTCTTAAAACATATAATTAAGATCAGATTCATACTCTAAATCAAACAAACACTAACAAAAACACAATTCTAAGCTTATACATATGATACTTATCTAAGAAACACTTACACCTACCAACAGGCTTACACCCCATATGGTTCATCAAGACGATGTTGTTAATCCCCAAAATCTTATCAATTACTTGATTTTGTAGCTTAATTGTGCTAAAGCTTCCACTTTGGTATGTTGAGAAGAAGTTTCTATATAGGTTGATATGAAAGGAGGAACCTAAATCAACAATGGACGAATTACCATTGTAAACAATGTTAATACTTGTCTTCTTTAATAAGGGAGAAATCATTATGATCTTTTTCTTTCACAATAGTTATACTCTTCTCTTCCTTCCTATTTAGGTCAATCTAATTTAGCTTGATAGTCCCATTCTTTTTATATCTCTAGAGATTTTGAAATTCATATTTCTTATGACTAGGGTTACCCTAATAGTAGTAGTTAACTGTTGGGTGTGATTTGGACTACCCTCTAGACTTGTTATGGCCTCTACTTTTACTTCATCCATAGGTCTCACTTATTCTCCTATTCTAACAACATTAGCCTGGTTTTATATTGATATGACACATTGAAGAGATAATATCTATAGTGAGTTTTCCTTTTAAGGTTGAGTTACTAAGTGCGATAATGAGAGCATCCTAATTATCTTATAGCAAGCTAAGAAGTAATAAAGCCTGCTTCCTATCATCAATCTTTATCGTGATCTTTAGTTAATTTACGAGCCCTTTGGAGATGTCTAAGAGCTTGGTTATATTTTTTTTTCATCCTTTTATTCTAACTTGATCAACTATCTTATGAGGTAGGATTTGTTTTGAGGCATCATCTTTTGAATCATAGAATCAAGTTTGTTCCATAATTTTTATTATTGGTGTATATCAACACATGCTCATACAAGTTTCAATCGATGAACTTATGGATTATAGCCACCATCTTTTAGTTTAAGAGCTCTTATTCTTTATCAGTTTTCCCTTCTAGTTTCTTTTAGTTCATGATTGACGTATGCAAATATTTACAATATAAATAGTCCTCCATTATCAGCTTCTAATAGGAGTAATTCTCGACTGTAAGTTTAAACATGTCACTACGGTGATGGTACCCTCCATTGTAAATGTGACGTTTCCAAAATTCTTAAACCACAATTAACAAATAGTTCCTAAAACAAACCATTAACCATCAAATTGCTCATTAGTTCCAAAAGAGATTATTATTTGTCAAACACAAAATATTCCATACAACATAACTACTACAATTGTCACGTTCAAAAATATACATATACATTCCAACAACTATACAAAAGTAATATATTAGCCCTACCTAATATCCACTCTATCCATCACATACACTAGGGTTATTGGCAATCACTAGATCTCCTAATGGCAAGGGTGAGCTACCAACTCAGTGAGGATAACTGACCTTATCCTTAAAATCAAGTAACTCAATTAACAATTATAATACCTAGTCAACCAATTAAATCATACAAATAATACGTATATATATAACAGTCCTCAGTCTAATCCAAATAATTAACAAAAATCTCTAAAATTTCACCAAATGATGATTTACGCCAATATTAATTATAACTGTCATTTATGCTTTATTCCAATATTTAACTGAATTGCATGGGCCAAGCTTAACCTAGTAGGCGTGCATCCAATGTTTTGCCGACTCATCTCATCATAACCTCTCATTAGTAGAAACGTAATTAAATGTATAAATATTAACACCGGGTACCTCAATTTCTTAATCTTCACTTCGGTACTACTCAAATACCTAGCTATCGACACAAGATATCCCCAAAACCCAAGATATCCTGGTATCACTCTAGTACCTAGTCATCTGCATTAGACATCCTCGGGACTCAGGATGCCTTGGTATATGCTCCATGGACAGATACCTAGCCACACAATCATCTCTTAACAACTTATCAATCTAATACCATCAAATGTAGCTTATCTTAGGCAAGTCACTAATTCTCGATTTTCACCAATTATTCACAACTTATTATCAACCAGTCTCTATTTAATTTAACACGTTTGTTGCCAACTTAATAAGCCATACACTTTAGAAAATGTAATAACATATAATAGTGAAACAACTTATACTTTATTAATTATTTGATAAATAAAATAAACATAATTCATATAAGTAATTATTAATCATTAATTAAATTAATGAATAATTAAAAATATAATTTGTTAACAATAAAATGGTACTACATTTTAAGAGTAAAGTCCAAGTGTAACATCCCGTTACTGTTAGCGAGGGCATTATGGTAATTTGGACGGACTGATAGGACTGCACTGCATTCATTGA
>JANIHY010000002.1:49334161-49358110 GCA_027479065.1 Erythroxylum brevipes
CTCTCCAAGCTTCAATCACTCTCTGAATCACTCTCAAATCTCAACCATCTCCTCCTCCAAAATCTCTAACCACTCTTTGATCACAATAAAAGGAAGCAAGGCTCTCCCAAGGACGAAGATCATGATCGTCTACGGCGAAGGAGAAGAGGAAAGGGAAAATGTCTGAAACCCTCATTTCAGACTCTCTCGTATATATATATATATATATATATACTCAGGGTTAGATCAACCGAGACTAAAATTCCACATGTCCTCAAATCACTTAAATTTCACTTTCTTATTTCACTTATTCTTCACAAAAATTCTCAAATTCATAATTCTCAATTTTCGAATCATTTACCACTCACTTTCGGAACCGAATTCACAATTTTCAGTCTCTAGATCTATTTTTCGGTCCGAACTCATATCTCTAAAAATTCCAGAAAAATTCTCATAAATCCACAAAAATGTGAAACACTCACTTCCAGGCTCAATTCTCAGTTTTCGATTCTCTATAACTCAATTATTCTTCAGGTCTCAATAAATCACTTTTCACTCAACTCATCATCTAACTCATTGGACTACTCAATTACACTTATCGCTTGATTCTCAATAACTCACACAATTTTTCACAATTCACAATTAATTGCTGGAACAATCATGAATGCATGCCACTATAATGCATGTGCCATTATCTCATGTCACTGATGCAGAATCACTTTACGTTCAATTCAATTATGAATGCACTCACTGCTCACTCATCCAAATTACCAATATGCCCTCACGTCGGTAACGGGATGTTACATGTCACATATAGCATCCTCCTCTATGAATTCGTTTGTGCTGTCAGGTATAATTGGTAATGGAATTTGATTGTTTGGGGTTGTAATGATACGGTCCTCCTTTGTTGCAAAAGGATAAATGTGTTCATAAAAAATGACATCTTTAGAAACAACCATTTTTTTGTTGTCTAGATCATAAAGCTTAAAACTCTTTTGCCCTGATGAATGCCCCAAGAAAACATTCCTAAAAGCTCTCGGAGAAAACTTATCCCTGTAAGGTAAAGTGTTTGTTGTAAAACACAGACATTCGGAGCATTTAAGGTTGTCATAGGAGGACCCTTTTGTGCAAAATTTCATAGGGTGTTTTCCAATGTAAGACAGTTGTTGGAAATTAGTTTAGAAGAAAAATAGCATGTAAAATGGCTTCCCTCAAAAATTTTATTGGAATTTTAGACTGAAACATCAAGGATCTTGCTAGTTGAAATATGGATCTATGCCTTCTTTCTACTATCCCATTTTGCTTAGGTGTGTATACATAGGTTTTTGCGTGTATTACTCCAAAGTCTTTAAGAATTTGCCGAAACCTCCCACAAATTCTAAGCCATTATCATTTATCAGTTCTAAGTCTCTTGACTAATTTCTGAAACTGATTCTTAGCCATCACAATAAAATTCTTCAAAATGGATGCAGTTTGACTCTTATGTTTCATCAAAAGGTCCACGTACATCTACTTAGATCATCTACCACGGTAAGGAAATAATATGCTCCTGTCATGCTAGAATATTTATATGGTCCCCATATGTCAATGTGAATCAACTCAAGAATATCATTTGCATTGCTACTGCTCTGTGTAAAAGGTAATCTAGTTTGTTTTGCAAGAGGACAAATGTTGCAATCAACAAAAGTTTCAATCTCATTCATAACGGTTAAATGTTTGAGTACAGCATTTGAAGGATGCCCCAATCTTTGATGCCAAGTAGGAATACTGACATTAACTACATTATTTATGCAGCAAACATTTGTTCTATTAGGTACTGAATTAAGAAAATTGCAGTATCTAAGGATGACTTCAGGTGTGCATGAACTGGCATCAAGTATATATAGATTTCCCTTCACCTTGCCCACTCCAAGGACTTTATTAGTCTTCAGGTCCTAAAAAATGCATAACTTCAGATAAAATCTACAGCACAAGAACTCCCTCTCTACTAGTTTCCTAAATGACAGTAGGTTGTGTTGGAAATCAGGGATGTATAAAACATTTTCTAGTTTAATGTTGTCATGAATAATCACATCACCGTTGGAGCTAACTTGTTTGACAGTTCCTTCGGGTAAATGGACAAGGATTTTTCTGGTCAATGTTTTCTATGAAGTAAAAGAGTGTTTAAATGCACATATATGGTTAACTGCATCAGTTTCCACAATCCATTCATCTTTAAATTTACCAAGTGTAGGTACCAGAATAGAATTACTTACAAAATCTTCACTCTGTGCAAAATTGACTTGTTCTACTGGTGTCATTTGCTTCCCCTTCAAAATTCTGGCAATTTCTAGCTGAAGCATTTCTGTAACTGCTAGTGGGCACTACATTGCTAAACCTTTCGTATTATCACTAGAGTTATCCTCAAAAGGAGTATTGACCATATTAACTTGTCCCTTTGCAGCAACTGGTCTGTCCTTCCTTAATTGTTTATACCAATCTGGATATCCATAGAGCTTGAAGCACGTATCCTTGGTCTGTCCTCCACCTTTAAAATATTCACAGTTTCTATCATCCTTCTTCCGTAATTCCCTTTTCTTATAAGAAGTATTTTATTTGCGTCAGCTCCAGAAAGTGTTCCTCTAATCATCATGGCATTTGCTTCAATATTTTCTGCAAAATCCGTTTGTCAGTTCTTCTACTTCTCTATTCTCAGTATCATCGAGTAAGCTTTGATGACTGAAGGCATTGGTTCCAGAACCAAGATTTGGTTCCTAACATTGTCATAACTTTCATTTAAACCTATATGAAATTGAATAAGTTTCGTCCGGGATATAATATCCAAAAAGTTTCCAGCAACATTACAGGTACAATTTCTCATATCACCACAAGAACATTGAGGAATTGATTGAAGGACATTCAGCTCTTCCCATAACTTTTTCATCTTACTATAATACATGACAACAGAGGAACTAGCTTGCTCCATAGAAGAGATCTGCCTTTGGATTTGGTAGATTTGAGGGTTATTACTTCCACCAAATTGCTTTTCTAGTACTTGCCAAAGTTTTCTAACCGAGGTAGAGTAAATAAGAGTTTCAACTATATCCTTCTTTATTGAATTGATTATCCATGAGGTAACCATTTCATCTACCCTTCTCCATTTTGAGTGAGTAGCTTCCTCTGTTGGTTCCACTAAGCTTCCATTAACAAACCCCAATTTATTCTTAGCTACTAGAGCTCTTTTAATGGATTTATTATATGTCAAAAAGTTGCTATCAGTGAGTAAGACAGTTACAAGAGCCATTCTAGGGTTATTGGATCCTTGTAAAAATAAGGGATCGTCATAATTTTGAATGACATTTGTAGTTTTATTTGCGGGATCAACAACTTCATCATTGTTAGCCATGATGAAGAGTACGGTAAGTTTTTGAGTTTAAAATAGTAACGCTCAAAGATTCAAGAGGTCGGTTCTGATACCATGTACAAAATATGAGCAAGAATGATAGATTTAGTTTTTTGCCATTGATACTGTAAGGAAGAAGAGAAAACGCAATATCTGAAACAATTTTCTCTTCATGTCATTCACGTGTACAACGATTCTTTGTATATATGTACAAGAAGAAAATAAAAAAATGAAGATATTTACGGCGGCTCATTATTTACACCTCACCAAAAGAAAGTTCTAGAATCTATACCTCTAAAATAGAGCATAACCAACTTAACAACCATGCGAG
This sequence comes from Erythroxylum brevipes, assembly GCA_027479065.1. NCBI lineage: Eukaryota > Viridiplantae > Streptophyta > Magnoliopsida > Malpighiales > Erythroxylaceae > Erythroxylum > Erythroxylum brevipes. The sequence goes on from JANIHY010000002.1 coordinate 49,337,854, forward strand.
AGAAAAGAATGAAAAACGCTGGTCTGAAAACTTTCATATTTCAACAGGAAGGTCAGCGCAAAGGGATCTTTATATCTTTTTATTTCAACAAAACAATGAAATTCTACCTGTCAAAAGGTCCTTTTCTGCCTAAGAATGGATGGTTTCACAGTTCTAGGCATTTGATGTATACAAATCATCACATAACATGGGTCAAATGAGGGAATCATAGAACAACTAGCAAAGCTGCCCTTTTTATCTAGTTGCGTTTTGATCAAATTTGGTTGAAGACACTACTGATTGAAGCTACCAGTGGTAATACTGGCATTGGAATGGCGTCCATTGCTGCAGCAAGGTGCTGTAAAGTGATAATGACAGCTCATGTGACTGTTGAGAGGAGAATTGTGCTGCGAGCTTTTGGCGCAGAGCTGTTCATCACTGATCCATCAAAGGGCTTTCAGAGTGTTATGTATAAGTCTGAGGAGATACTAAAGAACACATCTAGAGGCTATATGCTTAGGCAATTTGACAACGTCCTTGCCAATCAAGCGGTACTTCGTTGTTGTTACGTTGTATTAACTTGATCTGAAGTTCAATCATTGGAATACAATAACAAAATTTTCCACTGTTATCCGAATAGATTCACTATGAAACCACTAGGCCAGAAATTTGGAAAGACTGAGGAGGAAAAGTTGATGTACTGATGTCTGGAATAGGAACAGCAGGTACTGTTACTGGAGCCGGGAGGTACATGAAAGAGAAAATTCCTAACATTAAATTTTCTCTTAACATTAAGGTACATCAATTTCTGAGGTTTGTGTCTTGGTTAATACATTAAGATAGGCCATTTATTTAACGAAAGTGTCATTTCTGAAGAGTTTCCTGAAAGTTTATGTCTTCTAATATCATTCACGCCAACTAATCTGTTGCTTTTGTTTCATTGCTGAAGTGTTTACTGAAAGTTTATGTCAGTAAGTTTTCTGCTATCTATTTTATTGTTGTTTCTTCTCTTCAGGTATCAAGTCAAGAAGCACTTGAAACTGCTAAGCTGCTTGGCTTGAAAGAAGGTTTACTGTTAAGACCACAATTGCTTAGAATTTCATTTTTCTGATATGTAGAAGAATTATAGTCCAGTTCTTAGAGGAACCTCGTTTTTTCTAATATAGAGATTTCCTATTCCACTATATATAGGTAGGTATGTCATCAGATGCTGCAATAAAATTGGCAAAAAGGGCAGACGAAAATTCTGGGCTGCTGATTGTTGCAAGTTTAGCCCTGTTCTTGACAGCAATACTGTTTTGTACTTTAATACAAATCCAAGCTTGCTAGGTCCAGCGTAATTCGTGGATTTGTCTATTCTATTCTGAGTCTGCAGATGACAAATTGGTGATCAAGGCAAAGGAAAAAGACAGCCACAAAGTGGAATGCACAGGAAAAACCACTACCATAGAACTTAAGACTCCGTGATCTGTACACACCACCTGGTGTTCCAGAGCAATGCTTTTGTGCTTTTAAGTATTATAATACTTCAAATGAAAAAACTGTTGCTGACTATAATAACAACCAAACCATGACCATTAATCAATCACCATTTTGCAGTATAGAGCGTAAATAGCATCTAACTCAAGAATGTTAAACTATAAATTTGAGCAGGGGCCGCGCGGACGCAGGCCCCCTCTATCACAAATTATGATGTAGGCTCTTCCACGCAGGGAAGACCTTAAGATAGCACCCCTCCCAATAGTGCAATGGAAGTCACTAACTTAGGCCATAGGTCTTTTTGATCACCTATTCACCCCATCCAGGTAAGTATGTTTTCTTGTTGCGGCACGTCTTCTACTTGTACTCCCCTATTCTCTGTCTGGTGGCTATGCCTTACCAATATGGTTTAGCATGTGGGTGTTTTACTACTATTTTTAGTGCATTTAGAGACTTGTAAGAACTTTTATAAATTATTAAATTGATTCTTGAAATATTGATTAAGCATTTCTTAACTGCGCTGATGAACTATTATTATTATTCTTCTTCTTATTCTAATCTAACATTTGATAAGTGTTTAGTTCTAAGTTTTATTATTGACTTGATTGAGTAATAACTTGAAATTATAATTATATATTGTTAACTTGTTATCGTTTATTGATTCAAGAGAGATACCGAATTCTTTGTAATATGTTTATGAGTTCTCGTTTCCATTTTTTGTATGGTTTACTCTTATCCATCTTTAAAGACTTCGATAGTAAATTCAAAATCTTTGAAAAAAGTGTAGAAATGGATGTAAATTCTAAAATCATCATAAAACTAATACTTGCATGTTCTCTTTGCTTTATTATATTCTTATATCATAATTTCATCTTTTTTATAAATTTATTTAAATAGATTTTTATAAGAGAAAAAATTGTCAATTTATACTTCTTAAGCTTTTCTAGTAAACTGCCTTAGTTATACTAGAAATCTTAAAAAAAATTATTATGATAAACCATTGGAATTAAGGAGTGAAGAACTTAAGTCAAGTGTTACAATTCATATTGATGGATAATTGGACATTTGTATCTACACATCATAACAATCATCGAGCCTTATGATTGCGAAAAAAAATTGATGCCTAATTTTTACCATATTAGATTGTCAGCCTACAATTAAATTTGAAGCAATGTGTATTATTTTTCATTGATTTTGTGAAAGGCTCATGAGCCTTAATATACAAGTAAAAACACAATTAGAAGGAGATTTACAATGATTATAGTACATCTAATAATTTGATTTAAATTGATATAATCTTATCTGCAAAGACTTGAATAGTTGAGATGCATGTATATCAAATGTTATCAACCCCCCTCAAGCTCATGATGGTTTGTAATCGGGAACTTGTGATGAAGATGTTAGAATGCTGAAGAGGATAAAAGTTTGGTCATAACATTAGTAATTTAAAGATCAGATGAGATGTGTTTAAAGAAGAGTGCTTTGTTAGTTACAAGTCAAGAACAAAATGTGTATCAATTTTAATGTGCTTATTACAAGAATGGGTGATCGATCAGAAGTAAGGAATGTAGCACCTAGATTATCACAGTAGAGAGCAAGTGTAACATTAGATAAACTAATTTCTCATAGAAGAGGTGATCCAACAAAGTTTCTTTGTAGTGAGAGCAATGCTCTGATATTCAACCTTAGCACTGGATTTGGCAACAATAAATTGTTTCTTAGCACTCTAAGATATCAAATATGATCCAAAAAAGACGCAATATCTATGAGTAAAGATCATCAGTGGAACCAGCTCAATCAACATCACAATAGACATGTAACGTAAGTGTGGATGATCTAAAAAAGTAAATGTCATGAGATTATATGGAATAAAGATAACGGAGAATCCATTTAATGGCAATCCAATGCACATTAGTTGTAACATCCCGTTACCGGAGTGACGGGTATGTCAGTAATTTAAATTGGGCTATATCGTTGAAGCAAGGGGAGTTGATGAAAGGAGCGAGTGATTACAACAAACACCCAGTGGCTTCTCAAATGTCACAGCCAATCAATAGTATGCGCAGGTCATCGTCCGATGGAATACTGCCTACCCCAGCGTCTTCATTACGTTCCTCCTCATCAGTGGGAACATCGAAGAGCCAAAGACGATTCAGTAGTAGGGATTTCGATGAGAAGAGAGCGAAGGGTCTCTGTTTCTGGTGCGACGAGAAATATGACATCGGACGTCAATGCAAGAAGCGTCAACTTCAATTTTATATAGTAACTGGGGAAGATGAAATCTGAGGAACATCACCAGAGACGGAGGAGGAGGATATGGAGTTAAGTCCAACTAAAGAACATCAACTGATAGTTTCTATGCAAGCCATGCTAGGACTATCGGGGGATACGGGGTTCAAGCAAATGAGAGTGGTGGGGGAGTATCAAAGAAGGAAGATATACATTCTGATTGATAATGGGAGTATGCACAATTTTATTGATCCGTCGATCTTCGGCATAGGGGATTGTCTGTTACAAGAGATGGATCCTATTTCCATTACAGTCGGTGGAGGGCTGCAGCTGAAATGCCGTCAATACTACGAAGGATTCAAATGGATCATGCAAGGGGTACAGTTCACAATGGATGCACTAGTAATGACATTGGGCGGTTGCGACGTGGTTCTAGGGGTATAGTGGTTGAGTGGCCTCAATGATGTCCTTTGTAATTTCAAGCTACGAACAATGGTGTTTAAATGGGAGGGACAGACGGTCAAGTTATGTGGAAACCCAGAAGGACGGTCCAAAATTCTATCTAGCGAGGAGTTTCAAAAATAGTGGCGCCGATCTTCGGAGAGTCAATTGTGTATGATGCAATTGTCGATGCCAGTGGAATTTCAATTGCAACAAATGAGGATCACCACCGATCAGTGGAGCGCTTTCGATGAAATTAATGTGGTCCTGGCTGAATACGCAGACATTTTCCAGGAACTAACGGAGTTGCACCCGAATCGACCACACAACCACCAAATAGTTCTCAAAGAAGGGGTGGACGCCATTAACGTCTGGCCATACCGGTACTCGGGAGCTCAGAAGGACATTATTGAACAAGCGGTAAAGAACCTTCTGAAACAGGGGTTCATTAGGCAGAGCTTTGGACTGTTCGCTTCGCCAGTGGTGTTGGTTAGGAAGAAGGACGACTCGTGGCGAATGTGCGTTGACTACCGGGAACTGAATAAATAGATAGTGAAGGATAAATTTCCTATACCGTTGATTGAAGAGCTGTTGGACGAATTACATGGGGCGGGGTGGTTCACTAAGTTGGACCTCCGATCTGGTTATCACCAGATCAGAATGCAACCAGAAGATGTGGCGAAGACGACATTTAGGACTCATGAGGGACATTACGAATTTCTCGTAATGCCCTTTGGTCTGACGAATGCTCCATCGACTTTTCAGCGCTTAATGAATGAGCTTTTCAAACCATTTCTACGTCGGTTCATACTGGTGTTTTTCGATGATATACTTATATACAGTTCGTCCTTGCAGTCACACATACAACACATTTCGATGGCAATGGAGACATTGAGGAAGAATCGCTTATTCTTGAGGGGAGACAAATGTGTATTTGGGGCGCGCCAGGTGAAATATTTGGGGTACACAATATCGGAGATGGGGGTCGTCACTGACTTCTGGAAGGTTCAGACAATCACCGACTGGGCGATACCTAGAAATCTCAAGGAGTTAAGGGCTTTTTTAGGTATCACTGGGTGTTATAGACGATTTATTAAAGGTTACGGGATATTGGCAAAGCCATTGACAGAATTGCTCAAGAAGGAACGGATGAATCAATGGGAATGGGGAACAGAGGAGCAGAACACATTTGAACAGTTGAAGGTGGCGATCACGACTGCTCCGGTTCTAGCCTTACCAGATTTTTCAAAGAAGTTTGTTGTGAAAGCGGATGCCAGCGGGTATGGAATCGGAGCCGTACTACAACAAGAGGGTCATCCGATCGCGTTTTTGAGTAAGGCGTTGGCGAGGAGGCATTATGGTTTATCGACGTATGAGAAAGAATTTTTAGCCGTCATTAGAGCTATTAAACATTGGCATCACTACTTGAGCTGTAAGCCGTTCATTGTCAGGACCGATCATCGAAGTTTGAAGTATTTGTTGGAACAGAGGTTGACGACACCGTTCTAGCAAACATGGTTACCGAAGCTACTGGGCTATGATTTTGAAGTTCAATATTGAAGTGGAAAAGAAAATGAGGCCGCTGACGCTTTGTCCCGAGTCACAAGTGTGGAGCTGATGAAGCTGATGACATTGTCAGTGTCACAATTACATGGACAATTAATGGAAGAAATTCAGAAAAGTTGGGAACAAGATCCTTCGGTACAACGTTTAATTGAGGAATTACATGAAGGGGGAAGGAAATCAAGTGCTTACGAGTGGAAGGATGAGTTGCTTAGATGGAAAGGGCGAATAATTATTGGAAACAATGGGGAGTTGAGGAAGCAAATAATTGGAATTAGTCATGATGACGCAGTCGGTGGTCATACGGGAGTCGCAGCGACCACTAAGAAGATACAGAGCATGTTTTTTTGGAAAGGTCTAGCGAGAGACGTGCGGCGGTATGTTCAAGATTGTATGAGTTGTTAACGGAACAAGCATGACAATGCGGCATATCCTGGTCTTTTACAACCAATTGTTATTCCGGAAGGAAGTTGGAGGGAGGTTAGTTTGGATTTCATTGAAGGTTTATTGGCGTCAAAAGGAAGATCAGTAATTTTAGTGGTAGTCGACCGATTCACGAAATACGCTCATTTCATCGTTGTGAAACACCCGTACTCTGCGAGCGACATAGCAGAGTTATTTCTCACATATGTGTTCAAGTTACACGGTATGCCAGAGTCCATAATTAGTGATCGGGATCCAATTTTTATGAGCAGATTTTGGTAGGAACTACTTAAGTTACAAGGGGTTCAGCTCAAAAGTTCAACGGCATATCACCCTCAAACCGACGGTCTCACAGAGGCAGTCAACAAAATCCTGGAGACGTACTTACGGTGTTACTGTGGGGAGACTCCCCAAAATTGGAGTGAATAGTTGTCCATAGCCGAGTGGCGGTATAACACCACTTACCGGCCGTCAATCGGGGGAACACCCTTTGAAGCTTTGTATGGGTATCCACCGCCGATCTACACCCCTTATATTGCAGGTGATGCGAAGGTAACAAAGGTGGACATAGTGCTCAAAAATAGGGAAGCAATCATTGACGTGACGAGGTTCCATTTAAAAAGAGCACATAATCGAATGAAGCAGTACGCAGATTCCCAGCATTCGGAACGTGAATTTGTAATTGGGGAAATGGTGTTACTTAAATTACAACCCTACAGGCAGAACTCGTTACAACGAAGAAGTAATCAAAAATTGTCTCCTTTGTACTACGGGCTGTATAAAATTGTACAGAAGATAGGGAAAGTGGCGTATAAGCTCGAATTGCCTGCTACGTCCTTGATTCACCCGGTGTTCCATGTATCACTACTGAAGAAGGTCAGGGGAGACCAGAGCAGAGTTTCATCAAGGTTGCCGGAGTTCATCACGTTGGTGGAGCGAGTTCCAGTGGCGGTTTTAGACAGACGCATTACTAAGAAGAACAACAGGGCAGTGACACAACTGTTAGTACAATGGTCGGATGGGGGAGAAGCAGAAGCAACTTGGGAATATCTATTCGATCCTCAGAAACGTTACCCGGAGATTAACTTGGTGGACAAAGATCATAAGGGGAAGGGAATTGTTAGCGGATAATCCAGGTTAGACGGAATGGAAGGAAGAAGAGCCAGGCGTTAATGTGAAGAGACGGAGAGTAAAGCGCAACGTTTAACTAAATAACAAAAGTAGAGTAATGGAATAGGGAGGCATGTAGAGGAACAGATTAACTACAAATTTAAACCGATCATGTGCGGTTCGAATGGCATGTATCGTTTGTGTGATTGTTGTAATCTTCCTCTCTCTATCAATGGATTCCTCCTTTTCTCTCTCCCCTTCCTTCTGACGTGATTCTTCTAACAATTATTTATTCCCGTATCCGTATTCGATTAGCATCATTATTTCTTACAACAATTGGTATCAGAGAAGTACGATTCTGTGAACTCTAACCATGGCAGAAAATACTCGGAGTGCAGACCTGAGAAGGATGGAGGAAAGCTTGAAAACTTCTATGGATCGAATGTTCATGGAAATTCAGAACAGAACGGAGAAAGTGGAAAGAGAAATGTCTGAACTTAGAGCTCTTCTCTTACAGAGCCTTCAGAAATCAAGTGAAGGTGGTACTGCAGAAACTGTGCAGTAGGGTAGCTCGGGGACACAGGAGCGAGAGGGAAACATCCTCACGAGATTAAGTCGGATTGAGTTCCCGCAATTTGATCGTGAAAATGTAAAAATGTGGCTATACAGATGTGAGCAATTTTTTACCTTAGACTAAACACCAGAGAACACGAAGGTGAGTGTGGCTGTTCTCTACATGGAAGAACGAGCCCAAGAGTGGTACCGTTTATATGTGAGAAATCGGCATGGCACGGAAACAATGGTGTGGGAGGAATTTACCAAGGCGTTAAAACAGAGATTTGATGCGGAAATATTTGATGATCTGGTTGGGGACTTCAAGGATCTCAAGCAAACAGGATCGGTATTGGATTATTGCGCACTGTTTGATCATCATTCTAATCGACTGATGCTATCGGAAGAGTATTTGGTGGGATTCTTTGTGAAAGGATTGAAACCGGAGATAGGGGTAACGGTTAAGTTACACGAGCCTCACTCCTTACACCAAGCAGCTAGGAAGCAAGAAGCTATTCTTAACTCTACAGAGAATATATCGTTGAAGCAAGGGGAGTTGATGAAAGGAGCGAGTGATTACAACAAACACCCAGTGGCTTCTCAAATGTCACAGCCAATCAATAGTATGCGCAGGTCATCGTCCGATGGAATACTGCCTACCCCAGCGTCTTCATTACGTTCCTCCTCATCAGTGGGAACATCGAAGAGCCAAAGACGATTCAGTAGTAGGGATTTCGATGAGAAGAGAGCGAAGGGTCTCTGTTTCTGGTGCGACGAGAAATATGACATCGGACGTCAATGCAAGAAGCGTCAACTTCAATTTTATATAGTAACTGGGGAAGATGAAATCTGAGGAACATCACCAGAGACGGAGGAGGAGGATATGGAGTTAAGTCCAACTAAAGAACATCAACTGATAGTTTCTATGCAAGCCATGCTAGGACTATCGGGGGATACGGGGTTCAAGCAAATGAGAGTGGTGGGGGAGTATCAAAGAAGGAAGATATACATTCTGATTGATAATGGGAGTATGCACAATTTTATTGATCCGTCGATCTTCGGCATAGGGGATTGTCTGTTACAAGAGATGGATCCTATTTCCATTACAGTCGGTGGAGGGCTGCAGCTGAAATGCCGTCAATACTACGAAGGATTCAAATGGATCATGCAAGGGGTACAGTTCACAATGGATGCACTAGTAATGACATTGGGCGGTTGCGACGTGGTTCTAGGGGTATAGTGGTTGAGTGGCCTCAATGATGTCCTTTGTAATTTCAAGCTACGAACAATGGTGTTTAAATGGGAGGGACAGACGGTCAAGTTATGTGGAAACCCAGAAGGACGGTCCAAAATTCTATCTAGCGAGGAGTTTCAAAAATAGTGGCGCCGATCTTCGGAGAGTCAATTGTGTATGATGCAATTGTCGATGCCAGTGGAATTTCAATTGCAACAAATGAGGATCACCACCGATCAGTGGAGCGCTTTCGATGAAATTAATGTGGTCCTGGCTGAATACGCAGACATTTTCCAGGAACTAACGGAGTTGCACCCGAATCGACCACACAACCACCAAATAGTTCTCAAAGAAGGGGTGGACGCCATTAACGTCTGGCCATACCGGTACTCGGGAGCTCAGAAGGACATTATTGAACAAGCGGTAAAGAACCTTCTGAAACAGGGGTTCATTAGGCAGAGCTTTGGACTGTTCGCTTCGCCAGTGGTGTTGGTTAGGAAGAAGGACGACTCGTGGCGAATGTGCGTTGACTACCGGGAACTGAATAAATAGATAGTGAAGGATAAATTTCCTATACCGTTGATTGAAGAGCTGTTGGACGAATTACATGGGGCGGGGTGGTTCACTAAGTTGGACCTCCGATCTGGTTATCACCAGATCAGAATGCAACCAGAAGATGTGGCGAAGACGACATTTAGGACTCATGAGGGACATTACGAATTTCTCGTAATGCCCTTTGGTCTGACGAATGCTCCATCGACTTTTCAGCGCTTAATGAATGAGCTTTTCAAACCATTTCTACGTCGGTTCATACTGGTGTTTTTCGATGATATACTTATATACAGTTCGTCCTTGCAGTCACACATACAACACATTTCGATGGCAATGGAGACATTGAGGAAGAATCGCTTATTCTTGAGGGGAGACAAATGTGTATTTGGGGCGCGCCAGGTGAAATATTTGGGGTACACAATATCGGAGATGGGGGTCGTCACTGACTTCTGGAAGGTTCAGACAATCACCGACTGGGCGATACCTAGAAATCTCAAGGAGTTAAGGGCTTTTTTAGGTATCACTGGGTGTTATAGACGATTTATTAAAGGTTACGGGATATTGGCAAAGCCATTGACAGAATTGCTCAAGAAGGAACGGATGAATCAATGGGAATGGGGAACAGAGGAGCAGAACACATTTGAACAGTTGAAGGTGGCGATCACGACTGCTCCGGTTCTAGCCTTACCAGATTTTTCAAAGAAGTTTGTTGTGAAAGCGGATGCCAGCGGGTATGGAATCGGAGCCGTACTACAACAAGAGGGTCATCCGATCGCGTTTTTGAGTAAGGCGTTGGCGAGGAGGCATTATGGTTTATCGACGTATGAGAAAGAATTTTTAGCCGTCATTAGAGCTATTAAACATTGGCATCACTACTTGAGCTGTAAGCCGTTCATTGTCAGGACCGATCATCGAAGTTTGAAGTATTTGTTGGAACAGAGGTTGACGACACCGTTCTAGCAAACATGGTTACCGAAGCTACTGGGCTATGATTTTGAAGTTCAATATTGAAGTGGAAAAGAAAATGAGGCCGCTGACGCTTTGTCCCGAGTCACAAGTGTGGAGCTGATGAAGCTGATGACATTGTCAGTGTCACAATTACATGGACAATTAATGGAAGAAATTCAGAAAAGTTGGGAACAAGATCCTTCGGTACAACGTTTAATTGAGGAATTACATGAAGGGGGAAGGAAATCAAGTGCTTACGAGTGGAAGGATGAGTTGCTTAGATGGAAAGGGCGAATAATTATTGGAAACAATGGGGAGTTGAGGAAGCAAATAATTGGAATTAGTCATGATGACGCAGTCGGTGGTCATACGGGAGTCGCAGCGACCACTAAGAAGATACAGAGCATGTTTTTTTGGAAAGGTCTAGCGAGAGACGTGCGGCGGTATGTTCAAGATTGTATGAGTTGTTAACGGAACAAGCATGACAATGCGGCATATCCTGGTCTTTTACAACCAATTGTTATTCCGGAAGGAAGTTGGAGGGAGGTTAGTTTGGATTTCATTGAAGGTTTATTGGCGTCAAAAGGAAGATCAGTAATTTTAGTGGTAGTCGACCGATTCACGAAATACGCTCATTTCATCGTTGTGAAACACCCGTACTCTGCGAGCGACATAGCAGAGTTATTTCTCACATATGTGTTCAAGTTACACGGTATGCCAGAGTCCATAATTAGTGATCGGGATCCAATTTTTATGAGCAGATTTTGGTAGGAACTACTTAAGTTACAAGGGGTTCAGCTCAAAAGTTCAACGGCATATCACCCTCAAACCGACGGTCTCACAGAGGCAGTCAACAAAATCCTGGAGACGTACTTACGGTGTTACTGTGGGGAGACTCCCCAAAATTGGAGTGAATAGTTGTCCATAGCCGAGTGGCGGTATAACACCACTTACCGGCCGTCAATCGGGGGAACACCCTTTGAAGCTTTGTATGGGTATCCACCGCCGATCTACACCCCTTATATTGCAGGTGATGCGAAGGTAACAAAGGTGGACATAGTGCTCAAAAATAGGGAAGCAATCATTGACGTGACGAGGTTCCATTTAAAAAGAGCACATAATCGAATGAAGCAGTACGCAGATTCCCAGCATTCGGAACGTGAATTTGTAATTGGGGAAATGGTGTTACTTAAATTACAACCCTACAGGCAGAACTCGTTACAACGAAGAAGTAATCAAAAATTGTCTCCTTTGTACTACGGGCTGTATAAAATTGTACAGAAGATAGGGAAAGTGGCGTATAAGCTCGAATTGCCTGCTACGTCCTTGATTCACCCGGTGTTCCATGTATCACTACTGAAGAAGGTCAGGGGAGACCAGAGCAGAGTTTCATCAAGGTTGCCGGAGTTCATCACGTTGGTGGAGCGAGTTCCAGTGGCGGTTTTAGACAGACGCATTACTAAGAAGAACAACAGGGCAGTGACACAACTGTTAGTACAATGGTCGGATGGGGGAGAAGCAGAAGCAACTTGGGAATATCTATTCGATCCTCAGAAACGTTACCCGGAGATTAACTTGGTGGACAAAGATCATAAGGGGAAGGGAATTGTTAGCGGATAATCCAGGTTAGACGGAATGGAAGGAAGAAGAGCCAGGCGTTAATGTGAAGAGACGGAGAGTAAAGCGCAACGTTTAACTAAATAACAAAAGTAGAGTAATGGAATAGGGAGGCATGTAGAGGAACAGATTAACTACAAATTTAAACCGATCATGTGCGGTTCAAATGGCATGTATCGTCTGTGTGATTGTTGTAATCTTCCTCTCTCTATCAATGGATTCCTCCTTTTCTCTCTCTCCTTCCTACTGACGTGATTCTTCTAACGATTATTCATTCCCGTATCCGTATTCGGTTAGCATCATTATTTCTTACAACAGAGGAGAGGATGAAATTTTCAAGTTGAAAATTTTGTTGTGTTTACCTGTTTTGGGTTTAATACAAAAATTTTGTAGTTTAGGCGGAACTTTAAATATAAAATACTTGACTTGAACTTGATTCAATTCAAATTTTCTTGTGTGACGAACTCGAACTTCCAAATTGACCTAAAGTATGATCGAATTTAAACTAGCCTAAGATTTGATTAGACTTGCATTAGAGTCTATTTTCCTAAAACTAGATCAGACTTCAAGCTAAAACATGAACCCGATAGAGCACAATATGATCTTTAACCAATAGTAATTGGTAATTTAGACTAATCTATCTTTAATTTTTTTTACGTTTGATTTGTTTTTGTTGTCTTGACATAGATTGCTGCTTTCTTTTCTTTGATCAATGTAAGCTTATCGCGATCAGTCGTTGGTATCGAAGAAATATGACGTGTAATATCTTACACATAATGTTGTCTCAAACATTTACAGGATAAATATTTACTAAAAAAAAGGAAAAAAGGAAATGCTGGTCAGAACATACTCTTCAGAGATCGCTTTCCATGTTATGGAGTTCTTAATGTCTTAAGAACTTGATTCAAGTCTCTGTGTCCCCCCAATTACCTACCTAATAGTAACATAACAAAAAGATAAATATTAGGAAGATGTTAAAGATTTGAATTATACGGGATGCCATCCGAAGCTTATTCATAGTTCAATACCAAGGCCACTTAGCATCCCTCCACTTGAATGAACGCACAGCCACATTTCCTGGATGGCCTTCTTCCGGTCTCAAACTTCCATTGCCGTCCCCTTCAACAGCCTTACAACATTGAAGTTTTCGATCACGTATCGAAGCTTCCTCCCGATACGAAGGATTATTACACCTTGGATGCTGAATAAATGGCACGTTTTTCCACCAAAGTTTAAGAGCCTACATGAAATAAAAAATATGGTGAATGAAACAGGACTAGAAAATTAATTTCTTTTAGAAAGAAAACAAGGATCGCTACAATCACAAAATCATTCTGATACACCAAAAACCAGGCTTGTTAAGAAAATTTCAGCAAACAAGAACTGGACCATCTATATATATACAGCACTTACGTAGACTAACTACAATCCTATGACAAAGTTGTTTGGCTAACTTTATGCCCAGAATTTTGTCTCATGGATCCTGAAGGTGACAAATTCATGAATTGGCTTCTATTGGTGCTCTTCGTGAATGGCCTTACGCAAGTGAAATAGAGGATGAAGAGTTAGAGTACAAAGAAATAATCCCTAAATCAAGAATTTAATTGGTGTAACTTCAGTAGGTCGACTTACATGCCAATAAATCCAGAGTGCAACTTTATGAGGCATCAACCAGAAGAACATATCCAGATCAGAGACTAGAACTGAGGATATTCGTTTGGCTTTTAGCGTAGCCACAAAATAGTCACCTAGCTCAGGATGTTGAACAGAGATAGAAACAGATAAATTATCTCCAGGAACAGCTGTGCTGATGCTCCAATTTCCTAGCATATCCTGCAGTTTCCCAAAATATTATTTTGAAGAGCAACGGTTGTATGATGAAATGAATGCTACGATTTCCTTAATTCTGAAACTACTATGAGAGGATGAAGGAATGAGTATGAATACGAAAGCAACCTGCACTATCTAATTTTGACACAGATTAGATCTGCTACGGAAGTATGTGCTATCATAGGAGTGCCTCCCAAAACAATAGTCACAGAAAGAGCACATGCACAGACCCTACGTGATAAAAGCTACGTGCTAATGACAGACTAGGAAATTGCCAACTGACAAGTCCTAAAATTCCAGTTAATTGATAAAAGAAAAATGTCGGATTCAATAAATATGCTTCAGTCATGGAAAGCACAAAAATGATGGTGAAGTTCTCAAATCAGGGCAAATCGATATGTTCAAGTATTTAAAACATTTTTCTGCTATGTCAAAAAGCTAAAGCTTTTGGATTGAATGAATTCATTGACACAAGAAATTAAAACATTTCAATGTTTACATCATACATCAATAGAAAATGAGAGTCAATCAATCAATAGGGTTGTAAACATGCATTACATTTGTTCTGTTGAAAAGTATCAGGAACAACATACAAAAAACATGTAATAAGCAACTTAACATGATGAAAAACGAATAGCTACAAAGAGTAAGGCCAAGAAAAAGATATACCATGAAAGGGCTGACATGCAATGGCTTTGCCACTAAATCTGAATTTGGATTGAAAACAAACCTAACCCTTTCTCCCCATGGTGTATTTGTTACCTAAACCAGAATCAGAAAATCAGCAAAGAAGTCTAGTACGTAAAGAATTTCATAGTTTCAAAACTCAAACCAAAGAGATATTAAACAAGAACATGACGCGTGAGTCCTACGAGCTGTGATGCTCTCAGATTCCAAGGCAATAAAATACCAACAAAAGTTTTGCAATCATGACAAAGAGATCTAGGTATTCACTTGCCTAAGATAAAAAAAAAAGTGAACTATTCTTGTGTTTAGTTCTTCTCTTCAAAGGCTCCAATTCGTGGCAAAGACTATGGGCTGCTCTTCTAAGAGGGTTTAGAACATCAGTCCAAAATAGTACGAATGCATTGTAACTAGAACAGCTAGAAAAAAGTTAGCTTCTGAGTTTAGAATTACCAGCTTCGACATTATATTCCATGTAAAGCAAAATAACATCTGCGCTATACTTCGTTTACTGTAGGAGAAAATAAGTACTAAAGATGGCCTTATATGAAGTGTACAGTATAGAAGGATTTTCAAATGAGCGACTAGTTTTCAAGCACAAACCTCAGCTATGCACTTTGACAAATGTTTTTCAGTGCCATCCAAGTCATAGCAATAATACAAGCTCAGTGGATTTTGCTCATAACCCACACTAGAAGGTATTGTCAACAGAAGGCTGCAAAAGGATAGCCCAATTCCAATAAATTAAGAAGCTCAAGGAAATCGTTAGTTGAAATGCATGTTGTGGAAGAACATATTTGAGTGACACAAAACCATAAAAAAGAATGTAGAAGAACAACTTCAACAATTAAAGCAATTGTACGGAAATGAACATTTGGCGATTAAATAAAATAATTTAAGACTAGAAATTGGATCAAATGTAATTGGTGCATTTGTGCGAACAGAATGAAAATGTATAACGTACGGGAGAGATCGCAGAATGTATGTAGACTACATAGACCATAATCCAAGACTGAATAAAATGTTAATTTCATTTCATTATTCTACAGGAAACTCGTTTTTAGTGCAGAAGTTCAGAGCTCTTAGTCGGTTTCATCATTTCCTTAATTACGTTAATAATTAACGCAACTGCTTCATCGCTTAAAGAAACAAATAATCCAAAATTTTCAGGTTAAATCTTTGCGTTAATAGAATCCATAAATCGAAACTGTGCATTTAAAGAAAGTTCTGCTTCAACTGAGCTTCAAATTAAGGAGTGGATATTTATGATGCAACGTGCTGAAATTGTAAAGCAAAGTTTTCTTGTTGATGTGCTTAAACTCAAGAGCAAGCAGTTACTAACACTGGGCCATCGGTGCAGGTAACCCGTCGAGCATCATCGGCGGAGAGATGGTCGGGAGGGGGATGCGGAGCGTGGTCGAGGTCAAAAAGCGCATAGCGGACAGAGTACTGAAACGAATGACGGACAGGACGGCGGCGCTCGTGCCAAACTGTGCCTTCATAGAGACAGACCGAATGCGGTGAAGTTTTGACGGCGGAGGCAGTGGAGACGTCACAGAGGCGTCTGAAGATAGTACGTATAAGGAGGAGTAGAGATAAAAGGCTGGAGGTGAGAAACGTGGAGGTAATTGAGAGGAGAAGATAGAGTGCTTCCATATCTCCGCTTCACTTGTCATGGTTGGCTTTTCATGCCTATTAACAAGAGTTACGGTTCGATTTTCTTTTTTGAAAAAATAAAAGAAATTAGATTAAAAAATATCACATTAGTTAAAGGCTTAAAGCTAATTTCGAAAAATTGAAAATTTCTCGCCACAAATTAAAATTTTAACTTTACAACACTGGTAAATTGGTAAAGAACTTTTTTAATTTACGTGATGTCATAAGTTCAAATCGTTTTCGTATATGTAATTGTTTAAAATTTAAAGCCACATTTTTATTTCTCGTAAAGAACCTACCTGATTTGAACAAAGATTAATTTGAAAATGAATATTTTAAATGTGTCTTTTTATAATTGAAACTCTCCTAAAATATCACTCAGGTAAAAAAAAAAAAAAAACTCCTTATTTGAGCCAGGATATGCTCCTCGTTCATGTGCTATTTATTCAGTTCTCAACTATAAGCAAGCTCATCTCTTTCATTATCTTTTTGGCAACTAATTGGTCTCTTGTATCTTATTGTAGAAATTTTTAGAACTTAGTTTTTGGTTGCTCTCCTTCGATAAAGCATAATCTGCCTCACTTGCACTTTCTTTTCAGTTGAATTTAACGTTTTCAATTTCAACCCATGATAAGAAATATGCTAAGGTCGCCACATCCAGGTGGCCAATTATATTATCTTGGGAATTCACGAGTTACTTTATTGTAATTGGTCTGTTGTATATCGGTATGTCTACCGAGAGAACAACGAATGCGCAGATTGGTTGGTCTCCCAGGCAGTCCACATCCTTGTAGGGGTTACTTTTTTTGCCAGTTCACCCTCCAGGTGTCATCACTTTCTCATTGAAGATCAGGCAGGGACTTGTATCCCAAGACTTGTTTTGTAATTAGCTCCGACTTTTCCATTAATACAAAAAAAAGTGCTAAGGTTTGACCAAATTATAGTTCCCTACGTTCGGTCTAAGCCTGGCTCTAGAAAAACTAAGCATAGTGACACATTGAAGGAGAAGATATTCTCGTGTTTCAAGGACTTACTTGCGAAACTGACATAAATAATTATCTATTCAACCCCTTTTTTACTTTTTCCAAGGTTTGAAGTTTCTTTCTAATTTGCCAACTGAAAATATAAATGAGCATTAAAAGCTTATCTAGGACATTTTCCTAATAAGCTCTCCGAAAAAATTGAGACAAGATTTATTGGTGAAAGCTTTAAAGCTATGTCTCCCCTAAGTTAGTTTGTCTTCCTGGTCCACGTTTGGTCTACAAGTTAGGGTTGATTCCGATGTATGATTGACCCTAAGGACCTTAGCCACTTTTGTTGAGAAAAGGGATTAAAAGCTTGAGATTATATATACCCTAGAGCTTATAAAGAGGTCCTAATTCATTCCAGTTACCGAACCAGAACCAAAATTCCTCCTATTACCAATCTTGATCTTCTTCTCCTAATCTAAAGGTATCCTCAAGATGAGTAACTAGTTAAGTGAAAAATAAAAATTAGATTTTTCTTTGATGCTCTAAAAACTTCTATTCTTAGTGATGTAAGATGATAGTGGTAGATTGCATAATGTTTTAATGGGTAATTTAGCATGTATTTAGTTGTTAAATTGAATAATTAGTGCACGTGTTAGGTTACGATTGTGTTGTTTAGTTACACATTTGAATTTTGAGTGCTTTAAGGGTTAGAGTACGTCATTGAGCTTAAATTTAGTGTATTTGAGGTGCCTTGATATGTTTGTTAATGTTTCAGATCAAATATCGAAGAATGGAGGAGAATTGGAGGAAGCCCAAAATCCAACCCAAGTCCACGATCGTGACTCATATGCCACGATTGTGTCAAAAGTCTGGTAGGTTTGCCATGATAGTCGCTTCTTCTACCACGATCGTGATAGAGAGCAAAATTTTGGGCCACGATCGTGGCCTATGCAACAAAAGATGTGGACAATCTTTTGGACTTAAGTTTCGAGAAACTTTTCAAATTTTTTAGGCCCAGGAAGACCCTAAGGCTTACCCTAAATGAAAAATACTATATAAAGAAAGAGAAATGACCTAAAAAGTAGCTCTCCAATCTACCACTTTTGGGAAAACTCCAAGAAGAGAGAAGAAGAAGAGAGAGAAGAGGAAGAAGAGGAGAGAGGAGTTGGCTTCTATTACTGTTGCTTTCTTGAGGCATCCCAATTCCTTTCCAAAGTGATTTTCATTAATCTTTGTGTTTTTTTCTTTGAATGTTTAGATGGATATGAATATGTTGATGGATTTGGGTTTGATCATGATGTTCTAATTTTCTTTAGGGATTTTGATTTAATTTAATGTTAATCTAGTTATTTTTGTGTTTAATCATTTGGGTATTGTGATTAATTGCTTTAACTTTATGCTTTGGTAATAAATCGAGAGAGTAAATCGAATGCAAAATTATTAGGTTGGGTTAATGAAAGTTAAACAATCCAATAGACCACACAATTAATCAAATCAGTTATTATACGGAAAGAGATCTCGTATGGGACTCGGTTGTCTTTTTGAAACCTTAAGAACTGATTAGGGTTAAAGTTGTTCGTAATTGAGAGATTACATATTTGGTATTTAACCTAATTAGCTATTATTAATTAGGGTTTGTGATTATAACTTGAGAAAGACTAATCCTCCCTTCGATAGTCTAGAACAAACACCTTATTATATATAAATGACTAGGTTAGTATTAATGATAGGAAAAATCCCCTTTTTTCATAATTTGGAACTTCTTCTTGTGTGATTTCTTATTGTGAATTTGGTATAGCTCAATTTAATTTCTTTTCGTATTAATTTACAAATTAATTTTCTGCCAATTATCTTCACGTGATTACTCTTCTGTCTACTTTTTATTTTCATTTTTATAATTCTTAGGGCCTTAGATTACTTAGAATTGAATTAGTTCACCACTCCTTGAGGGATTGACACCTCACATACTACACCCATGACTTGTGCGCTTGTAGTATTTTGA
This sequence comes from Erythroxylum brevipes, assembly GCA_027479065.1. Classification (NCBI taxonomy): domain Eukaryota; kingdom Viridiplantae; phylum Streptophyta; class Magnoliopsida; order Malpighiales; family Erythroxylaceae; genus Erythroxylum; species Erythroxylum brevipes. Next base: position 49,357,124 of record JANIHY010000002.1, read on the forward strand.
GGGCCTATAAATTGTAAAATGTAACATCCCATCATCGATGGGAAGGGTAAAATGGTAATTTGAAAAGAGATATGAGTGTGAAAATGTATCTCGGCATGGCCATGCCTAATATTGTAACATCCCGTTACCAATGTGTAAGGCGTATTGGTAATTCGGATGGATTAGGTCTGGGTATAATTATTATTTGATTTGCATTTGCATTTGGCCTCTATAAATGTTGGTAAATGATTATTATGCATTAGAATATGTATGTACATGCATGTATGGCAGATTTCCGACTTAATTGTGAAAATTGGAGATTTTGTGATTTTAAGGTTAATGGTGCTATGATTAGTGAATTGGAGTGTCAAATTGAATTTTAGGAGTTTGAATTATGAAATTGGAGTATAGGAATATGAATTTCCTAATTGTGAGGATTTATGAGAATTTTTCGAAAATTTTTCGAGTTTCATGTTCGGACCGAAAAATTGACTAAATGACTGATTTATCGAATTTCGGTCACGAAATTGATTGACATTTGATATGAGATAGATTAAGTTATGATTTTAGGATTTATCATGGGAGTTCTTATAAAATTCGGGAGAAATTATAATAAGAATTCGAGTTTAGACCCTAAAAATTGGACTTGTGACAAATTGAATTGTTAACCAAGCCCTAAGACTCCTTTGGTTATAAACCCCTTTCTTTGAAATTGATCCTCCACAACGTTGTCCCCTTCTCTTGAAAGCAACTTGATCTTCTCTTCGTGGATCCATCTTTGTTCTTTCCTTCCATTTTCTTCTTTGCAATCATCAATATATTCCATCCTTAAGCTTGGTATTTGAAGAAGATGTTGAGTGGTAAGAATTTGAGTGAGTGTCGTGGGTGGTGATTAAGGTGAAAGTTGGAGATTTGAAGTGATTTTCGAAGGTTTAAAGCTTAAATCAAGTAAGTTTCTACTTCCTTATGTTTTAAATTGTTTAGTTTAAAGATTGAATAGAGTTATTA
>JANIHY010000002.1:49654466-49667786 GCA_027479065.1 Erythroxylum brevipes
GAATCAGTTTCAAATTCTAATTTCTCCCGAATTCAAATGACTAAATCCTAATTCCTCAAATCAAATTTCTAACCTGTAAAAGCCATTGGATAATCAATTTCGGAACCGAAATTTCACTTAATCAGTCATTGATCAATTTTTCCAGTCCGGGCCTATTTCTCTGAAAATTCTAGAAAAATTCCTATAAATCCTCAAAAATGGAAAACTCATTATCATAAACTCCAATTTCATAATTCAACTTTCTAACTTTTATTTCTAACTCGAATTTAATCCTCGAGCCTATTTTGACCTAATTGTCACACAGGTCCTAGTTATGTCCAAATTCAAGTTATCCCAATCAGATCGTAAATATGTCACACATGTATGTACGTACGAATGCCAATTTAATATAAATTCTATAATAAATTCTCATGCCAAATACGAATGCAATGAATTGTACACATCTCATCGGTGACGGGATGTTACATAATCTCATTAACATTAACATGCTAATCATTTCCAACATACACCAATTTAGCAAGATCCCAAAATTTATCTAATCATGCTTATTTATCAAGAAAAAAATTTGGGGGCCAACAGGAAGTATATGACCACCTTGAGGGTTGATTGTCTCAATCAGATACTTGTGTATGTAGACTATTGAAATCATTGTACAATTTGAAACAAGCTTCACACTAATGGTTTACAAAACTTTCTTCCACCATTCTTGATTTTGGGTTTTCGCTATCTTAGAGTAATTATTCTTTACATTTTTTTGTAATAAGGACATTGTTATAAAGTGATTCTAGTCTATGTAGATGACCTGATAAGTGTGGGCAATAACAATGAAGATTGCTTAAGGGTTAAAAACATGTTGGAAACTTAATTTTATCTAAAAAACCTTGGAACAATAAAGTACAACCTCGGGCTGGAAATAGCAAGAGCTAAAGAAAGCATTTTTCTTAATCAAAGAAAATATGCTTTAAATCTTCTTAAAGATGAAGGGCTTTTTAGTTCAAAACATATATCGACACCAATAACCACAAAGCATGAATTGACTAATGCAACAGGTCTTTTTTATTTGGATCCAAGAAAATATAAAAAGGCTAAAGGAAAGACTAATTTATTTGACTTTGTCTAGACCAAATATTACATGAATTGTCAATATCTTAATTTAATTTATGTAAAAGCTAAGAATTATTTGTAAATATGATTTTTATAAACATAACAGGATCTAGAAATTCATGAAACTCACAAATAAACAATCATGATCATAATTTTATTTTAATACAAAGACAAAGTTTCAAAATAGTAACCTTTGTCCATAACTTAGTGATGTGGAGAGGATTCTCAATAATTTCCTTACCTAATCTATCTCTTTCCCTGGACTTTCTATCTCATTTTCTTTTGTGATGGTGTTTTGAGAGAAGAGAAAAATTTATTATCAGACTGAGACAAAACCTTAATCCCCTTAAGAAACTAATAACCATCAGTCTATCTTAAAACTCTCCATGAGAATGGTTCAAAAGCCCAAAGGTTGATTTATTAAATTATTAAATCCTTTGACTACCTTTTAACACATGAGTCACTTAAAGGATTGATTTCTAACATTCTCCCACTTGACTCATGTGACTTTATATAGTTTATTGAATCAATAATTTAAGCAATCATAATGTACAATAGTCATCATTCATATAAACGGTTACCATCAGTAATCATAATCAAGTATAAGAATCATAAAGGTCATGACAGTCATACATTATTAATTTAACATACTCCCTTCCATGTACCACTATGCTACCCTTTTACTTAATCATGATTATATATGAGAAGTACATACACTACAATAAAAAGTACTTTAGGCAACAATATTGCTATAAGTATAATTATCATTACCTTTTTGTTTAAGGCAACAAAATTTATATTGTATCAAGAAGTGGCGCTGCAATAAGTATAAGACAACAAAATCTTTTGATTACGTAACTGTTGGAAGCCCACCCTGGTGAGACACGTGTCCGACGTCCTATGTGACATCTAGACGCGCATCCCATGAGGGAGGGATTCCTCACCACAGAAGAAGCTCAAAAAAAACTTATTTCACTTACTCCTGAACGTATCTTGATAAATTTACCCTAATTTTCCTCAATAAAATTGATCTACTTGGGGCCCAAAATTAAAATCCAATTCCTAAGCTAAAATGAAATTTCATGCCTCTATAATAATTAGAACCGAAAATCACTTCAATATGATATCTCTAAATCAAGAATTCACCAATATACGGAAACATGTTCAATATGTTCGTCCCATTTGTCTCACTTTGATTTAATCCGTAATTTCAACTTAATCCCGAAAACTCTAAATTAACAAAAAAGAACGTAGAAATTTTATTTTTTTGAAAACCAAAGTTTCGAAACCAAAGCCTTTACGCTCACCCGCGAGGCGAGCAGTTACGCTCGCCAGAGAGGTCGAGCAATTACGCTCGCCTGCGAGGCCGAGCGGTTACGCTCACCCGTGAGGTCGAGCAATTTCGCTTGCCCAACGACCGCCCACGATGCGAGCGTTTGGAAAGCGTTCGCCTGCTGGGCGAGCGATATTGAGGGGCTAGTTCACCTGTCCACCCCTACACTTAGATTTTTGAAAATTTATCTCTTTTCGTACAGAATTCCAAAACTCAAAACTTTGGTATCAAAACAAAACTAAGATAAAACTCTCCACTTTCATGAAGAATTTTATGAAAAACCAAATTGGCCTTTAAGTGAGGCAAAAATCTCTTCAAAGTGACTGCTTAAAATAAGATTAACTACACAATGACTGAGATTCAAAAAAAAATCATATCTTTTAACTTAATGACCCCAAAATGTCACATTTTACAGCAATGGAAAGATAAAAAGACGATTTACAATTCTCATGAAGGAAGCAAAAATCAAAGCAGGCTTTAAGGGAGTGAAAAACCTTTACAAATATACTGCCTAGACCATACCCTTTCAATAGTAACAACATTCTTTCAAACCTTATAACTTATTGATCCTAAGTCCAAAAGTGACATATTATATACTATTGGAAAGCTCTAAACCTGAACTATAATCTTCAAGAAGACCCTCTAATCCAATTCACACTCTTAGAGTGTCAAAAATGCTGTCAAAGTTTCTACCCATTAAGGAAATTTTGACAACATCTCCCCTAAAATGTCTCTAGCCAAAAACTTCAATCCTCAACCCAATCTCCAGCACCTACATAAAACCTCAATCTCCACATTCTTCCTCTCCCATATCCAAACCACTCCATATATATATATATACCCATAAATTTAACTCAAATGGAAGCAACCACACACCTATTCATCTAAAACATTTTTCAAACCCTTCAACAATACATTACAACTCAAAACTCTTGCATTTACATGAAAGACATATGTTATTACAAAGCTTTAGAGGGCATTTTAGCCCAAATACATCAAAAGTATCAAAATTGTAAATTACAAAGAAAGATCATCGATCCAAAATGCATCTAAAGAAGCTTCAAAAGCGAAAGGCATAGGAGTAATGCCTCAATCCCGAAGCTCTAACTCATTTTCTCGCTAGTCGCCTGTGGAGAGAAAAAGGGGTGTGAGCTCGACGACTCAGTGGGTAACAATTTAATAACTAAGAATAAGCATGAAAAAATTCTTTAACAACTTCTTTCAAAGCAATTTTACCAAAAACTCTTTTTCCATAAAGAAATTCCTCATCAAGTTCAATTGAGTTAAAACATTTACAAAAAGATCAACAATTACATAGCAATGTCACATAAACACATAGAAGATGGTTTGGGTGGATCCAAACGGAACGTACTACACATTCCCGCGAAGCGATCATGTGTAACCGTGAACTTATGGGAGTCCGTGAGGAGCTTCAAGGCCACTAGCGAGCAGGCAGGAGAAGCCTATGAAATAGTCAAGTGCACTTGACTCTTAAAGGACCACCACAAACCCATATAAACATGCATTTCACATAATTCACACCTAATCGCCCAAAATGAATTTTTTTCAAAATCACATGTTCTAATCTTTTTCACTTGAAAAACACTTTTTGCAAATATTTCCATGCAAAAGACACACAATGCAAGTTTAAAACATCCCAAAGAGTGATAAATACCACATTGGTAAGTAATTGGAAAGCAATAAATGGCATTTGTGACAAAATCTTTAATATGCTTATTAACTCAATTATTAAAAAATCACCCATCTTAATTCCTTTAGCTCTAGGCTTGATCAATTTGCCTTTCCTCTAACTCCTCTTGCCTTTCTTGCCCTTCATCAAAATACAAGAATCCCAACATTATAAGGGATATAGAAATTGGGCAATTTAAAGCAATAAAAGCATGAAATTGATCCTATTAAAACCTTACCCATGCTTTTCCTAAGCTATTTAAAACAAAACCCATCAAAGATTTCTAAAGAATTTTAATACTCTTACCTTAAGAAGACACCCACGAAATTGCTTCTTGCTTCTAATGGAGGATTTCACCTTCCTCTTCCTTTTTCCTTCCTAAAGAACTCTCAAAATCTCTTTTCTAAATCAAGAATTGACAAAGCCCTAACCTCTTCTTCTTCTTCTTCTTCTTCTTCTTCTTCTTCCTCTTCTTCTTCTCTTCACCGAAAACTCACTCTCCTTTTCTTTTCTTTGTAAGTTTCGTAGCTTCTCTCAAATGACTTAGCAAAAAAAAATTCTTAACTTTAAAGCCTAAGCCTAAAACTACGTAGTTTCACTCTTCCACCTTTTTACTTGCAATTTTCGTCCCCTTCATCCTCTCATACAACCACAAGCCCTTTTTCTTCTTTCTTACTTCTTTTAATGATACTAAAAGACTAAAATGCCCCTCCTTATTAGCCTTAAACTTTAAAAACATAAGTGATCTACCCAAAATAACCTTACTCAACTTATTTCAGATGATGTTAAGCTTTTGATAAACAAACTTAAAAATTTGGAAATGCAATTGAAATTCACTTTTACATAAACACATAATAATTATGACTTTTCATCCCAAACAATTTGTACATACTTAATTCCACACACCTTACCAAGTTTGAAACATAACTATCAAGAAACTTTAGACTTTTCAACCATTCACACAAATTTTCCTTTTTTTAATCTAAAATGTAACATGGTTTTAGATATTTACCAGTTCAAAAATCTTTATCTAACACATTCCTTCTACAAAAAGGTTTCAAATCAGCTCATGAATTTATATTGTCCTTTATCCTTCCTTCAATGTTTTTTTATAGTGATGAACAAATTGTCAAAAATATTTTTATGAATATGCATCACATCTAGATTATAACGTATTAAATTACTTTTCCAAATGGAAAATCCTAAAATACACTTCATTTCCTCTGACTACAGTTTTTACTAATGCTTCTATTAACTTCATTAACTTCAAGTTTTGCAACATTCAGTAACCTTAATTCATCAATCTCTTGCAATATCTCTTCACCAGCTTTGTGAGGGGGAGGAGGTGTTTATACCATCCTATTCTTAATTAATTTTTGTTTGTTGCATCTAAATGGATGATTTGGAGGAAGAAATTTCCTGTGGTTGTCAAACTAAAATGTTTAGCCCTATTAAGAAGTAAAATGCATCAGAATCATTGCTACAATCAGGGTAAGCCAATTTCCTTATTATGCTCCATCCAAAAAATATAGCATATGTAGGGAAATCACTAATAATCCACATCGAAGATGCTCTTAATAAAAAAATTTGTTTAAGAGACACATCATATAACTCCAAGCAAAATTCCTAAAGATGATACAATTCAAATAACAATGGTTGTAAAAATACATCAATTTTATGTTTTGGATTCATAGGCCCTAGCACAATCATAGTCAGAAACATCTATACCTCATTCGTATATATCCATTGTGGTAAATTGTAAGGACTAATTATGATTGGCCATAATAAATATTATTGGCTAGATTAACCAAAAGGTTAGAATCTATCTATTGACAATCCTAACCTAACATTTCGACTTTCAACTACAAACTCAAAATGGGTGTTATTGAAGTGTTTCCATGTGAGTGCATATAATGGATGGCTCATTATTACATCTTCTTGTTCATGTTCATTATGCCATCTCGTGTGAGATGCAGTAACATCAGAGGCATATAGTCTTTGAAGTCTCCAAATTGACGGCAAATAATACACTTACTTCCAGGTTACTAATTTTGGCTTTGTGTAACACTTTATAGGTTTGAACCTAGATTGACTACAAAATCTGCACTCTTGTAATTCCACATCATCTCCCCAAAACAACATATATCCAAAATTGCAACAATTAATTCTTTTAACTAGCAAACTATGACCCGTAATAAGTTTCTTCATCTTGTAGAAAATATCAACCATTATATAATCAGAAGGCAATGATTCATTATACCAAGCAATAATTTTATCCAAAATTTGATTAGAAATATACCCTTTAGACTTTATGTTCAATATTTGAGAAATTGAAGATAACTTAGTAACAGACTCACAATTTGGCCATAATTCTTGGTCAATTGATTTTAGTCTGTCAAAAAACCTTTTTGCATGTAGGTTTGGTTTTTCTTCAAGATTTTCTATATTTGCCTGAAAGGTATAATCGACTGTATCATAAATCATTTGGGTGTAAAGATTTTTTGTTGCCCCCATATTATTTATCATAAATCCAATACCCCCTTCAAACCTGTCCATATTTATTGACGAGTTTACTTTATTACCCCTAGAGGTGCTACAAACTAATGACCCCCCATGTCGTATCCACTCAAAATTATTTGGAACAAACCCTTTTCTTAACAAATGGAGATTCACTTCATTAATAGGAAGAAAAAGAATATGTTTGCAATTTTTACATTGACATTTGATTTATGGATCATCCATATATGCAGGTTGAGAACATGTATAGTGAATAAAAGCTTTAACTTCCTCAACAAACTCAGGATTAATGAAACCATTAGGTGTTAATCATCTATACATCCAAGATCTATCGACATTACTCATTTATGCAAAAATGTTATTTAAAAAAGTGATTTCATAGTTAGTATCCTTCATTTCCCCTAAGTTTACAGAACATTTAATCTTTTCTTTATAGAAATTCCCTTAATTTTTTTATAAGTCTCAAGCCATTTCCCCTCTAAATTGAATTCAACGTATCCCACTATATGATTTCATAATTAGAAAACCCAATCATAACCAATTCCACCTTAGTGATTGGACAATCACCACATTCTAAGTTATAATAACCTTACAACTTCATAGAATAATTTTTTAGGCAATACAACGCTTTAATCTTAATTGTCCTTAATATATCTTAAGACCCTATAAGCAACCTACAAATGAACTATACTTGGTTTATCGATATATTGACTTAATTGATGGACAACATATGTGAGTATCAGTTAAATAAAACAATACGCCAACTAATGTCCTGTAAGAAGTGACATTAAGAAGTAGAAAAAAGCACCTACAAGCATTATGGTATATGGCATTGTTTACACCTATGAATTGAGAAGGCAAGTTCTCACTATGACTCCTAAGCTCGTGGAATTTTTCATTGATAAGCCAAATAGGAGCTGCATCACAAGTTTTTAGCCTATATACCATCCTAAGGGTTTATTATGCAAAGAATTGTCATGTTAATTACATGAATTTCTTATGTTAATACTAAGTCTGAAATAATCACACTGAAGTTCGAATCTGTATGTTTCAATTATTCACCTACAAGTTCATTTCCAAAGTTTGATTTTAAATAAGCATTGTGGTATATAGCATTGTTTACAGCTGTGAATCGAGAAAACAAGTTCTCGTTATGACTCCTAGACTCATGAAAATTTTCACTGATAAGCCTCATAGGAGTTGCATCATAGGTTTCCAGCCTATATATAGTCTTAGGGGTTTATTATGCCTCAAATCATCCATAATTATACAAACTCATTCCATTAGCAATAAATACTTATAAAATTCATACATCTAGCCATCAATTATTCTAACAATAATCCACACAACAACATACAAAACCAACACCCTCATTCTAAAGAACAATACACAAATTATTTCTATTAATGTAGAACATAAAATATAAATAGAAGTTAGATGACTTACTTGAACAGAGGGAAGATTATTTTAATATGAATCATTCTACAACTAAAAATGTTACTAAAAGAACATTTAGATTATTAAATTTACAATTTAAAATATTAATAATTCATTATTTAATTGACACTCAAACTCTCATATTAGCTTGCTATTACATTCATAATCGTATTTATCAACCTTGAGGAAAGATATATTGGAAGATGAGTTGTATGTTATACTAAAAATTTATGATCATGTTGATTACATTAATGATATTGAAATATTCAACCAATGGACCATATAAAGAGATAATTTAGCAAAGGAAATGTTTATGTCATGGAGAGCCAGAAGAGGTCATAAACAATTATTATTAACATTTTATATAATTTATTTATTTTTATGCTTGAAAATCTATGAGTATTATTTTTTACTCATGATATGTGCTTAATATATTATATATTTAGTCCATAACACTTAGTGATTAATGTTATGAAATGCTTAAGACATTCATTTTAGTTCATAATTGGATTTAGGTACAATTTGAAAGTGTAAGAGCTATACTGAGTGCATTTTTTCAGTCATCTTCTTGAGATTCACACTCACTTGTCTTTATGGAGCAAGAAGGAGAAGGATTAGAACTAAAGAAGAAAAGAAAATGCATAAAATGAAGGGTATATGTTGAAAGCATCAAGAATGAAGAGTGAAAAAAATTGTTCACAACCATAACATGTATGTCACACCCATAAAAGAGTGTAGAAAAGTTTTCACTACCATGAGCCTTCAAAGAGTCCATTCACGGCCATGACACAACCATGCACGCTTGTGACATTAAGACAGTTGTCCCAAAAACCTAGTTTTCAGTATAAAAAGAATGTTTTGATGATAGAAACATTATTAAAGGTTTATGAAACTTTGAGAGCTTAGAGGTTTTGGGAGAATGAAGAAGAGGGGAAAAGCTCTCATCTTTTGAAGACCTGTGGAGGGCTAAGCTTTCCTGACCCGATTCAAAGGTTACATCGATGCTAAAGAACCTAATTAAGAATATTATTCATTGTTTTAGTTGTTATTTCTCTCTTTAGGGATTGATTATGTTATCCTATGCTTATGGATTTGGGTTTTATGAATGAATGATATTTATTCTCGTTATCATTAGATTGTTTATATGTGAACCCGTTACTAACATTTTGAACAAAATCCCTAATTTTTGTGTTTGGATATTGCTAAAATCTTCAATTTAATACGTAATTGTTATGTTGAGATTCATTTGTAGCAACTAATGGTTGTATATTATTAAGGATACAAACGTAATTGTTATGTTTTTGATTGGTGTCGAATCAATAGGGATAGCATAACCTAGGTTAAATTACCCGAGTGTAGGTGGTTGTTGCCTTGATTAATCTGCTTTCTTAATTCATAATGTGACTATCCAATTGAATCTAGAGAACTTATCCTAGGTTGTACAATGGCTAAGTTTAATTAACGAGCATCTCATAATTAAAGAAAACGTAAGTGAAAATCGAGGTTAATAGAGCTTATCATTAACCTACAATTAATAGTTGTTAAGTGAGGTATCAAAATAACAATTCAACGAAATATATTTAATTATGTATAGGCCAAGATTGGACCGATGTCCAAGTCCCTAACGTATTTATCACTTTTTATCATTTTTGAATGTTTTCTTTAATTTGTTTTCATTAGCTTAGTTTCGTTTTATTTTATTATTTGAAACCAAACAAACCCCCTATAACCTAAAAACATATTATTTTCATTTTAAAAGCTTTATACGCTCTCTGTGTGATCGATCTAGACTCACCACTGCTATAATTATAGGTCTAGTTATTTTGAGTAGTTTTACGAAGAACTACAACAAATTATGAATTTTTTTTTCTGGAAAGGCCACTTTGATGACCTCATTCTTAGTACTCTTTATTCTGAATGTCTAATTTCTCATCAGCGATCACTCTTTGCCTTCACCCCCTTTACTTTCATTTAAATATCCAAATTCATTTGCAAGCTAAAAGTTGATAGCTAGTGGTGGAGTGTTGGGTTACTTTCCTTTACCACTATGTTCTTTAAATTTTTATCATTTAATTTTAACTAACAGGTTACTACAAATTTGAACCTTCTTTTTATAAGAAGAGGAGTTAAAGAGGTGATCACGCTCTGGTGAGTTAACATACAATTCGTGATGTTATAATATCTCAATCTTTCTTGATATGCTTTATTACCTAGCTTTGCAAGCTTCATATAGTGGTTTAGTTTAGGTTTGGACCATGTTTCCTATTGAAACCATACATTTTTTACCACTCTAGTACCATTTTTGTTATCGAACCCATACATTTTATGCTGCTTTAGTGAGATATTTTGATATACAATTCCTCAAAACTCTAGCTTCAAAATGAAGCCATCCTCAAATGATTTACCTATTTTGAGCTTTTGTTCTAGTTTTTGGTGTCACTCTTAACTATCCATTAACTCAATTTTCGTTGCAGATTAGTTTTTACTACTATTTATTAATCTCTCAAGTGCTAATCATGCAAAGCTCTTATCTTTCTATACTTTTCTAGTGTTTTCAAGGCCTTTATAAGCACTGATCCTTAGTTTCTCCAATTGGATATTCTAAGGTTTCTTAATAAAGACTTCATCTTTCTAGATATATAAATAACTACACAAACATCTTTCAAATAGATAAACTTTCTTTCATTAAGTTTTTACACTTTTTAAGGTGTTCACAGTTTCCTGGAAGAATTCCCAAACTGCCATCTATATCATTCTTCAAGTTTTTGTATCATTCCAATTTCTCCCAATTCTAACAGCTACAGGTTCTTATTTCCAACTCAATAAATAAATTATCTCCATTTTCTATTGATAACATTTTCTTACACTCTAATTTTTTTATTTCCATCGAAGAATCTCTCTATTGGATCTTTTGTTTCACATTTTCATTGCTCTACTTTGTTTACTTTAATCTTTTAGTATAAATATTGTATTTTGATTAGAAGGTTGGGTTTGTTTTAACTCATTATGTATCTTTTTGTGGATTTGCTATGAGATTTCATTGCTTATCGAAAAAAAGTTTCCTCAGGTTTTAGTGTTTTAGCCATTTAAGAGATGTTTAGTTTATGTCATGCGTTTTATTTTAATTGGCAGTGTTGCAATTTCTATGCTCTACAGTTAAACCACACTTCTTTCTGAGATGGTTATGATAGTTACTACTTTACCTACCACTAGGTTGATAACCTTCTCAACTCCACTTTGAAATTATTTTCTTCTTTTTCCTTTTGAAATTGGTGAAAGTTTTTTAAACCATTATGCATATGCTTCTACTAGATTGAGTAGAGTGGTTGTGTTTTTACTTAGTTATGTAAGTTTGAGAATTTTTTTACACTGGTTATTTTGATGTGATTACTTTTTCTATTTCTTTTGGTAGTTATTATTTATTTCCTTTTACTTATTTTTTAAGCTCCAATTTTCGTTTCCTTTCTTAAGTAATATTAGTATTTAGGGACTTGTTACACTTGTCTTTTATATCTTGTGTTAGGTATTAGCATTAGAGTGGTGGCTTGAAATGTTGATGATAGAACAAGGGCTGGTTATTCGGTGAGTTTCGTGTCTAGGAGAAGAGAAGATGTTGATAGATTATAGATAGTTTCTTGCAACATCGGGACCTTTATAGGGAATTGGTTAGAATTAGTGGATATTTTAGACAAATATAAGATTCATATGGTGTGCATCCGGGAGACAAAGTGGATAGGGGCCAAAATAAAAGAGACCAATAAGTTCAAACTTTGGTTTTTAGGGTGTTTGAGGCAACAAAATGATATAAGTATCTTAGTTGTCAAGGAACTTATACATCATGTTATAGGGTTAAAAAGGACTAATGATATAATTTTTTTCATTAAAGATTATGTTGAAAGATGTTGTTTTCAATGTGATATATCCTTATGCACCTCAATTATGGTTGGATGAATAGCTTAAGAACCAATTATAGGAAGATCTAGATGATGTGATTCAACATATTCCCATTATGAAAAAGTTATTCAAAAAGGAGACTTTAATGGCCATATAAGGGCAATCTCAAATGGGTATTTGGGGCTTATAGGGGTTTCAAGTATGGATATAGGAATGATAATGAGGTTGCTTTATTGGAATTCACTATAGCATTTAAGTTGGTGGTAGCCAACTCAATTTTATAAGAAAAATAAGGAGCAATTAATAACTTTTAGGAATAGAATTATGAAGACTCAAATTGACTACTTCCTTCTGAGGCAGAATGAATGAATAAGGATTACAAGGTGATACCTAATGCTTGCTTGTAAACTACTCACAAATTGTTAGTTATGGATCTTATAATTAAGGTTTGGATAAAGAAGAGAATTTCTCATAGGTGTATCAAAGTTAGATGGTGGCATCTGAACGAGGATACAACGAAACGATTTAAAGATAAAGTATGTCTGGAGAAGAATGGAAACTGAAAGGAGATGCTAACTAGATGTGGCAAAAGTCTTTTGAGGAATACAACTAAGGAGATCTTGGGAGTTTCTGAAGGGCCTAAGGGTTGTAAAAGGAGTCTTAATGGTGGAATGAAGATGTATAAAAAAGGCGAAGATTAAGAAGGTTGCATATAAAGCTTTATTCGATAGCATCATACATATAGAGAGGTAGTTAATAGAAAAAATTGGGAAACTAGAAAAAAAAAAGCTAAAGATGATAACCTTAGAAGCCAAAACCAAAACTTATAAAAAAATTATACCAATGATTGGAAACTAAAGATGGAGAAATGGGTATATTTAAGTTGGTAAAAGCTAGGAAATAGAAAGTAAGAGACTTGGATCAAGTTTGTTTTATAAAAGATAAAGCAGGGTGGGTGCTTATAGCTAAAAATGACATTGGAGAAGATGACAGAGATACTTTTATAGCCTTTTTAAAGAAGACGAAGATAGCAACTTGTCATCGATTGATCTTAGCACATTCTAAAGGTATTATAACATCACTTATTACCAACAAATCACAAGAAAAAAAATTAAAGGAGCTTTAAGGGAAATGAAGAGTGGAATTATGGTAAAACCTGATGAGACCATAGAGGTGTGGAATAGCCTAAATAAAGACGGTTTTACTTAGCTAGCCAAGCTTTTTACTTAATCTAAACACTTTCTTACTTAACCTTTTTTTTCTTTTTTCAAATGTTGTTTGTTTTATTTATTTGTTTGTTTTCTTTCTTGTTTGGATATTTATTTACTTATTTTATCTTTTATTT
>JANIHY010000002.1:49828823-49841173 GCA_027479065.1 Erythroxylum brevipes
GTTTGCTAATATTTTTATTTTCCATTTAATTATAACCTTATTTAATCTTAAAATCCAAATTTATTAGGTTCCCAAATCAAACGTTAAAAAAAAAAAAAAAAGAGGCTGTAATTTTTCGTTACCTACCAATGAAAATATAACACAAGAAAATAATTATATATATATATTATAAAAAAAAAACAGAAAACCAGCTGAGCTACACTGTACCTACTGTCCAATAGCTGCAAGCCTGGTTTCCCAAAACCTGATTTCAAGGTCAGAAAAAACCTAACAAAAAACCAAAGGGGTTGTTAGGGTTTTAATTGTCCAGGAGATTCCGGGGACTGGCATCCAAAGCAATCCCTCAGGTAAATCTTCTGAACAAGTAAATTTTGCACACTCCAACAACTTACTAATAACTCCGTTTAAAAGCCACCCTATCTCTTTAAACGTAAACCTGATTCTCCAAGTCCTTTGAGTCTATAAAAGTGCCATGAAAACCGTACGGCACCCTTGAAGGCAACTTCACCGAAGCCTCCAACTGTAAATTCATGGCGTTCACTATATGAAGCTCTGATTTCCATGTCTTTTCATCATGAACAAAAGTAAGAATGTAGCCATCATCTTCCGCTTCACAATTAGGACCCTTTGGCAAGAAGAACGGCTCACCACCATATCTGTTCTCACCATATGTATAATTCTTCACTTCTCCTGTGGAAAGATCGACCTTAGCAAAGCCTGATACTTTAGGCCATGGCTCTGCAATGGCTAAATAAGCATATTGAGTCTTTCTTCCCAGTCGGTTCCGGTTCACCATTCCGGCCTCTAAGTTCATTTGTGCCGATTCTTCGATTATGGGGCGGCGCGTGGACTTGCCTGTCTTTAAATTGAGTCTGATTTTTGATAACACACTCTTTAAACTCTCTTCACATTCGTTGAAAATTGAATCCGGAGGAGTCATGCAAGATCCAATTACGACGACCTCGTCGGATTCCGGTTCTTCCCATGCATTCCATAAGTGGAAACAGAAAGTTTCGGGTGATTCAATCCAGATAATATCATTGGCATCGCGAGCATTCTTTGCAAGAATTCCAAACCGAGACTTCTTATTCTTGTCGTAAATAACAGGAGATCCTCCACTTATCATTTCTTGAAGTTTAAACACCACTTGTTGATCTGGGATGACCACAAAATTTTCAGTGATAGCGAAATCATGCATCATGGTTGGCACTGGAAGCTGAATATCGACATCCGGCAATTTTTCTCCGTCGGCACGGAATCGAAAGTACTTAAGGTAAGGTTTTTGGACAACATCGTAGCTAAGAGCAAAGAGCTCTTTAGAAACGGGATCAATCTTGGGGTGAGCAATCATTGTGTGTTTGAGTTGACCACTGAAATTGTATCTACCAACTGTTTCGAGATCACCACTTGGAGTGATGCGTACTTGATAAGGAAGATCGTCTTCGGACATAGCGAGAAGTCTGTCATTGAAGTAAACTAAGCCGGCGTTTGCCACTCCAGTGCCTTGTGTGTGATCAAGAAGACCACACAATCCTCTGGCATAGAAAAGGAGTAATCTTGCTATACCAGAGTGACCATGGAGCTCGCCAATTGCTTTAGGAAACACTGGTTTGCCCAAAACTTTCTCTTGCTTCAGTCTTTCGGTTTGGGTGAAACGGCAGGCGTAGCCAGCGTTGCCGTTTTCGATCGTGACCGCGTGGACCATCCCATCACCGTCAAAGAAGTGATGCCCAGCGACAGGCTCGAAAAGTGGGTTCGCTCCGTTTCGGAGATAAACCCCATTTATACATTCAGGGATCGTTCCGATGACTGGAAGTGCATGTCGGACTGGCTGTTCCGGCACTGGAGCAAAGTTTCCGGCAATTTGAACACGAGGGTCAGCTGTTTTGGGAAGAGGGTGTTGACGCTCGCGTGAGACCAACACGCCTTCTGCAATATCTAAAGCTGCTGCTGCTGCTCTTTGAAAGAGATTCCACTGCTGTTGTTGCTGCTGTTGATGTCGGAGGTTTCTGGTTTTCACAGTTACTGCCGAATTGTCTTCTCTGGTAATTACTGGGGTTGGGTAGGGCTGTTTGGGGAAATGGAGGACTGAGGGAGTGTGAAGAGCGCAGTGAATGCTAGTGTTTTTACTGTTGGGCTTGTTCTTCGTCAAACTGAAAGAGCCCAGTTCGACTGGTGAGAAGGAGGAGGATGAAGAAGGAAGATGGTGGGGAATTTGGGTTATGGCCCAACAACTTGAGTTGGGAACTGTAGTAGAAGCAGACATGGCTGTGGGGTTCTCTCAAAGAAAAGGATTTTGGTGATGATTTAGTGGTTTTGTGAGAGGGGAAAGAGAGGGAGAGGGAGAGGGAGAGGGAGAGGATGAAGTTTGGAAGAAAGGGAGAGAAATGAAGAGGTATAAATAGAAATGGGAAGAGGGGTATGGTTGTAATGAATGGAGATCCACCTCAAACAACTAAGGGAAGACCACGTGGTGGATTCGCCAAAAGGCACTTGGAGGTTGACATTTTACGAAATACAATCAAGAAGCTTCAAAAAATACACTAGGAAATGGTTGGATATTGGAATTCATAAATAGAATAGGTGCTGATGTTATGCGTGGGACAATCGTCCAAGGCCACAGCCTTGGAATTGGAATTGTTCACGACTTGGTTGTCGGGGGAGACCGAAAATTAAGAGTCAGAGACACACTTACAAGCATATAAAAGAAACTGGTAAACAAGAACTCACCCCAAACCAAAATAAAAGAAAAATAAAAGAAAAATCCTGGTGTAAGTGAATGATCCACCATGATCGAAAAGGCATTTTTAACTAACTCCGCGTTCTTGCAACTTTCCTCAAACTCAAACCTCAATTCCTTTTGGTCCTGAGAACAAACCCACGTGGCCGTTTTCCGGGAAATTTTGGTCACATCAAATTGCCCCACACGTTCACTCGCCCTACCTCTCTGACGACACGGACACCCTCACAAACATATGTCCAAAGGCTAACCTTATTGACATGGGACTTTCCTATGAGGAGTGGCGTCTTCTCTATCAACCCATTTTCCTAACCCTGGACCCCTACCTATTAGTCTGATTTATTTACTATTTCCCTTCTTCACCGTCCATAACATTGGCCCCTTGTTCCCATCTCTAACACTTCATGCAACATCTAAACTTACGACTGAACGTTATTGCGATCCACGATTATACCTAGCTATAAACTTTTAGTTGAAAAGTAAGTCCTGTTCATCATTATTTGCATGTAAATTCAAGATGCGATTGCGAATGGGGCGGATAAAATTGCTTTTAATTCCTTTAGCCCGCATGCATGTTTGGATGAAATATGATCTAATGAATTATTCATGTTACATCCAAAATTATTCATGATGTTATTGATAACACTAAAAGATATTCTTGGTGGCATGTAACGATACGGCATCTGGTTTGGAGGTCCCCAATTTGTTTCCATCTAGGCGAAAAACAGCATTCAATTACATATTTGTAGGCTTTAGGACCAGAGCTCCAATCACTTCATCGATTCCCTTAACAAGAGGATTGCTGATAGTACACACCTGTCTTTGGAATTTAGTGGTCTATTCCCTTATAGTGCATGGTTGCGGTCCTGGACACAACACAGCCTTTTTGAGGAGAGCCATTGGATGAAAAAGAATGAAAAGTGACAATCAAGTTTCCTCGCTCTGCTAGGCACCCTCAGTGTAGCTGAAGTTTAGAGTGGGGATGTGTATGTTTTGGCCACTTATTTAATGTTTTGATAATGTGATCCATATTACCCTAGTCTAGCCTAGCCAAACTTTACTAGCATTAATTTTTCCTTAAATTTATTTTCTTTTTAGTTTATATCAATGTTCTATCCTTCAAATCGCGATTTATTCTTTGGACTGTAGTTGACAGCCGCTTGTTATTTTATATGCTCTTTTTGTAAATATCTTCTTATATACTCCTCGATTGGGAGGCAACTCAAAGTTAATTTAATTTTTAAACAGCGTTTGCACATCTGTTCATATCCTCATTTCTTGAAAGCAAATCTCTTACTCGGAGATTTTATTTCTCCTAAAGCCAAAAATAAAATAAAATATAGCTAACTGCCTCTCCCTCTCTATCTGAGTTATAATGATAAGAGAGAGTTGAAACATCCAATCAAAACTCTTACTCTCCTCTCACGTTTAATATTCTAAAGATTAGATTAGTACAGGGAACAATGTATGTCTAATGTCATGGATGACTCCAAAACAATGGCAAGTGCTAATTTTGTCTTTAAAAAATTTTAATTCCCCACACTACAGATATAAAATGGTTAGGCAAAGATGCCCTTTTTGTTGAAAACCATTGGATCAATCTTGGTAAGTCCCGATAGATCCACATGTCCGCGTACTATAACACCTCAAAACCTGGTGTGGCGTCGGTGACAATGTAATTGTGGACACCCAACTTTCGAAGCTAGTGCACATCTTCTTTAGGAATTTAATTTACAACGGACAACATAAATCTCCTTTCCAACTTAGTTACCTTAAATATATATATATATATAAAGAAAACTTGCTAATTATCCTTAAATTATTACATGGGATAGTTGGTTAACATATTACGTAATACGTAAATAGTTGAATGGCATTATATGTAAAATGCTTTAGTGACCCGAACTTAAGAATCGAGGGACATGTTTTCGTACCCACAGCTCGCTACATATGCTAGATCTAGTTGAGTAGGAAGTTAGCATGAAAAAAATGGGGGACCATATATATCAAAGGAGCAGACAAGACGCAGAGAGCCCCAGATTTCCTGCGCTGTCTCTGTACCATGTGGGAAACAAATCAATTGGCTTAGGAACGTATTGGGCTGCACATGCACGGATATAATTTTATGCATCATCGACTGTAAGAGCATATACGGTCGTAGAAGAATATTTATCCATTCATTTATGTCTAGTAGACCACCAAAAAAGGGGAACGAGGAATCCGAATGCTGAATGATTTAAATCGTATAAAAAAAAAATAACGCATATTTGTCTGAAAGCAGAAGTGGATTACGGTTATCAGTCGGCCACGCAGTTCGATAGTAATGAACACCCCTTTTTATCGCTGGTATGGAAAAAACATAAATGGGCCATCTCATAAGCAATTATACACATATTTATGTATATTCACAGCAACAAAGGACCACATTGTTAACGAGCGTTACTGTTCTTAATATTTTCTTGAGCAAATATATGTATCTAAAAAAGGGAGAAGCTTATAACCATAATTCTTTGTATTAAATACAACAACAGCAAGTAGATAGCTAGCTATCTAATTCTGCGACCATATTATACAAGTTAAAGCATCTATCATATGCACCACATAGTCTCCCGACCTAATTCATAATACATCTTAGGAATAGACAACTCCTGACTATTTAGCTTGAAGTGCAATGATGTCCTCCTATGCAACTTGCTGGAAGTTGTCGAGCTAGCCATGGCCACAGTCTCATGAATATGTCATTCCAAAAAGACTTACAGATAATTAGCGGTTTAGGACAAATCCTAAGGACTAGTGGGTACGTCTCACCATCTGTTAGGCACAATGAAACATATTGTTTTAGAGTGGCATTCATAACCAGCTATGGACAACTTGCAGACGATGGAAATTTGTTGAAAAGTCACACTTCATTGGCCACTGCTCATAAGATTAGCTGACAACTTCAAAAATCCAACAAGAGGCCTCATTATAACGGATAAAATGTGCTAAAAACTTAAAGTTGATGATAGTTATATACAACTCGAGGTAAAAACACCTGCATTTTGATTTGAACATTATTTAACTGTCAAATAAAGGACGAAAAACTACCATTCCATATCCTTACAGTATATATCATTTAACGGATGTATAAACTATTACGTTTGTGATACTCCTTACCATGAACAACTAATTAAATGGATGTGATTAAGTACCGGACCAGAAGGGTTACATGATTAGCCCTCAAAGATTCAGATACATTCAACATATTGTATGTCACCAATTATAAACCAGCAACTATTTCCTATTCCTGGATCGGAAAATTTGAATAGCTTCTTTGGGAATTCCGGGGACGCTAAATTATTAGTGAATGTGTTGCAGTAATTTAATTTGGTTTGCACATGATTAATCATTTAATTAATCAATAGAGACTAAAACTAAAATGATAATGTCCATTCTCGGTATAATTGGATGGCACATGAATTGCACGATATGGCAAAGAGAATATTTGCTCTAGATTTAAATTTCACTGTGGACCTAATTCGGCGCAAATCATTAGTATAACGTTTTAAGATAGATTAGTGGGCTAACTAATGAAGCTAACATCTATCTTGGGATATAGTAGGGTCAAGAAAATACACTTTTAAATCTATTAAATCCATCATTATTAGAAAAGAATGGTATTGCGGTGTAGTTTCGACCGTCTAGAACTCATAATTACAGCATTTCCCTTTGCTGAAACGTCTCCTAAAATTTAGTATTTAAGTTTTACGTCCAGAAGTGGGAGTTGACTATGGTAGAAGTTTTTCAATAATATAATTAATAAAATAATAAATAAGTTTGACAATCAAGATTTTTTAGTGGCTAAATAACTCCCATATAACAAGTCAAAAAGTTGGGCAGCCGAGCTCCATGATCTGCGAGGGTGCAAAAATCAGTTGTTTGGTAGTAGTAGGATACAGATACGTTCGATTCTCCATTTCCTGGGCAAACTGGGAATTACTAGTCAATGATCATTGACAATTCCAAATAAATTAGGTATTTAGCTAGCGACCATTGTCAGACGACCAATTTATTAGTTTATCCTCGAGCTGAGTAATATTAACTCTGGTATTGGATGAATAGTAATATATCATGCACGAAAGAAATAAAGGGGTTTATGTAGTAGTAATTCTCTCATCAACGTCAGAAACTTGTAAAAGTGGCGTTTTCAGAAGATGAGAACCACATCTGGTTTTGTATCTATGTATGTTTCAGTGACTCTTCCATACATTGAAACAACAAAAGCAAATACACAAGTTGTCATTGTCCGTGAACTCCTTTTAGTATTTATGCAGTTTCTCTAATTAAAACGTATACAGTGAAAGGTAAGGGAAGCTTCATTTTTATTTTTGCAACTGTTTAAATATACTATTTTGCTGAAGTAATAACCGGTGTAGATGAAATAACGATCTTTCCATTCTTTCACGTGTACACATGGGCAGACATGTGTGCTCCGCACATTTGATGATCCCTTGCAGCCCTAGATAAAATCATCTCAAAGCATATTCCCGATATCAAGCTACTAGGTAGGGATAGAGAGACATAGAGGAGGGTGTACCTAGTCACTCTAGCATTAGCTTTACTGAGGCACTAATTAACAAGTGTCAAGCTTTTTGGTAGATATTGTTTCCTACGGAGAAGACTTTGCTCTTTCCCCCTAGCTAGCTAGACTTCATTCAATTATTTTTCATAAAACCCTAGGATTTTGACTGCAAGAATTACATCAGTATTGCAAGATAGAATGACAAAAACATAGTCAGTCAGTCAGTCAGTCAGTCAGACATTCAAGCCTTCCCGTGAGTAAGAAAAGACCTTAAAAGCGAGCTATGTCTGGTTAGATTATGTTTTCCGAGCGTGCGTAATAAGCCTATAAGTTAAGGGACAGGGGAAAAGAGCAATAAGGCACTTTGCATGCGTCTAATTGGTGTCCTAATAATTGAAGATTCATAATCAACTTGGACCAAGAAATTGAGGATATATTAAGAACGAAATAACAACCACATCAGAATATTATATGTATAAACCTGGCATATAATTTTAGATAGGTAGGATCGAGCAGATCCAAATTTTGGTATGTGGGCTATTGATAATTTACCTTGTCTTCTCCCAACCTATATATATAAATTCGTTCTTTATCTCAAAAGCGCAGTGAATAATGTAAGGGAAATGGGATGCAAATCATGTGGTCCTCGATCGGCCTCTTCCTTTCATCAATAAATATTTACAAATTATAAGATGTGATGACCCAATTGTATGTATTCATATAATAATTAGAGATTCGATCCATAACTGACCTGAGGAGTCAGAAACAAACTACCAACTGCCAATATACCTACCTAACTTTAGTTAGCACCTTAAGTTGGGTTTCTAATTGCTTCCTGCAAAAAGCAATCCAATGATGCCTTCTTTTTATTTATCCCTTTCACACTAATTGAAAATGCTTTATCTATCCGCTCTCTCTTGGACAATCATACTAAGGTTGTTTTGGTTTTCACATCATCCCATGTGCATGCACTCGTACACCCAAGAGCTAGAGTTCAAAAGTCTTCTAGAAATCATAATTCATGAATCCATATATAATTAGGTACAAATGTCCTTTGGTAGGAGAAGTCGAAAAGAAACTGTTGCTAATTAGACTAAATAGTCAAAAGTTGACAAGACAAAAGTAGGCTGCTCAATCCTCATCAAAGATGTCGTGCTTTCGTGTTTATGGTAGAGAGAGATGTGAGATGGGATTGTGTTTGGTTAGCACATGGTGTGCACAGAATATGGGGAGAATGCGAGGTGTGGTTGGATAATGGAACACCCAATTAAAAAGGGCATCTTTTTCATTTAAGAGATTGAAGGGAATTGAGTTATCAGCATTTGTTTTGCCTTCTTCTTTGATTTGGTGGATTAATACTATTAGACTACAACGCCAAAAATCTCCCTTCAATTGGTTCTTTGTATGCAAATTGTGTCCCACTGAATCACGCATGTCAGTCACGAGTTTTGCACGCTATGACTTTTAAGTGTAAAACAACTCTTCCTCTATCTATCTACCGTTTCCTATTAAGATGCACAAAAATTCTTTCTGATTTGTATAAACTTCGGCCATCTGTTTCTTTTCCATTCTTTCTCTGCTAAGAGAGTATTAGAAAAAAACCAATGTCCTGATACATGAATCAGACCTTTTGAACTCTTCTTAATGTCTTTTTATATAAAGTAAACCTATGATCAAAGGGTAGGTCAGTAGTGATAAGATAAAACATAGTCATCGTAGGTCCTACTTACTTCCAAGTTCAAAACTTGCAATTCCTTTTTTTTTTTTTGGCTTGCAAGATGCTGAAGTGTTGGTAGCGTGCAGTGCCACCAATCAAGAAATAGGCAAACAAGTCTTGAGGATGGTTGTGCAATTTAGATCAGATCTCAGTTAATGGATGTTTAAGGAAAACTGGCAAGCATGCATTGAACTCCATTGTGTTCTCAAATTAGCATTTTAAAATTTACCCAGTAGGAATAAGATACGAGTTTGTTTTGCAGTCTGATGTGCCTTTATTCGATCAGTACGTGTTCTTTTTTTCCTTAGTTGCTCCCATTAAAAATTTTAATTAACTAATAAATTAATTTAGAAAAGAAAAGGCAACACGGGTTCTCTTGCGACTGTTATGATCGACAATGAAATTTGCCAAAGATATACAGAAATAAGAATTGAATTATAGTTCTGTTGTAGTAGTAAACAAACATAAGAGGGGAAGTAGGCAGCTTTGCTTGTGGTCTAAGCTCTTTTGCCTAATTTCTCAGGGGAAAAATGATGAATTTGGTAATTGAATGATAACTTGTTATTGGACGCGAGGTCTCTGGAACAAGCAAGTTGCAGCAGATGTCCTTGTGCATAAAAAGCCTACAAATTGGAACTGTTCTGTTCTTACAAGTCGTCAATTGCTCACAGGACGGTTTGGTCACACTTTTCAAGTCCATGTCATGTGAAATTGGAGCATACTGTATTCCTTGTGACTAAATGAGTTGACTGATTAAAAATATAGGAGATGAAAGTCTATCTGCTGCTAATCAGCTCTCCGTGTCACGTATCTTTAATTTGAAGCAACTGAGTTTGATGGATGTCACTTCACTTATTGTTTTCATGGTTCTCCTTATCCTTCAATCAAAGCTTAGTATTCTTACCATGATGGTTATGTATGTAGAAGGCGTCCACATCTGACTACAAAAACTTTGCCAAGGACCTGCTGCTTAGAAAGTAAGGAGGAAAAAGAACAGAAAAGGAAAGATTAGGCTGTTTTTGTGTTGACCCAGGTGGGGAAAGAGGGAAGAAAACAATTTTCTCACGCGATGGACACAAATTAATTCCACTAACTACTTGTCTTGGGCGAAAAGGAAAAGCTACCCAATCTTTTGAAGTAGATATTATTTTATTCCCTTTTTCAACTCTAAAATCCATTTTTAAGATAGATTGTTTTGAAGGCCGAAAGATGGTAGATAAAACTATATACCATTAATTAAACAACAGTGCACATATGTCCTCTGAAATTCCTTCTATCCAGAAGAGAGAATGCAAATGTTTTAGGTAGTTGACAATTACCTCTTCAATAATGGATAATTTAGGCTTAATTGAGAGTAACATAGGATTGCGTGAGGTTGTCAAAGATCATCCAAGCCCAAGTTTCCAGTAATGTTCAGGAACGCACCATTTACGTTCAAATATGTTTGGTCGCAAACCACTGGAAAGTCATGCCTTGCACGCAAAAAATGAAGTTTGAAGGAAGTCATCTATCTGATCTAACAACGTCCTGCTCCTACGCGCCGAATTGGAAAAAGAAGAAACTTGGGAGGATAAAGATTCTTTCAGCCCAAATTCAGCCAACACTAACATGGGCTTCAACGGTTATAGTTCGTTAGCAGATCAAAGTCTATCATGATATAGATGTAAACTGCCTCAACCTGAAGCATTATGCTCGGGTCAATCGGTGAACTTCCAAAAGTCTGAGATTGTGTTTAGTCTGAATGTACCCACTATTTTGAGGTCTCACATGTCATCAATCTTACACCACAAGAAAATAATAAATTTATGACAGAAAAATAGTGAAAGAATACAAGCCGTCGTTGTTTACCAATGGATAACATAACTACCTCGATAATTGTGTCGAGAAAATTTAATTTTAGTGACAGAACAATACCATCGGCAACACTACAAACAAAATAGGAATTGAGGACAGAAAAAGAACTTAAATGCCCATTGCCGATGGAATTAACATTTACATAGGTAAATTGATTGAAAATTTTAATTTACCGATGAGAATAATACCGTCATAAAAGAAGCGCGGGAATCGAACGCGGGTTAATGTATTTTGTTGTTATCAATGCAATTTAACGATCAAAAATTCCGTCGGTAAATTGAAAATCCTATACGACGTTGTGTGCTTGCGATTGAATATTATTAAATTGAAGAAAACGACGTCGTTTGGTGTTATAAACTCCCAAATCAATCCTCACCTCTCCCACCCCATCGTCAGCTCTCCTTCTCTATTCTTCTCCTCCCTGTTGAATCTGCGTCTTCTCCTCCGGTGTGTCGTCGTTCGTCATCGTTGGCGTCGTGGAACGGTGGTGGTGCATCGGAAAGGGTAGACATTGTTGTTGTTTGCTTTTGTTTTCCTTCCCATCCCCAACCCGTACATGTATATGCCATTAATAATGTGAACTTTTTTGTGTTTGCTTCAGTTATTTGTTTGGTATGTTTGAGTCTTTTGTGAATGGGTCAACATTTTAGGTTGATATGTTAGTTTTAGAAGGTTAAGTTCTCAAATTTTTTTTTGAAGTTTAGATGGTTTGTTGATGCATATGAGGTGTTTGATGAAATGTCTCATATGCATTTTGGTTAATTTGTGAAGATGGAGTTCCCTTCTTTAATTCTAATTTTTGTTAATTTTTTAAGTAGAAATATGAATCAATTTCTAATATTTCTACTTACTTTATTTATATCATTAGTTCATTTAAAAACATTAGTGAGACTTATAATAATCATGAACTAGTGAGAAAATGTCTTATGTCTTTATCAAAGGTTTAAGTATATTGCCATTACAAGAGCTAGTTAGATCACTCATTACCTATAATATATATATGAATGAATTATATGAAGAGGAATTAGCTCCAAATATAAAATGTATGGTGCTTCATACCTTTAGGATGAGAAAATTTATAGTGATGATAATTTCACAAGTGAAACTAATGAGGATGATATAAAGCTCATCATAAAAATTCAAGAAGTTCATGAAGAATAAAAACAAAAAATAATTAAAAAAGAAAAAGAAAGCACTTAATTAAGGTCACATAGGATGATGCTATTAGTTAAAAAAGTGAAGAATTTGAAAATATGATGTCAAGTACATTTTTTATGGCTAATAATTTCAAGGCTTCTTTTCCTCAAAATTTGATGATGATAATGATAATTATAATATTGAGTATACTTATATATTGAGTTTGTTGAATGCTTGAATGTCTAGAGGTCATAAGATTAAAAAGGAAGAAATTTTCTTTCAAGCATAAAGAAATTTTAAAGCTCTTAGATACATGTATGAATGAAAATTAACAAAATTAT
>JANIHY010000002.1:50033448-50047155 GCA_027479065.1 Erythroxylum brevipes
AAGATTTTTGAAAGTATGGTTGATGTAAACAGTAAACTAGTAAAATATACAGTACAACTGTATAATATATTAATATGGACTATTTTGTAATTTTTAAAAAATTTAGGGACTATTTTATAAATTTAAAAAATATCTCGAAACGGTACCCGGTACCGACCGATACTGGTACAGTTCCATTCTAGAGCCCGATTCGGTACCGAGTCCGGTACGGTATTCATAACTTTGAGTTCTAATCCCAATGAGTTATGAAAAAAAAAGATTTCACTTTTCAATTTGCAGTATAACTTGCAACAACAATGAACGCACTCTTACCAATTTTTTTAGGGACAAGGAGTTATTGGGAACAGATCTTCTGCTCCCATAACTTTGATACTCCTGTGCCCAAATATTTTTATCTATTCAATTTATTGTAATAAATGGATGAATGAGATTACAAAGAGGGGGCATAGAATGGTCGGAATCAGTATTTGGAAACTTAGATTGGACATCAAATCAGAGGTTTTATTGATCACCGATTTGACTGATTCGATCACCGGTCGAATCGGTGTGACGTTATAATTATGCAATAATTATATTTTATTATATATAATATTAATAATATTAAAAAATACAAAATGTACCAAATAATATAAAAAATATTAAAAAATAAAAAATAAAAAATTTATTGAACCAGTGGTTCGACCGGTTAATTGACCAGTTTTGACCAATTCTCACTAATTCAATTAAGAACCGATTTTAAAGAGTAAATCGGACCGAATAGTCGACTGGTCATCAGTCGAATTAATCGAACCGACCGGTCTGATCCGATTTTTAAAACAATGGTAGGAATAGAAGATATTTGCCGGGAGTTACTATTGTTATAAATTCAGACATCATATCTAAAACACCTTAAATTAACCAAAAGGAGGGAATGTTTAATAAGCGTCATGAACAACCAATTTACAAGAAAACAACCGCACAACAATATAAAATAATTAAAGGGAAAAATACTACATATATTCTTGATGACATAACGGTGTCCTAAATTCATACAAATCATAAACGGAGGAAGCCTGGGAGATAATATAACCATAAGAAAACCTTCACCTCCTCATTTTGTGCCTCTCTCATGCCCAATTTACAATGTAAACCAAATATTCGTTTGCATTGATTTTCCTATCTTATTATTTTTGGTTGGGTTCACTTAATAGAATGCCAGAACACTGTCACTTCTTACGTTAATGTCTCTCCCCACCAAACGCACTGCCACTACCACCGCCACCATCACCACCTCCACAACCGCCGCCGAAGACTTCAGCTTGCAAACCATGAAGAAGGCCAAGCCACTGGCCGTCTCCGCCTGCTCTCCTCTCGATACCTCCTCCAACAAAAATGGCCTCCACCAGTTCGCTGAAAACGACGTGGTCTTCGACCCCTCTACTATGGCTCTGGACGACGAAACCAAGCTCCACACCAATCATGCTCCTCACACCGCTGCAAACTTGGCTCGCAAAAAGGCCACCCTTCCTCAGCCTGCGAAGAAGCTCGTTATTAAGCTTGTTAAAGGTGCCTTTTTTGTGTTTCGTTTCCCTCGAATTCTTATTGTGATTTGGCAATGTCCCACCTGGGATTTGTTGTTTTAGATATTTAATTAGTTGAGGGTTTGGCTCAATTTGTTAATTTCTGTGGATGAGAGATTGGGTTTATGTCTTTTCTGGATTTCAGTAATAATTTAGTCGAATTTGGGATCTGGATCTTT
This sequence comes from Erythroxylum brevipes, assembly GCA_027479065.1. Lineage (NCBI taxonomy): Eukaryota > Viridiplantae > Streptophyta > Magnoliopsida > Malpighiales > Erythroxylaceae > Erythroxylum > Erythroxylum brevipes. The sequence continues at coordinate 50,035,187 of JANIHY010000002.1, forward strand.
ATTGCATTAACTATTCGGTTTCATTTTGGTAATCAGTTGGGTTATTGACTGATTAGAATGGTGCTTACATGGAAAATTGATCGGAGGATACTTTAAGCACTTTTATTTTTGGGATCAGGGTTGCCATTAGCAGTTTTCTTCTGCAGTTATTGGTTCTCAGTTTTGTATTACTTGTACATTTGTCTTGTGTTAAGGTTATTGTATGTTCAGGAGTTTGAAACTCTGGCTAAGTTAGGGTTTTTGTTAAGCGCTATGTCTATCTCTTGTTATATGATTTCTGCCTTACTGATTCCGAGAACTTAATGTGATTTAATGAAGCTTCAATATGGCCACTTTTCTGCTTTTCATCTTTGTACATAGTTCCATGTCATACTGTGAGGGGTATTTCAACGTCCACTTATTTCTGAAAATAATTTACGATGAAGTTAATCTTACGTGCCTATTGGTCTGGCTTTTCATTTCGGTAGTGGCAAATGCTTTTCTACACTGTCTGATACTTAACAGGAAGCATATCAGACAGTTTAGTTATCTGGTAGAAGGTTTCTTCTTGTTCTTCTTGTTTCTCATAACTCCCCCATCATTGCTTCCATTATTCTCGTGCATTTTGTTCATGTCAATAATTATGTTTAGATGTTGTTTGTACTGCCCTTTCTTTATTCATTTTCTGGATAGGTGAGATTTCAATCGTCGAATCTTTACAGCAGTGGATAAGCAACTGTTGTTGCAAAGTTTGTTCCTGTGGCTTTTATTTTTTAAGTGTGCAGGATGAAAATAATTTATTTGGCTTAATGCTTATACTTATAGCAATCCTCAAGACTGAGTGTACAGCGCATATCACAAATCTGCTAGATGTCCTTCATCTTGTTTTTTTTATATATTTTTTTTCCCGTATGAAGATAAACCAACACTCCCTAAGAACTTTGAGGTGGACACCTGGGCAAAGTTGCAGTCAGCTATCAAAGCTATATTCTTGAAACAACCAGATTCTTGTGACTTGGAGAAGCTTTACCAAGTAGGTTTTACTCTGTCCTGCACTCTTAGTAAACTAGAAGTTTGCTTATGTGATTCCTGTACTGGTCTTGGAATTGATGTACTTGTTTGTCCTCAGGCTGTTAATGATCTTTGCCTGCACAAAATGGAAGGAAATCTTTATCTGAGGATTGAAAAAGAGTGTGAAACACATATTTCTGCAGCCTTAAAATCTTTAGTTGGTCAAAGCCCTGATTTGGTGGTCTTCTTGTCCTTGGTTGAGAGATGCTGGCAAGATTTTTGTGACCAGATGCTAATGATTCGTGGCATAGCTTTGTATCTTGATAGGACATATGTGAAACAGACCCCAAATGTCCGTTCCTTGTGGGACATGGGTTTGCAACTTTTCCGGAAATATCTTTCTCTATCTCCAGAAGTTGAGCACAAAACTGTCACAGGCCTGTTGCGGATGATTGAGACGGAAAGGTAATTCTGTTTTCCTCATTATGCAGGAAAAATGAGAATATGCTTAGATATGACCCATTATCTAGAAATGTTAAGATTCAAAGTAAATTGAGTTTAGTTGGGGATGTAGTTTCTTTTCTTTGATAATATCACACCCCTAGATATGAATAGCCCGATATGCACCACCCCATACACAATTACTCACACACATATATGGGTGAATATATCTGCAGGTTGCATGATAAGGTTATGTTGTACATAGAAAAAAGAAAAAGCCATCAGCTTAGATTTGCTAAATTTTATTCCCTCAACAGATGTCTGGACACAGAGTAGTTCATGCTGTATTTCAACTCCTAACTGCACATATTAATTTGGCGAATAAGTAGAAGTTAAAATTTCCAGTTCTTATTGCATAACTTTTATGAGTTCCTTTAAATGTTTATCGCTGAGAGCTCCTTTGACTCTTTATATGAAACAGTCTGTATGTTCCCCTTTTTTGCATGGACAAATTGTTTCCATGTCTGAAATTTTAGAAGGAACTCTTCTTGGTGGTTTATGAAATGAAGAAACAATAGTTGCCATTTGAATGAGGATGCATGGGGCTTGCTTTTTAAAGTTTCATAAAGTTGGTAGATCTTATTTACAGGTTTCTGAGGGATCAAATTGAGTGGAATAAGACATGTCATTCCATACTTTGACATACAGAGTGTCTTGTACATCCGAATTTTGTGGTTTCTAACGGTATTTGATGACCAAAGAACTTAATTTCTTGGGATACTGGACTATAGATTGTTGTGAATGATTTAAATCTTTGACTCGATTTTCTGCTTTTTATTTTGCAGACTAGGTGAAGCAGTAGATAGGACGCTTTTGAATCACCTTTTTAAGATGTTTACTTCTTTAGGAATTTATTCCGAAAGCTTTGAGAGGACATTCCTTGAGTGCACATCTGAATTTTATGCTGCTGAAGGGATGAAATACATGCAGCAAGCAGATGTTCCAGATTATTTGAAGCATGTAGAGGTGTACTTTTCTCTTTCTTGATTCTTTTTGATGATTTTAGCTGGTTAGTTTTGCTCTATATGTCATTATTTGTTTAACATTCTGATATATTAACATGTTAACAATAGTATGTTTAACCTTAGAAAGTTCATTTTGCAGATCAGGTTGCATGAAGAGCATGAAAGAAGTTTAATCTACCTTGATGCAGGCACTAGAAAACCACTGATAGCAACTGCAGAAAGCCAGCTCCTTGAACGCCATATACCTGCCATTCTAGATAAGGTATGGAGGTGCTTTAGTATGTTCTTCTTTTGTGTATCTAGTGAAAGTTTGGTATGCCTAGAAAATCCTATCCTTGTTCAATGCAGGGATTCACAATGCTAATGGATGGGCATCGGCTTGAGGACCTTCACAGGATGTACACACTCTTCTTGAGATTGAATGCCCTTGAAGCATTAAGACAGGCCCTCAGTTTGTACATACGAAGAACTGGACAAGGTGTTATCCTGGATGAAGAGAAAGATAAAGATATGGTGTCCTTGCTGTTAGAATTTAAGGCTTCTTTGGACCGAATATGGGAGGAAAGTTTCTCCAAGAATGAAGCATTTTGCAATACTATAAAGGATGCATTTGAGCATCTAATTAATCTTCGTCAGGTTAGTCTAATTTCTCTTTGTTTATGTTTTGTGGTCTTTATGTTATATCTGCTTGTATGGAGAGAATGTGCCCCATATATCATAAAAAATTGTAATGTGAAGGGTAATTCAAAACAACTTGTAGTGTCTCAATCTGCAAAGATTAAGCACCGTCCGTAGTGGTTTTCATTGCTAACTGTTACATTTTCTATCCATCTTGTTGGGTCATGCTTGATTCTACAGGACTTAGGTATGCATCCTTCCATATATTGTGATATGATTTGCTAATCTTGAGAATGCTGTTTCTTTTATATATATATATATATCCTAGGACCTGCTCAACTGCAAGAGACTTAAACAGCCTTTGTGAACATTGTCTTGGTGCTGGAGAAATGGTTATTGAGTGTCATTCCATAGTTACAAGTTTGTCAATGCCTTCCTCATTTACCAAGCCCATAAACAAAGAACCTAACATTTCATTTGTGGATGATTCATGCTTAATCTCCCCATGATTCCCTGCGGATGTTTGTGTTAATGGAATTTCCTTTCTTAATAGCCAAAAGATTGTTGAACTCTTAATAGGGGCATAATTCTAGTCACTGAGTTATGATTTTCTTGTGTTCTTGTTTTAATTGTTGTGGCCAAGTTTCAGCTCAGCCAATTCTGTTGTTGATTTCGTAATGTTGTTATCTAAGAATCAAATTGTTTCCTCCCTTTAATAGAATCGACCTGCTGAGCTTATTGCGAAATTTTTGGATGAGAAGCTTCGTGCTGGAAACAAGGGTACTTCAGAAGAGGAGTTGGAGGGTACACTTGACAAAGTTTTGGTTTTATTCAGGTTCATTCAGGTAATGTTGTTTCTTTGTAATCCAGTATCAGCGGATTAAATCTTTAGCATGTGCTTTCAGTTGTTCTTGTCTCTTGGTTTTCTTGCATGATACTGAGGCGTGTTTCCTTTTTTGTCTTTTTCATGAAGGGCAAGGATGTGTTTGAAGCATTCTATAAGAAAGATCTTGCAAAAAGATTATTATTGGGGAAAAGTGCTTCTATTGATGCAGAGAAATCCATGATATCAAAGGTTAAGTGGTGAAAAGTTTCTGAATATATAATTTGGTAAATCCTTCTTCTACCAATGATATTAACAAGATTGTATTTCTATTGCAGTTGAAGACTGAGTGTGGCAGTCAGTTCACTAATAAGCTAGAGGGAATGTTTAAGGTGAGATACTATTGTCGATGCTTCTGTTGGAAAACTCTTATGGTCGTCTATTGGCAATGAGTTTTATTAAGTTGGGATTGGATTATAGCACTGTGCATGCTAATTTTATACTTTTTGAAGTGTTATAAGCTTGGAATAGCTCCAAAAAATAAACTGTTTTTTCTGTTGTATGTTTTCTGAGACAAGTCTATGATGTGCTGGCTTAATAGCTGTCAGACCTTGGAATGGCAACAAAAATATGTTTTACCTCTTTAAAACACATTGTTAGATGCCATAGTGGAAATGGTTTTGACTCTACAAAAAGGAATTTCGTATCTGTTTCTATTTGAATACTTTCAAGATATTTCACCATATTTATAAGCATTCAAGATGAGTGATAGATAATAATGCTTGTTGCCTTTACCGTGCTGTTCTTATGAGGGAAGCATTGCTTGCTATGACGTTTGCATTTGCAGTTCTTTTTCTTTTTACTGTTTCTAAATGTCAATTATGAGCTATCATCATTACTTGGAGTTTGTTTAATATCTATTTGAGTTCTGTTTCCAACTGTTTCTATCTTTGTTTCTAACCATCTTATCTTTCACAGTCATTTACACAAAACTACACGAACCTTGATACCTTGTCTGATTTAAATTGTTGAAATTGGTGCATTATTGTTCTTTATGGTGATTCATTTTCAGGATATTGAACTGTCGAAGGAAATAAATGAATCTTTCAAACAATCATCTCAGGCCAGGACAAAGCTGCCTTCTGGGATTGAGATGAGTGTTCATGTCTTAACGACAGGGTGAGTTGAGATCCAATTGTATTTGACAAGCAGATGCCTGGCATATAACCCTGCTGAATTTTGTTTAATCTTTGAATGGTTTCTATAGGTATTGGCCTACTTATCCACCCATGGATGTTAGGCTTCCTCGTGAGTTAAATATGTATCAGGTTGGGCACAAATACATTTTGGTTTTTTTCATTGTCAAAGTTGTTCAAAAATCGACATCAAAGTTCTTTTCTCTTTTTGTGACAGGATATTTTCAAAGAGTTCTACTTAAGCAAATATAGTGGTAGACGCTTGATGTTGCAAAATTCACTGGGTCATTGTGTTTTGAAAGCTGAGTTTCCAAAAGGCAAAAAGGAATTGGCAGTTTCCCTATTCCAGGTTGGTCCATTTTTTTAATGCACCATATTCCTCTGGCCATTCACTGTTTGTCTTTCTTTTGTTGGCCCATTCAAGGGCATGATCTAATAGTTTGGCATTTCTATCTGTTTCTCCAGACCGTTGTTCTGATGCTGTTTAATGATGCCCAAAAGCTTACCTTTCAAGATATCAAAGATGCCACTGGCATAGAGGACAAAGAATTGAGGAGGACTTTGCAATCTCTTGCATGTGGTAAAGTTCGTGTCCTGCAAAAGGTGGGTAGTGTTCATTTGTGTTGCTGATGTATTAGCATTTTGAATTACTGAATTCTTTTCTTCTGAAATAAGGTGACTACTTGCATAAAAACTTGGATTTTCATCAATTCATGTTTCCTAGTTCCAATGGAAGCACGATTCTTTCATTTCCATTTTCTGGGAATTAATGAGGTGCACATATTATTAAATTGATTATATAGTTTGTCAGGTTTGAAAGATTTTTTTTTACCTCCAGGCTGTTGCCTGTGTTGTTCTATTTTGATCACAAGGAGAGGAATAGGAAGGCCGAATAGGACATGAATATGAAAATGAAAAACCTCTTTTAAGTACATGCTCCGCCAGTGGTAGTTGTTTGTAATATTCCTCTTCATTGTTTGTTTTCCAGGTGCCAAAAGGGAGGGATGTGGAGGATGGTGATGAATTTGTTTTCAATGATGGATTTACGGCACCACTATATCGTATTAAGGTAGTTGCATTTATATTGATTCTGTAGCTCCCATTAAATAGCATCAAGCTGATATCTATCCGAAGTAAAATACATATTTTGTTCTTGACAAAGTCTTTGCGTGGAAGTAATTGACCTGCATGCTTTGTTTTAATCTTATATTGGGGCCCTAAGCTAACACTCAATCGGAAATGCAGGTGAATTCTATCCAGATGAAGGAAACAGTAGAGGAAAACACAAGCACTACTGAGAGGGTATTTCAGGACCGACAGTATCAGGTTCATCTTATAAATATCATTTAGAATCGAATTATCTGAGCTGTTGAGCAACTTGGTAAACTTGGAAAATAACAAATTGACGCTGCATATGTTGCAGGTTGATGCTGCCATTGTTCGGATAATGAAGACAAGGAAAGTGCTAAGTCACACACTATTAATAACTGAACTGTTTCAACAGGTAATATACTTGACCTTACTATGAGAGAGGTTCTGCCCAATATGAGCCATTTGAAATTTGATGAAAAATTGACCTTTTTGGGTTGAAAAATGAAATAAGCATCATAAATGATACGAGTGGGAATGAAATAGAGAGTTAAAGAAGCCTTTGTATTTGGATGAGAATTTCTTTTCTCTTGTTGGCAGCTCAAGTTTCCAATAAAGCCTGCTGATTTGAAGAAAAGGATAGAAAGCCTGATCGATAGGGAGTACCTGGAGCGGGACAAGAACAATCCACAAATATACAATTACTTGGCTTAACCCTTTGTAGATGCTGAGTGGAATTTATATCCATCCTCTTGTAAAGGCTCAACATTTCCCTGTCAAGATTGATGTACAGAAAGTTGTAATTGTTTAATGTTCGTATGGTGACTTCTGTAAGTATATATATAAAGAAAAAAGATGTTTAGGCTCTCTTTTTGCTACTTCTGTTTTTTGTTATGGACTTTTGAGATAGGAAAATAAAAAGAATATTACATGAGTGAGGGTGATAGAACTAGATGGAAGCCAGATTGGATTTCCATTTCTTTTACGTGTAAATTTGATGGTATCAATGTAAATAGGAAAAAAAAAGAATATTACATCAGTGAGGATGATAAAACTGGAAGGGAGCCAGATTGGATTTCCGTTTCTTTTACGTGTAAATTTGATGGTATCAATGTAAACATGAATTGCTTAGACAGAGCATATAACATAACAGCTGAGGTCTTTGCTGTCCTCTTTCTTTCTTTCTCCCAGCACCCTAAGTCTTCATACGCATGGTTAGTGTATTTCGTTTGTTATGATTCATGAAGTTTAACTTCGTTTTGTTCGGTCTATGACATTTAGGTAGTTGATTTTTAGAATTCAAAGCACAAGAAAAGGGAATTTCAATACCTCGGCATTTTGGTTGTTTATTAGGATGAAAGGTTCTTATGGCAATTGACACGTTCTGCACGTTTTAAAGTCTACAAGAAGAGGTTTGACTCAAAAGAGTCTTCCAGGATTCTCCTTAAAATTTGGAAGATGAAAAGAAGACTCTAGAAACTTCTAGAATGTGGTGGAGTCTTATAGAAGACTCTGGAATATTCTAGAATGTTGTGGAACCTTATGGAAGATCCCGGAAGCTTTTGGAATATGGGAGAATCTTATGGACGCTTGTGGAAGTTTATGGAACATGGTAGAATCTTCTGGACCATAATGGAAGAAGGTAGAATGCCATAAATAGTGTAAGATGTATGTAGAATAGTGAATATAAGATATAGGATGTTTACAAATGAAGTCACTGATGCTATTCATGGTCTTCCATCTTCTAAATGGATGGTTATAATTTGTTTGATCTAATGACTTACATTGAATATTCTACATTCAATATTCAAGAAGAAGCTTTCTTATAGGCACTCTCCAGCTTTCCTTTAATCTCTTAAGTTATTTTCTAATTGTACTAGTCTTATACCTAGCATTTTCAAGTAAGGTTGATTTAGTGTAGTAGAATAACACTCAAGTATTGCATGGTTCATTGGTAAGAAGTCCAAGTCTGTGACAGTTGATATCAGAATCAGGTTGAAGATGTTGGGAACATAGAGTGAGATCACCAACTTCGAAGGTTCAAAGCAATCAAGGAAAAGGAGAAGGTGGAGCCTACAATAGTTGAAGGGTAAGAAAAGTTTGAGGAAATAGACCAACACATAGAGGGACTTGAGAATGGGAATGAAGAAATCTGTAAGGAGATGCAAAGTTCCTTGAATGTTGCCACATCAAAATGTCACAATCGTGTGAAGGTTTTGGAAGAGTCTCTCCAACTTGAGATTGCACTTCTTAAAGAGGAGCTTGTAAAAGTTGTGGCGGAGTTCAAAGAAACAAAAGAGGAGTTAGTTCTTTGTATAAAGGTCATCGCTCAAGCGGGAAGCAATTTTGTGCCTATGGTGGTCTCCACTTCTTCAAAGGTAGACATTCCTAAACCAAAGACGTACTGTGGGTCGAGAAATGCAAAGGAGATGGATAATTTCATATGAAGCTTGGAGCAATATTTCAAGGTTCTTAACATAGACAAGGATGCCATGAAGATTAGTAATGCTACTCTTTACCTTTAAGATGCCGCTTTGGTATGGTGGAGGAGGCGACATTGTGACATTGACAGGAGCATTTCCACCATTGAAACATGAAGTGAGTTTAAGAAGGAACTTAATCGCCAATTCTATCCTTAAAATGTTGAAGAAGAAGCAAAAGCTAAGCTAAGGTGCCTCTAACAAAGGGCAAGCATTCGAGAGTATGTGAAGTAGTTTTCCGAGGTACCTCTTGAAATTCTTAACTATCTAGATAATTCTTTGCATTTAAGGATGACTTGCAAAATTGGGTAAAGATGAAGATTCAAAGATAATTCTACTTTTAAAGAATGGGGGAGATGCCACCAAAGCAAAGAGAGTCTTCATAAATCTGGTAAGTTCGAATTTAAAAACTCTAAAGATAATTCTACTTTTAAATGTTTCTTTTTTGAAGGACCATAGAAGGCAAGAGGTTGCTTGAAGAAAGCAAAGCCCTCCGTCGTAGTAGAAGAAAGGGAGGAATAAGAGAAGCAAAGAGAGGAGGCAAAGATGGTCTCTTTAAATATCCTTAGCACCATTAAAGCAAAAATTGAAGTTCCTAAAATTGAGAAGAAGGGGCGTTTATATGCCGAGTTGAAGGTTGGAGGCCAAATAACAAAAGTATTGGTAGTTACTGAAGCTTCTAACAACTTCATACAAGTAGAAGAGGCAAATTGGCTGAACATCAACTATAAAAAAGAGCAAGGTTGGCTCAAAGTGGTAAACTTGGAGCCAATAGCCACTTTTGGAGTTGCTAGGGATGTCAAGGTATGTATTGGAGAATGGTGTGGTTTAGTGGATTTCTCTATAGTTCCCATGGATGATTATCCTCTAGCATTTGGTATGGAATTTATCGACCACGTTAAGGCTATATTTATTCCTTTCACCAATACCATATGCATTTTGGAGGAAGGAAATACTTGTATGCTACCTTTATCGCGTGAAGGAAGTTTATCCACCAAATAACTATATGCCATGCAACTCTCTGAAGGCATAAAAAAGATGCAACCCTCATATTTGGTGGTGCTAAAAGAGGAAGGAGAAGAATCTTCACAAATGAAGTTCCCCAAAGGGATCTCCAATTTCCTTGAGGAGTTCAAGGATGTTACGCCTCTAGAATTACCAAAAAGGCTCCCACCAAAATGGAACTTGAATTATAAGATCGAGTTGGTGTAAGGCGCTACCCCACCTGTGGCAGTACCTTATTATATGGCACCTCCCAAACTTGAGGAGTTAGGGAAGCAGGTTAAGGAGCTGTTGGATGCAGGTTATATCCAACCTTTAAAAGCTCCATATAATGCGCCTGTTCTTTTCCAAAAGAGGCACGATGGTTCTCTCTGATTGTGTATTACTATCGGGTACTTAATAAGATTACTGTGAAGAATAAGTATCTCATCCCATTAATTGCCGACTTGTTTGATCAACTTGGTGAAGCGACATAGTTTACCAAGCTTAGCTTGAGATTGGGGTACTATCAAGTGAGGATCGTGGAGGGAGACGTACTAAAGACTATTTGTGTTATGAGGTACAGCTCCTTCGAATTCTTAGTCATGCCTTTTGGATTTACTAAGACACCTGCTACATTTTGCACCCATATAAATCATGTTACTACCCTTCTTGGACAAATTTGTTGTGGTATATTTGGATGATATTTTAGTATATAGTAAAACATTAGAAGAGCATGCTATGAATTTACAACAATTTTTCCAAGTATTAAGAGTTATACGTGAAGAAGGAGAAATGTAATTTTGCACAACATAAAATCAAGTTTTTGGGGCACATTGTTGGAAGGGACAAGCTACGGATGGAAAAGTCTAACATATAAGCCATATATGATTCGGAGCCACCAAAGAGGGTGCCAAAATTGCATTCCTTTCTTAGTCTCATCAACTACTGTCAAAATTTCATTAAAGGAAATTCCTCCCTCACTTCTCCACTCATCGATCTATTGAAGAAGAATAAAGCATGGAATTGAGATGCAAGGTGTGAAGAGGTATTTGAGGCTTTAAAGAAGAAAGCGACAGAGAAATTTGTGTTGGCACTTGTCGACTTCACTGAGCCATATGAGGTACAAACTGATGCCTCAAAATTTTCACTTAGTGGTGTTTTAGTGCAAGATGGAAATATCCAATTGCTTACTAGAGTTGTTAGCTAAATGATGCTGAGTGTCACTGCATTTTCCAAAAGAAGGAGATGGCTGCAGTGGTGCATTATTTGCGAACTTGGAGACATTACTTATTACGATCTAAGTTCCTGGTGAAGATGGATAATGTTGCCACCAGCTATTTCCTCACACAAGAGAAGTTAACATCAAAACAAGTTAGATGGCAGACCTTTTGGGCAGAGTTTAACTTTGTGATGGAGTACAAGCCTAAAAAGGCCAACTTGATTGTTGGTTCCCTTAGTAGAAAGGGGAAGTTTGATGTCATCACAAGTCCAAGTTTTCCTTTAGTTTTCTAAATAAAAGAGGGACTTGAGTAAGACTTACAAGCCAAGACTTTAATGGAGTTTTCTAGACGTAGGGAGATATGGATCCAAGAGATTTTTACATCCTCTGCATTATTAGTGGTGTTAAAATAGATTGGACATTTGCTGATTTAGGGGGGAGTATAAATATGATGCCTTAAACCTTAAGTCAAAAATTAGGGTTAGGAGAGATATAACCCTCTAAAATGCTCGTGAAGACAGAGGATAGATCAGTCCATCGGTTGAAAGTTATCATTAAAAATGTGCAAGTTTAGGTTGAAAATTTTACCTTCTCCTTAGACTTCTTCATTTTGGATATAGAAGAAGATGTGAAAACCCCAATGGTCTTTGGAGGACCATTTTTAGCCACCGCTTATTCAATTATTGATGTTGATGGGGTGAACTGATTTTGAGAGTAGGTTATAAGTAGATGACCTTAATTATTTCTAAGAACGAGAAAAGTTCTCCCCTACCTATGGCCATCATAAAAAGAACCAAGTCTCGAGGAAAAATGGAGCATATTGATGCTTATAAGGGTTCACATGGGAAGGAAAAATCGCGAAGGAAAAGGTAAAAGAAAGTGAAGAAGAATGCCATAACCTGGTAGCTCATGTGCAAAGTATGATATCTATGATTGCGCTACCAATGCACAACTTGTTTAAACCACCCTGAGAAAAGAAAAGCGTCGAGCTATTAACAATAAAAGAAGCAATACATAGGAGGCAACCTGTAGCACCCCACTCCCGACGAGACCCGAACCCGACATCAACAGTGATATCTGAGCCCGTGACCCGCGAGGGTGGCG
>JANIHY010000002.1:50323843-50334241 GCA_027479065.1 Erythroxylum brevipes
CATATGGATTATTAGCGAAATTTTCTGGTAGTGAACCTTTAGCGTGGGATACGCGTCGGAGCAACCTTCGGGCGTCCTGATGTGTACCCTACGGTGAGGGGGCGCTACAGATTTTGTTGATCTTTTAGGAGTCCTATACCTTAAGATGGATGGGCACTTCTTCTTTTGGAGTAATAAGCAAACTAATAGATGATTCCTCAATAAAAAGCTAGACTAAGCTATGGTTATTTAGGCATGGTTACAACAATTCCCAAGAAACAAGGCCTCTTTCTTAGACCTTATCTTCTTTGAACATACCCCAATGAATGTGTGTGATTTATTCTTAAAGGTGAAAAGATGCTCTCCCTTTAGGTTGAACAATTATTTGGTTGAAGTGGAGGGATTCCAGGATTCCTTAAAGAAAGGAGTGACAACTAATGTAAAAGGAACACCCCAATCTGTGCAAAATCTTAAGATAATCAAGGAAGGATTAAAGTCTCTCAAGAAACATATAAGAGAGAGCACCTTTTAAGCCATTACAATAGCCAAAGGCAAGCTCTCCCAAGTTTAGAATATCCTTTCTTATAATCAAGAAGTCAGCTCTCTCTTATCTTTGGAGAAAACTACTTTGAAGGAATACTTATAAGCTCTGAATAACCATGCCAATTTATTGGAGAAAAGGGCCAAGATTAAGTGACTCAAGGAAGGAGATAAGAGCACGAAATTTTTCTTTAACTCCCTAATTTCCAGGATGAATTCGAACCCTATTAAGGCAATCATGGCATAGGATGGGAGAATAATATGCAAACAAGAGGAATTGTTGAAAAAGGTTGAGAGGTATTTCAAACAATTCTACTGCTCTCAAAAGATAACAATACATACTCATCTCTTAGAATATGTTATTCAAACTAAATTATCTGAAGAGGAGAAAGAATCATTAATTAAGAATGTTGAGGATTCTGATAAAAAAGGTAGTCTTTGAAGTGAATCATAAAAAAGCACTAATGCCAAATGGATTCGATGGATTTTTTTAGAAGGCATGGCCTGAGATAGGTCTAATGGTGAAAGAAGTTGTTAAAGAACTCTTCTCTTTAGGAATTCTTTTGAAGGAAATCAATAAAACTTTTCTTTGTTTGACCCCCTAGCTAAACAGCCTAGCATCTTTGGAGGACCAAAAGCTAATAGCTTGCTCCAATTTCCTTTAAACAGTGATAGCAAAATTAATTACTAATAGACTAAAACTGGTGTTGGGATCCTTGGTTAGTGATAACTAATGTGCTTTTATGTAGGGCAAGCCAATAAGAAATAACATCTCCATAGGCAGGAACTCCTTAAATGCTACTCAAAGAAGAATTCTCCAAAGAATTGTGCCTTTAATATTGATTTTTAAAAGGCATTTGATAATGTGGAATGGAACTTCATATTAAGACTTCTTGAAGTGATGGGTTTTCTAAGTTCATTAAATAGATTAAAGCTTATATTACTTCTCCATATTATGCCATTCTGGTCAATGGAACTCTAGCAAACATCTTCCATGGTGAAAGAGGGCTTGTGCAGGGGGATCAATTGTCACCTTATCTTTTCATATTATGTATAGAAGTCTAACTTCTCTCTTTAAGTACAATATTGGCAAGAGAACACATTTTGAGCATCACAGCAAGTGCAAGAAAGTCTCTTTGGTAAATTTGTGTTTTACAAATGACTTATTCTTATTCTCAAAGGCTAATGGGGAATCAATTAATCTCCTAATGTCTACTTTAAATCAATTTAGCTCTATGTTTAGATTGACTATCAACTATGTCAAATGCCACTTTGTTTTATCTAAAAGTGCAGACCAAATGTAAGGAAGAATATTATCTACAATTGGAATGAGGAGAAATCAATCCCCTTTATGCTATATAGGCTTAACATTCACAACCAAAAGGATCTAGTTTAATGAATGTTATCCTCTCATTCAAAAAATCCAAAAGAGATTGACTTCTTGGACTAACTGAGCCCTATCATTTGGAGGTAGGCTATAATTAGTCAACTCAATTCTCAACTCCATGCATATCTATTGATCTTTTAATATGGTGCTAGTAAAGGGAGTTATTAAATCAATGAAAAACTTTTGAGGATTTTTTATAGGGAGGTTGTGACTTTAATAAGGGACATGTCAAAGTAAAATGGATTGATATTTACATACCTAAGGTGGAGGGAGGTATAGGAGTTATTCCAATAAAATCCACTAATAAAGCTCTCTTGATAAAGAAGTTCTGGTTCATCTTGCAAGTTAAGGAAACTCTATGGGTCTCTCTTGATAAAGAAGTTCTGGTTCATCTTGCAAGTTAAGGAAACTCTATGGGTCAAATGGTTCCATAGCTATGTCTTAAAAAGGAAGAGCATATAGGTTGTTAACCTTAAGACTTCGCATTCTTGGTTTCTAACATAGCTATTGAGGTTAAAGGAAGATTTGAAACTTGAAATTTCTTGTCAAGTAGGGAATGGAGTAAAGGCTAGTTTTTGGTATGACAACGAAACATGAAATGTCCCCCTAATCAGTAATTAGATTGCCACTCAACTCTTGAGCCATCTCCCTTCAACTGCCAAGGTTAAATCCTTTATAAAGGAAGGGCAGTAAATGGAATTCCTAAGGGAACGTCAATTCCTAAACCCATCTATCTTCCTAATTTGATGTCTCCTAATAAATATATTTGGAGAAACCATCCTCAGGGTCATTCATCACTGAAAACTGTAAAGAATGGTTGATTCAAAGAAATGACAAAGTTGACTGGCATGGAATAGTTTAGCATAAAGAGCTACTACCTAGCTCTTCATTCATTCTATGACTAACAGCTAAAAACTAGCTAAGTATAGTAGATAGGATTCCCTTCCTTATTCACAATGAGGATTATGTCTTGTTTAACTCTAGAAGAGAAAATAAGGACCATTTCTTTTTAAAGTCTCTTTTCTTAGGGACATTTGGTAATAGATCAGATCAAATGCCTTTAGGATTTAAACACTCATCAATATATAGGGATTATGCAATGGTTTGAAGTATATTTCGCATCCTAATACAATTGTCTATCTTATTTCCTTTACGAGTTACATTAAGGAGATATGGATTAACAGAAACCTCAGAAGGTTCCAAAACACATGTAGAAGTCAACAAAAAGTTTTTGAGTGTCTTTATACTAAAATCAAAGAACAAATTATCTCCTCAAAATCCATTAAGAAACGCTCACCTCATTTAGCCAATTATGGAGAATATAACCAAGTATGTTAATCTTGTGTGGAAAAAGAATTTCAATATACATAGCATATAAAGAAATGGAAAGAATAATATGGAGGGCTTACCTTAAGGAGATAGGCGGAGCAGCGACAAAGGATACTAGGCTTGCATGCAAACCCACCTACTGTTAAGGCTAGCAATCGACAGACTAATGAAGGAAAGTGCCATAAGACTGCTTTAAGAACTAACATAAATCTAAAGTCTGAGTAAGATTATATGGAAAGGAAATTAGAGATGAGACTTTGAGTATCTTCCTCAGTTATTTATGCCCTAATTATATTATTCATCTAATGTAAGGGCATTAATAGTGGGCTGATTATAATTTCACTTTCTACTTACTAATTAATTTTTTTTAATTTCTTAAAAAATATGTTTCAAAATAAACTTTACGGCTTTTTATCTCTGAAACTACTAGAAAACTAACAGCCAAATTATTCAAAGTTCCACCTTCTTCTGACTTTGTGAATAATAAAGATTTCTCTAATCCATTAGTAGACACTATACGTAAGTGTATGCTTCTCTATTTTAGTATTCTTGAATATTCTTTAGTTTCTTTCATTCCATATTGTATACACAAAGTGATTCAGGTTAAGGCTTAAACTTTTTTTCATCTTTCCTCATTCTTTTATATTGGTTTTTAGACCATACTAAGATGTTATCCTAATCAACTACTCGATAAAACAGATTATGCTATGTTGCATTTTAGCCCATATGGTAATTGGGAAGTTACACTGGAAGAAAAGATGATTTATAGATTCAAGCACAATGTTGCGTAAGATACAGATTTGATCACTGATTCCCTTAAGCCTATCTTTGGTTTTGAATCTCCCTCTAGCAGCTAACCAAGACACAAAGGATGATATGGGTATTAAAAAAGCTTTCTAAACAATGTTATACCATGGAATGGTAGGAAATTTAGGTCAGATAGCATTTAAGTAAGAAGAGATGGTAAACTCACCATTTTTATTAACAAACTAGGTAGCTTTATCCTTCATTGTGGAGTTGGGCAAGTAGTTGGGATAATGGTTCAACAGTCTATCAACCCCTTGCTAGTTACTATCCAAGAATTCTGAAAAATGACATTAGAAATTCGAGTTCAGATTGCACTCTAGAACTGAGTGCTAAAAGATCTCTTCTCATAACTAGAGGACTCTGAGTAGCCTAGTTATCAAACTAGAACCAAACATCTTCACTGTTACCAATTTAAATTTTAATGCATATATAATATATCTTTCCTAAGCATTAGAATGAAAGGCCAAGAATGATCTTTCTTTTTACCTATTTACCAGAAGCTAGAATCCCTCAAGTAATATTTGTTAGCCCGTTTGCTCCAAAGTGCATCTTTATCATTAAAAAACTTCCATATTTTCTTAGCCACTAGCTTTGTCTAGATCAGCTATAGTAAGACAAATCTTAGTCCACCCTCTTATTTTTTCCAGCAAAGTTGTTCCTATTTGATTTTGACTCTCTTAGGATTCTCAACTTTTCTAGACCAAAGGAAGTTCGTAATGCATTTTCCATCTCCTTATTGATCTTCTTGGGCTGAATAAAGTGAGAACTCCAATGATTGTGGAGATTATTTAGCACTAAAATGATAATCTAAACCCATCCAACTTGAGATAGAGCTCTATTTGCCAATCATTTATTTTCTTCTTAAATTTCTTCAACAGCAGAATGCAATCTTGAAACTTTGGCTTCTCAGAAAAGATTAGAACTCCAAGGTATTTGAAAGGAAAGTAGTGGACATTTAACCTAAAGATGTTCTTTAGACTGTCATATTAAAAACATTAGAAGAGAAGTACACCTTACTCTTTAATAAGTCAATGCAAAGTCCAATGATCTTGCAGAACTTAAGGAGAGATTTATGCAAAAGTGAGATGGAGTTTTGATCAGCTACATAGAACCTTATTAGATCATCTACAAATCTAAGATGAGTAAGTTGAATATCTTTGCATTTGTAATGAAATATGAAACTAAAAGGTCTAGATGTGTTCAATTTGATTATTTTGTTAAGAATCTTAATGGAAATATCAAACAAGTAGGGAGAAAGATGGTCACCCTGCTTATCCCATTAGAACCTTTAAAAAACTTGCTTAGGGATCTATTAATAAGCACACTATAAGAGGGAGTTGAGAGGCATTCTTTGATCCAATTGAGGAAATTGATATGAAATCTAAGCCATTCAAGACCAGAAAAAAAAAGAAATTCCATTGAAGACTGTCAAATGCTTTGGTAATTCAATAACACAACTTTTAATGGACAAATTGTTATTATTATCCCTCATCAGCTCCTGCACTATTACAATGTTGTCTAAGATGGTTCTGCCTAAGATGAAAGCTCTTTGGGATAAATGAATCATTTTCTTTAAAGGATCCTTTAATTTGTTAGCTAGCATAATAGAAATCACTTTGTATAGAGTGTTACAACAAGAAATAGGTCTAAAGTCATTTAGGTAGTTGGTATTAGGAACTACGGGAATCATGCATATGTGAGTTGCATTAATCTTCTTCAACCATTTTCCTAAGTAAATGAATTCTTAGATAACCTCAACTAGCAGCTTATAAGTGATATTCTAGATGCTTTGAAATAAATGAGCATTATACCCATTAGGGCCTGGAGCCTTCCTTAGGTTGAGGCTAAACAGAACTCCCTTGATTTCCTGATTAGTTGTTGTCCGCTTTAGTATTTCCAAATTCTCCTAAGTGATAGGAGGGCCAATCAACTCTACTAGATCCTGCGAGTTGAATAGACTTGAAGGGCTAGAAACTAACAAATCAACATAGGATTTGAGAACCATTTTTGCAATAGAGGATTTATGAATAACTATTTTATCATTTCCATTAAGCAGGCAGTAGAGTTTGTTATAGCTTCTTCTTTTGAGGACAAAGTTGCAAAAAAACTCGTTATTTAAATCTCCTTCTTTTTAACCAAATGATTTTTGCCTTTTGCTTAGCAAGGAATTGTGTTTAAGAAGATCCTTGATATAAAGCTTTGGATCTTTTTTATCTTAGTAGTTTTTAGTGCTTGATTGATGGGAAAAAAAGCAAATTAGTGCTTGATTGATGGGAAAAAAAGGAAATTAACTTTTTGTGTTTTTTTTAGCGTATCCTTGGGAATTTGCAATATGAATGCAGTAGGACGACATCCTAATTTAAGGAAATTCTTTAACCTGTTTCCTAAAAGCTGGAGTTTCCTTATAAGTTGAAAGGACTTACAACCTATAATCCTATTATCCCAAACTTCATTAACTAACTTTATGAATCCCTCCTTGTTAGTAAGGAAGTTGAAAAATCTAAAAGGAGCATTGATGTTTTTTAAGGATGAGAAATTTTGAATTTCCATATAAGAGTGATCAGATCACAAAGAAGGGCTAATAATAACAAATGAATTGGGTAACTTCCTCAACCAGCTTTGATTTTTTAATATTATGTCAAGTTTATTCCTGACTAAGGATCTGCCCATTTTCTTACTACCCCATTTGAAAAGATTTCCAACAAACTTTAAATCAGTAACATCCACCTTGTTAACTGCTTTTTCTAACTCATTACCTAATTTGGAAGGGTTCAATCTTTCTCCCCGAGCTTCTGAAGGCTATAAAACACAATTGAAATCACTTGTTAGAATCCAAGGCCCTGACAATGAACTTCTAATGCTAATAAGATCTTCCCATAATTCAATTCTTTGAAATTCAAAATTGGAAGCATAAATAATGAAAATGTCAAAAGTATGATCTTAATTTTCTAGCTTGTACTTAAGATGAACATATTGATCCGAGCTACTTTAAACTACAACTTTTTCTTTCTCTTTTTTGAATGCATAAATAATTCTGCCATTATAGTGATGCTTATGATTAGATCCAAAATCCTAATCTTTGCCTAGAAATTTCATAGAATTTTGTAGCTTGTGAGCTTTGATTATAGTCTTTAGTAGTCCCAAAATAATAGTATGTTTTTCCAAAATAATGTCTGAGATCCTATCTTTTATGGGATTCATTCATACCCTTAATATTCCAAAAAAAAAAACATAAGGTTAGATGTGGGGAACTAACAGCCAACCCCCTTAGGTTTCCTTCTCTTTCTCCCTGATTTCCTATTAGTAGTAGGAGATAATTGCTCAATATGCTCCAATTCTAAGTTTTCTGGAAGTTCATGATTAAAATTCTCCACCATAATTTCAATGAAACTAGGAATTGATTCAATGTCATCACTATCCCTTATTTCACTCTACTTTCCTTCAGGTTCTGTAGCCTTATCTTGTTTAACAATCTGTGCTAGATCCTACTTCTGGAGCCCAACATTTAGAATCATAAAACGTGGGTTTATACTAATGAAATATCCTTAACCATCATTATTCCTCCTCTGTTTATCTTCATTCTCTGATACCATAAGTGTCGGGCCCCATTTTCGAATCATTCTTATACTGAAGCAAATATTTTGTACTCAAATTCCATCCAAAAATTGAAAGTATTAGGGACTGAATTAAAATTATATTCCTCCAGATAATTTGAAGCTCCATGTCTCTAGTTTATTTAGAAACAAAAATCATCTCATTCGGAGCTCTACAGGTCAAAATGCCATCAAAATACCGAAATATGTTCAGTAAAATATTCAATTCATACTCTTCCATCCCATACCCTTACTTTGATTCAATCAATACTCTTAAAATCAACATTAAAAGCTATAAAAATTCATTGAGAAGTATAAGGAAATGTGTTAGGAATCTATTAGCTCAAGAATCACTTCATTTGGAGGTCGGATAACAAAGCTATGGCCGCATGAATCAAACAAGGCTTTGTCCTCAATCATATTGAACCTATTTCGGGACAATTAGCATAACTTGCTCTATAGATATCAGATCAAGGTTATTATTAGAGGGTTACAAATAGGATTTCAATATCTACAACTTTTATGAAGACGTTGAAGTGATATTTTGTCATGTAAAGGGTCAAAACTAGTCCAAACGATACAAGATGAAGTACCCAGAAGAAGGTTATGAACAATACACAGAAGATGTCTTACAATTAATATAACTTTCTCTAGAGATATCAGATAAAAGTCATTTTTGGATAGTTTGACTTCAATATCTACAAATTTCATGAAGACATTGAAGCGAGATTCTGTCATCTACAAGGTCAAAATTGGATTAGACAATAGGGTCAGATGAAACCAAATAAGGGTCAGATGAATCCGAACAGTTGTCATATCTTTCTCTAGAGATGTTAGATTAAGGTGATCATTAAACGGTTTGAAATAGGACTTCAAGATCTACAACATTCATGAAGACCTTGAAGACAAATTCTATCATCTACAGGGTCAAAATTGGACCAGACAATAGGATCAGACGAAAGCAAATGAAAGGTCAGACAAATTGGAACAATTGTCATAACTTTCTCTAGAGATATCGGATTAAGGTGTTCTTAAGACGGTTTGAAAGAGGACTTTAAAATCTCCAACTTTTATGCAGACTTTGAAGATAGATTCTGTCGTCTAGAGGGACAAAATTTGACCAGAAGGTGAAAGATGAACAGTGCACAGAAGATACATGTCATCACCAGACGACACGTCATCACCAGACGATACGCCATCACCAGACAACACGTCATCACCAGATGACATGTCATCGCCACATGATACAGTCTATACTCCCAAGCATCTCCCCTTATAATGATCAAAACTTTCGACACCATACAAGATGAACAGTACCCAAAAGAAGGTTATGAATAATACATAGAAGATGTCTTACAATTAGCGTAACTTTTTCTAGAGATATCAAATCAAGGTCATTATTAGATGGTTTGAAAGAAGACTTCAATATATACAACTTTCATGAAGACACTGAAGTGATATTCTATCATCTACAGGGTCAAAATTGGACCAGATGATAGGGTCAGATGAAACTAGATGACGGGTCAGATGAATTGGAACAATTGTCATAACTTTCTCTAGTGATATCAGATTAAGGTGTTCCTGGGATCGTTTTAAAGAGAAATTCAAGATATACAACTTTCATAACGACCTTGAAGACATATTCTATCGTATAGAGGAAAAAAATTTGACTAGATAATAGAGTTAGATGAAACCAGACAAAGGGTCAGATGAATTGGAACAATTGTCATAACTTTCTTTAGAGATATCAGATTAAGATGTTCTTTAGATGGTTCAAAAGAGAAATTCAAGATCTACAACTTTTATGAAGACCTTGAATATAGATTCTATCATCTAGAGGGAAAAATTTGACTAGAAGGTGTAAGATGAATAGTGCACAGAAGATACATGTCATCACCAAACAACACGTCATCACAAGATGATACAGTCTATACTCCCGAACATCTCCCCTTATAATGATCATAATTTTTGACTTTGATTTCCAAAAATTTCTTACTATATACCATTGGAAAAATAGAAAGATAAACTAAAACTTTCCATGAGACAACCTTTTCTAATTCAACCTAAATTAATCCAGATTTTCCCCTAAAATCAGGACACAAATTTTATCCCTATGGAAGACTTCAAATTTTGCACTATACAAACTTGAAATGTCCTAAGCATAACCATTCAGCTACCAAATTGACTTCATTAAACTCTCAAATCTCAAATCATTTGTCTCATCACGTTCAACTACATCTAATCAGTCATAATTCCTACCCTTCCTTTCCATAACACTTATATATATATATATATATATATGTAGGCTTAGTTTTTGGAAAAATAGGTTTGGTTGTATAACCTATGCCTATGCCTAGACCATCACACTAGGTTGTGCGAGGGATAAAGGGAATAGGGAATGATTTAACATAAGCATTTTTAAGTCGTTTGATTGTTATCAAAAGATGACATGGAGTTTTAAACAATATCTAATTAGCTATTGTATCAAAAGTGATTTTATGAAATAATTGGAGAAAATTGTTTCCTAATAATATATCAGTACCAGTATTATGAAAATAAAATGGGGGACATTTTATTAAGAATGCTCCTAATAAAATTATTGGTCGTTCAATGCCTCTATTTATTTCTATAGTATTATTAGATATATGTCTTCATTTTATTAGGGATAAATCTTGATGGTATTTATTGGAAAACAATCTTTTTTACATAAACATGCTCCTGAGCCACTATCAATAAATGCAGCAAAATATTCTGCTTTATATT
>JANIHY010000002.1:50471829-50481938 GCA_027479065.1 Erythroxylum brevipes
GGACGTGCTAGCACACTACAGCCGCAGCCCGGATCGTGCACGCTCGTGTGGATACCGGTAGAGGGCATTAGCGATTTATAGTGTCTTGGAATCCGAAAAGGAATCAATCCACCCACGAAAATAAGGTATTTTCGTTAATCCTTCGTGTTTTCGATTATACATGATATTCTTGTATGGTCTTTTCTGCAGCGTATTGTGAATACTCGGACCGTACGCGATCCTACAAATAGCTCATGGAGTTGGAGAAAGATCTTATTTGTGAAGGATAAAATAAGGAACCAATTCAGATTTAGGATAAGGAATGTGAATACTACTTTATTATGGTAGGATCCTTGGCATCCTAGAGGAATCTTGAAGGTTTTTTCTACACCAAGAGTGATCAATGGGTCAGAGGTTCCTATGACAGCTAGAGTTTCCAAAGTAATCATAAATAATGAATGGTGTTGGCAAGAGGCAAATGTCGAGATCATCAGTAACCTAGAGCGTCTACAGTACTTACCAAATTGCTCTAGACCTGATTATTTGGAATGGTTGGCTAGTTCCTCAAAAAGGTATACTAATACTTCAGCATACAATTTCTTGAGACCCTCGACTCAGAATATTATTTGGCATAATCTGGTCTGGTATAAAAACAACAGCCCTAGGTGTTCTTTCATACTATGGCTGGCATTCTTAAAAAATTACAAACATGAGATAAACTCCTCTAGCTTCACACACCAAATCATTGTTCCCTGTGTTTATCGAATAATGAGACTATAGAACATCTGTTCTTTGAATGTTCCTTCTCTAAATCAGTGTGGGTAAATTGCCTCAACTACTTCCAAATACATCTCCCCAATCTGATAAACCTTCACTCCATTCCCAATTGGTTCAACCAATCCTCCAATAACCATATCTGTGACCTCAACATATTCACCACCATCCTTTCTGTTACTGTCTATAACCTGTGGTGTGAAAGGAATGCTCGAACCTTGAAAGATGAAGCCTTGGATGTGGGATGCCTAAACATCAAAGTGATCTTCCAAATTATGGAACATCTCAGCTCAAACATCGAGAGAAGTTAAGGGTTGGAGTGTTTATTTTCTAACAAAAATTATGCAGGTTTTATTTCAGGTTTGGATAAGGTAGGTGTCCTCTTCAGTGTAAATCAAAAGAGAAGTCAACCCGAGAAAATTCATTGCTCAAATCAGCAAAGGATAGGCATCATAGAGTGAACAAGTCAATGGACTTTATCTGTAGTAGGTCAATTGACCTCAATGGAAGTGTCTAATTTATACGGTTGGTGGCCAAAAGATTCAATAATGATCTTATTAATGAAGGTTTTAGAGAAGTGGGCAAGTTTGACAGTTAACAAGGAAACAAGGACAAAATGCATCTTAATTTGTGTTGACTGTTGATTAGGTTTTGTGAATTAATGTTACTTGATTTTACTATTGGAAATTGTGGTTGGTAAACTTGTGTTACTAGATACATATCCTATCTTTAGAAGATCTCTTAGTAGGAAGATTGTATAGAGTAGGGTGGGTTATGTTTGTTGTAAGGAACTAGAATGTAAGGAATTGTTGTAGGTTTCATTTGAATCCTTTTGGTAGCTAAGAGATTTCTGCTTAGGAACATCTAGTGATGTACATAACTTCTATTATTTGTATAAATTTCTTATTGATTTACCCAAAAAAAGTCAACATAATATGTACATAGTGAAAATAGGAGAAAAGTCATCAATGTATATTAAAAAATTGTACTTTGCATATAAATCTCTCTCTGCATACATTAAAAAATAACTCAGAATTAATTTAAAAACAATACTGACAAAACAACAAAAACATATATATGATAAAGTTAAAAGTAAAAGAACTTGCATCGCTTGATAATTGTATTACCCATGGCCAAAGCAATACGAAACAATAATTTTCTTTTCTTACTCCAATGCCTCACCAAAAATCTTATCTAAACTTTTAATGCCACATTGATAAATATGCCTTAAGAATGAAGATGTTGGTTAATAAGTCCTAACTGCAGGTTTACCGTAAAATGTGATTTTTAAAATTTTAACCATTTGTTTTTTTTAGGTGAGGAGGTGGATTGATTTTGCCTTCTGAGCTCTGGGTTTGCTTAAAGGGATCCCAGTCATAAGTTTAAAAGTAAGACAAAAATAGTAGCATATTGTTTACTAGAGCTCAAGCCTGAGTTATGCATGACAAATCTCTCATTTATAAAAACATCATTATATAGTTGTTGTTAGATGGGTATAATTTTGGATCAACAAGCTTATAGGGTTTGGCAACCTTATAAATGTTACAAAAAACTAAATTATGAAGTTGATAAGCTAACATTTTCTTGTAGATATGGAAATAATCTATAAATCCCAAAGGGTGAAGAAGGTGGTTAATTGCAATTTTTACAATTCCAAAAAAAAGAGGAAACATAACATACGAGGATAAATGAGACGAATCTAAAACTTTCATAGGTGTTGGGAAGTAGCAAGATTTAACATACTAGTTGAAAAACTTGTTTTAGTCTATCATTTTTTAAATAACTTTTCTTTAGAAATTAAAGTAAAATTTCAATCAATAAGTGGAGATATACAATTTAAACCAACCACAATCCGATGCTAATAGGCTCATACGTCTGATAAATCAAATAAAAGCTAAATTTATTAATTAGCAACAAGTAGAACATGTAACTAAAAAGAAAGAACAATGATAGTTAAAGGAATTTACTTGAATAATTCTGCATCGGCTCCAGATTCTCGCTATCTCTAAGAAAGTAATTGATTTCTAGAGTTGAAACGTCTTCCATCTCTTGTCACAACCCCAATTCTAATCACTATTCTCGTATGTTACCCAAAAGAGTTCCCAATTGACCATGGAAAGTTCATCATCTACCCATCAGTCTCCTAGAGGTAAGCCCTCAATTGCTATGCTTTCATTTTCTTATATAAGCTAGTTAGTAGTGTTCCTTCTTTTTAGCATGAGATTAGGGATTCTGATTACTTTACACGAAATAGCAACAATCTCTATAATTTAGCTAGCTGAGTGAACATTCCTTGATGGAATTTGAAGAAATGATTTCCTCTCTAAATTTAGTTGAAACATAACAAAACTTGTTGTTGACTTTTGCCTTTCTCATGGAACCTTAACCTTATAAGATTTATTTCCATCCATATTTCCTTTATGCAACTAGCAAAGGAAATGAGATAGATAATAGTATCAGGCTTTAAAATTGAGTTCAATCTAATAAACCATTTCGTAATTCCTGAAGATTGGGAACTGTTTAAAACCCATAGGCATTTATTTTTTATCCAATGTCATATATTCATAGAGAACTAACATTCAAAGAATATATGATCTCTGTTTTCACTTTATGAACTGCATAAAACACATTCATCATTAGCATTTAATTAGGGTAGTCTATCCATTCTGCTTAATTTTTTTAGAACATTTAACCTTAAAATGAAAGAAGAGTTGGGCAATAGCTCTTCATCTCAAACTATTTGATGCCAATTTACTTTTTTATTTCTCTATATCAACCATTATTTATAGATCTTATTACTGAATTGTCCTCTAGGGTGGATATTCCAAATGTATTTATATGGGAACATTATATTTGGCTAATAATTAGGAGTTAACAATTGTCGCTCCCTTAGGAACTTAATCCACTACCTTTGCCTTATGATAGAGTTTAACTTGGCATTTAAAGGGAAGTGACTCCATGTTGAATGACTATCTAATTCCTAATTAAGGAGCCACTCCCTGACCAATTATCATATCAATGACTAGCCATTTCCTCGCTACCAACTTGACAAGATATTTCAAATTCCAAGATTTTCTTTAGTTTCAGTAGTTATGCTAGAAACTAAGAATGTGAAGGTTTGTGGATCATAGCCCATATACTCCTTTTTTTAACCCATAATGTTTCCTTATCCTACAAAATGGACTAGAGTTTCGTTATAATGAGAGCATTGTTAGAGATTTTTGTAGTTATAACTCTTAAACCTCCTTCCACCTTTGGTTTGTAAACATCACTCCATTTAACTTTGTCATGTCCTTTGTTAGAATCACAACCTCCTCATAAGAAATTCCTTGTTAGTTTTTCCATTGATTTAATGGCTCCTCTTACTAGTACCATATTAGAAGACAAATAAATATGCATGGAGTTGAGGACATAATTGACTAATTGCAGTCTTTCCTCCAAAGGATAAGGCTCTTTTAATCGATAAAGTCAATCTCTTTTGAATTTTGTTTAAATAGGTACTAACATTCATTAAACTAGAGTCTTTTAGTTATAATTGGTAAACCTTAATAGCATAAAAGGGCTTGCTTCCTACTCATTCCCATTTTAGACGCAATTCCCTCTTCCATTTGATCTGCACTTTTGGATAAAACAAAATGACTTTTAGAATAGTTTACTATCAATCTAGACTTGGAGCTGAATTGATTCAAAGTAGACATAAGGAGTTCAACTTAGCCATAATTAGTTTTAGAGAATAAGAATATATCATCTATCTGCAAAGCATAAATTCACTAAGGAGACTTTCCTACACTTTCTGTGATATTTAAATTATGTTCCCCTGCCAATGTTGTAGTTAAAACTTGAAGTTAGAGCTTCCATTCAGAAATTGAAGAGATAAGGTGATATTGGCATGTGTAACTACAACTCCTTAACGTAATATTGGTATTTGATATCTATTATCCTCACAAGTCTATTATAATTTTACGTTATGTTTGAAGCCAATAATATAGGACCTCAACTCTTAAGTAGGATCGTTCTTTCCAATGATGAGAAGCATCTCATTGACTTGAAGAAGAACATAACTTATCACATCAAAAAACATCATATAGCACAAGTATGTTAGATGTATATCGCTTCATGCTTATTTTAGGGTTTAAATGTGATTTTTTTTATAGGTGACATATTCCTTAGTTTTGTAAAAGAACATGCAAACTTGAAAATTTAGTGATAAAATCACTAATTTGACAAGGTTTAAAAAGATAGGGTTATGAAGTCTACTAACTAAAAAGATAGAGATCAACAATGCTCTAAGGAAATAAAAGCTATGAAAGGCACTTGATCAATGTTATTTTACACAGAAGGGCTTTAAATTGGGATTTTTCATGATTTTCTTATAAGAAAATCTTTTGAGACCTAGAAATATGACAACATGGCATAATATTACCATGGAGGATTTTATTCATGCAACAATTTGATCTAGAATAGACTTCTAGACCTATCAATCAACTTATAGTCCATTGGAAATATTACCAAGGTTTTGACTAATGACTTTGAAATTAAAGAGAGTGCAAATAATTTTGTAGCCTACTTAATGACAACCAATCAACTTTAGAAGGGAGTGTAGTTGTTGATAGTGATGGTAGTGATGAAACTAGTCCTATTAGTCCCTAATGGCTCACAGAAAGGTATGAATTGGTTGTTGATAAATTTTAAACAAAATATTTACTAAATTAGTATATTAATAAGCATATTTATAAGAGATGAAAATGTGATATAAAATAAAAAATTTTACTGATATAATTGAGCAATAATGTAAAAAGTGTAAGGAAACAAAAGTGCAAAGCAATTTATAATGGCTTGATAAACAACTCTTGCATATATCCACTCCTAAGACTCTTCTTAGAATTCCTTTGTATAATATTTTCTTAGTAAAGAGAAATTCTTTTACAACTTCATAGTGAATAATTACCTCAAAGTAACTTGTAACATTCTCAAGTATGATAGACAACAGTCCATCAAAAATTACAACTTAAAATATCACACTTTATCACTTTGATAACTTTAAAGAGGAACCCTATATAAGATAAGAATGCTCAAATGCTTGATAAACACCTAGAAATAAGTGTATAAGACACTTAAATATCTTTTCATGCAAGAAATAATGATAAAACATATATTTATAAGATTTTAGGACCCTACTAGTAGTTAGAGTAAAAAACTAATTGTTACAATGGTCAATTTTATCACACTAATCAACCACTAGGTTATATTAGTCGACCAATGTGCATTCAATGCATAACATTCACTAGTTGTTGATATTGTTCAATTATAAGGGAATATTTTAGTTAACCAATATGGCACATTTGTTAACCGATATATTAACAAATATTGCTACAAACTCTCGATTCATTAACTTTTACAACTTTAACCTAAATTGCTCAACCATTAAGCCATATTATCTGAATAGTTCTCCTAAAAATATGATTTTAACACTTTAAATGATCAAACTTAATTTTCTTAATATAATTGTGAATTAAACACTTTTAAAAATGCTCCATAAAAATATTTTAAGGTTTAAGAGGTTTTTCTTTGAAATTAAAAACTTTAATTCCTCTTAATGATGGAAAAGACTCATACAATGAACAAAGATAAAATGTTTATATATAGTGAGCCTTTAAGATTATCGAAGTAACTAAATGAGATTACAATTAACATTATAATAAGTAGAATGACCTTGATATGCCTTGATATTCCTTTTTTCTTGACTTAAGCTTCACCTTGAAGGTTACAAACTTGAGCTTTTCTTTATTATCTTTATGAACAATCTTCTTAATTTGTGACCACTTCTTGTTCTTACATTACTTCTCATCAAAATAATAAGCTTATTTTTATTAATTATGTATTATTATCTTTAAAATATCAATTGGAACCTCCTTTGATTCAATATTCTCGAGCATTTTTATGATAAAAACACATTTATGATATTAGATAACAATAATAAAATTAAATGAATAATCAAGATAGTGATTAACTCTCTCTTAATCTATGCATAAAGCATAATTCAATATAAAAAATAAAAGATATATCAATGTGAAATGTAAAACAAATATTCACATATATGGATAAATTAACTTAATATATGATTTACTCAAGCAAAAAAAAACACATAGAGTATGAAGAAGACAAAAAGAAAACACTCCATCTAAATATAATATCACTAATATTTCTCCCCCTTTTTCAAATCATTAAAAATAAACAATTATCCAAAATATGAAAAATATAAAGGTCATGAACCAAGCTAACTTAATTAAAAGATTAAAATGAATGTGATCATGATTAATAAGCTTACTCATGAAAGAGTACTATTAAACATTTAAGGTGTTAAAACAATTGTTTAAAAGATTCGTTTCCATATAAACATCCCTAATTATGTCTAATTTTAAAAACTTCATATTTTGGTAGTGTATCTAAATTGAAAATTTTGATTAAAGAAATATATGAATAATTGCAATATCCAACCATCAATTTTACAAAAAGAGTGTATAATTTTGGAAGTCCTAAAAGTTTTTAAAATAGTGATATGAAAAAGTGCCCAAAATGACAAATTTGGGCAAAATCAAAGATTGATCAATAAAATAGAGAAGGAAATAAAATTGACTCCCTTTCAATTTGACTATAAAAGCATCTAGTTGAAAAGATAACTCATAATTATGAACAATGTTGAAAAGGCCCAAATTTGAAACCCAAAAAAGAAAAAAATCATTTTGATACAGTTTAACTTACGAAATTAAAACTACATATCATATATGAATAATATAAGTTATTAAACATAAAGAAAAATTTAGTAAAAACCTTAGCTAATTACAATGTATGATGGTTTTTTCTAAACTAAAGAGTGAGTTGTCTAGGGTTTTAGGAGGGATAAACAAACAAAGTAGAAAATAGAAGACAGGAGGAGGAGGAGGAGGCCATAAAGACTGGTTGACAACATAGCTTCATTGGTTGATTAGTGCCTATGTGTGGTTGACTACATTAGCAACCAAACTTATTACAAGCCCACTGGAACTCAATTTTTCTATCTTGAAAGGGACATTGATTGATTAATGGTCTATATTGATTGACCTGTAGGCGTCTGTGGCTGACCATTCATGCAACCAAACCTCTTACAAACTTAATATGACTTTGGAGATTTGATTTTTCCATTACATCGATCGATTAATCAGGCATATTGGTTAAATAATATGTCATATTCAAAAATTAGTCCAAACTTCAATTAAACACTTAATATACATCAACCATAAGTTTATTAACAAATTTAAAGACTCATTATCAAATTTAATTTCCATTTATAATGCGTAATTCTCTATAATTGGATAAAACCTATCCTCACTTTTTGGTTTAGTAAAAATATGGACTAATTGATGTTGTATATCGACAAATTCTAACTTAATATCTTTATTTTGCATAAGATCTCTAAGTCTATATGCTAAGATTCATACTATAGTTCTTTAAAATTTGTTTCATACCTTATTCATAGTGCAAACCCATCATTCATCATTATGGATTAACAATAAATGCAAGATATAAGAAATGTAGAAAACATAATAATTACATCTTGTTGAACATTACCTATGATATGATTCAGATGATAATTTTTCTTAAATTTCCAATCCATTGGAAACATCTCATCCTTTTTTCCCCTTTCACTTGGTTCAATAATTGGCTCTTTTAAAGAGTCTTTAGTGATAATTCTTATTTATGTAGGGGATAATTTCTTTGCATCCTACATTAGTATTTTTAATACTCTCTTAAAAGTAAGGTGGTTAGATTAAAAAAAACACATAAAACTCTTTTAAAACTTTTTTATTAAACATTCTATATGCTTTGTAAGAATAACCAAAAAAAAACTTAAGCATTCACTATTCATATACCTTTTATTCCTTTTTTATCAAACAAAGTCATCACTTTGTTTTAGGTACACAAATGAACTTGGGTACTTGATTAGTAGTCTCTTTCTTTTGACCTACACTTTCAAGGTTACTTATCGTTCTTCATTTAAAGAAACATGGCTGAAGTAATTCGCGTTAGTAAATATTTAATACTGCAAGTACATGGTGTAATTGTAGCTAGTACTGGCAAATACAGGTCGATCACACGAGGACGGTGAGTACTTGTAATGACTGTTATTATATTATCTAGCCTACAGATTGATTGTAGGTTTTGAATTTAAGAAACTAAAATTAAAAAATTAAAGTAAATTAGCAGCAATATTGAAGCAGCAGGATCTATGAAGATTGAGACCCAAAAACACACTTAAAGCAAAATAAGTACATCAAAAAACATAAAACTCCCAAATAATAAGCAAAACACACTTAACATGGCCATAAAAACATAGTATAATAATCGTTTATCAATTATCAAAGTTTAAAGGATTGTGAAAGAAAGCTAAGTTGTAGAAGAAACTTAATAGCAATAATGATTAATAAGAGCACGATTTAACTTCTTCCTAATGAACTAGTTATTCAATTATTTGTTTCACTATATGAAGGCTCCTTCAAATCTCAAGTATTCAATACCTGCACTTGTTAAACATTGCTTGAATTTTCCACTTATGTTGTTGAGGTTAATCATTTCTATTTTTGCTATAATCTTAGGAGTGTAATGTTGAAATCTCCTATAAATAACCCAAGGATGCTCATATTAGGGATAAGGTTTAGTAGGTAATTTTGGAGGACATTCCTTTCAAACTCATAATTTATAACATATATAAAGGTGATAACTATGGGATGGGTTCTTAATTATGTAAGTAGATAACAAGGTAGAGATATTTATCAAAGTGGAAGCTTTGTTTGATTGAAATGCGACTTGGGTTATATCTCATAATTATTCATCCATAATGGTGAGTTATATGATTAAAATTGATACCCAATTATTTTCCAAAAATCTATTCAGTAGATTTTAACTTATCTTCTTTTATTTTTGTCTCTAGAAAATTGATGAGAAGAGGCCATTTTTTAATCAGGAAGTTATGAACCATGTGCCTGTTCTTAAAGTAATTTTAGCCCCTCATATTCTAGGCTATAGTTATAGTTTAGTAAGGGATAAGAACCCTACCCGTCCCTTCCCCCACCCCAAAATTTTTTACATACTGCCAACTTTCTTCGTCATTGAGGTTGTGGAAACCTTTGGCAGATTAGTTCCTTAAATAGTGGTATCTTAGGATATTGATAATTTGCTTTGTTGAATTTGTTCATATTATATTTTACTGAGAGTAGTGTTGGACCCCAAACTTTTAGTGGAAAATTAGAAATATGAAAATGAAAATTTGATAAGAGTTTTTGTATATGAATGGAGTTATAGATATTTTTGCCTTAAGG
>JANIHY010000002.1:50664748-50677180 GCA_027479065.1 Erythroxylum brevipes
TAGAATATAGCACTGCTGAGTTATTGTCACAGAATAACTTAAGTGGTCTTTCAATAGAGTCCATAATATGCAGCTCCATGAAAAAGATTCGTAGCCATATTCCATGGTTGGATGCCTCATAACAGGTTATAAACTCCGCTACCATTGTGGAAGAATCTATAAGTGTCTGCTTAGCACTCTTCTAAAAATAACTCCTCTAGCAAGCAGGTAGATATAACCTGAAGTGGATCTCCTACTATCTTGACATCTAATAAAATTGGAATCAAAATAACCAATGATCTCTAGCTTATCTGCATTTCTGTATGTGAGCATATAATTTTTCATTCTCTGCAAGTGACGCATGACCCATTTGATTGCTTTCTAGTAATCCAATCCTTGGTTACTTAAATATCTCCCTAACATTTCAACAATGTACGCAATATCCAGATGCGTACAAACTTGAGCATACATTAAACTTCCTAGAGTCAAAGCATAAGGAATCTTCTGCATTTCCTTAGCTTCAAAGTCGTTATTGGGGCATTGACTTAAACTAAACTTATCTCCCTTATACGTAGGGATATCACTTGATTTACAATCCTGCATGCCAAATCTTTTTAATTTTTTTTGATATAGCTCTTTTTTGATAATCCAAGAATAACTCAAGAATGTTCCTGACGTATCTAAGTCCCTAAAACAAAAGAGGTGTCACCAATATATTTTATTTCAAATTTATTTAACAGAAATCTCTTGGTTTCATGCAATAAACCTATATCATTAGTGGCAAGCAATATTTTATTTACATATACAATTAGAGAAATGTCCTTACTCCCACTGAACTTGCATCAGCCAAGTTCATCTCAAAATCAAATGAGATTAAAACTTGGTGAAATTTGTAATACCATTGACGAGATGCTTGCTTGAGTCCATAGATGGATTTCTTTAGTTTGCAAACTATTTGTTTTGCATCTCCTGACACAAAGTTTTCTGGTTGCACCGTATAAATCATCTCATCAATGTCACCATTGAGAAATGCTATCTTAACATCTATATGATCTAACTCAAGATCAAAATGTGTTACTAATGCCATTATTATCTTGAAAGAGTCTTCTCAAGAAATTGAAGAGAAAGTCTCTTTATAATCAACGTCTCTTTCTGTGTAAAGCTCTTTACAATAGGACAAGCCTTGTACCTTTCTACATTGCCTTTCGAATCCTTCTTGGTCTTAAATATCTATTTGCAACCAATAGGTTCCTACCTTCAGGAAATGGTACAAGGTCCCAAACATCATTGTCTTTCATGGACGTTATCTCTTCATTCATGGCATCAATCCACTTTTGAGAGTTAGAACTTTCTATGGCTTGACGGAATTTGATTGGATCATCTTCCACCATACCAGTGTTAATTTCATGTTTTTGAAAAAGTACAACATAATCATATGGAATTGTACTTCTCCTCTCTCTAGTGGATCTCCTTAATAGCATAGGTTCCTGAGGCTATAGAATTTGTTCTTCTAGAATAAGTTGATGAACTTGGGGAGGAGTTTCCATGATATTGTCTTGATCCGAAATTGCTTCTTGAACAATTTCAGGAATGGAAACCAGACCCTGATCATTGTCAATAGCAATTAGAGGAATTTCAACGTGTTCCTCTTAAAAAAACAAAGTCCTTAATCCTTTCTTCCCAGCAAACTCAACATCCTAAAAAAAACCAGCATTTTCTGTCTCAAAAATTGCCTTAGTAATGGGATCATAAAACTTTTAACCCTTAGATCTTGCATAATATCCAATAAAGTAACAAATAATAGTCCTTGGGTCCAATTTCTTTTCATTTGGCCTATAAGGCCTTGCCTCAACTAAACATCCCCAAATATGCAAGTGCTTTAAACCAGGCTTCTTGCCCGTCTAAAGCTCATAAGGGGTCTTATCAATTGCTTTAGTTGGAACTTTGTTGAGTATATATGCTGCGGTCTTTAGAGTTTCTCCCTAAAGTGATTCTGGTAAGGTAGAATGATTAATCATACTCCTCAGTATATCCTTAAACGTTATGTTTCATCTTTCAACAATACCATTGATACTAGGTGAACACCGCATAGTGTACTGGGGGATGATACTGCATTCTTCTAGGAATTTAGCAAATGGTCTTGACGTTGTTTACCTGATCCGTCATATCTACCATAGTACTTGTCACTGCAGTCAGATCTGACGCATTTAATCCTTTTGTTGAGTTAGTTCTCAACTTCAGCCATAAAATTTTTGAAAACGTCCAAAGATTGTGATTTGTCATGAATGAGATAAAGGTAGTCATATCGTGAGAAATCGTCTATAAACGTTATAAAATACGGTTGACCTAAAACGTCATAGGAAATGGCCCACAATTATCTGTATGGATAAGTTCTAAGATATCTATAGCCCTATTGGCACCCAATCTCCTGACATTTATTTGTTTTCCCTTAATGCAATTAGCATAAGTAGCAAAATCTATAAAATCAAGGGGATCGAGAATTCCTTTAGACACAAGTCTCTCGATTCTCCTTTCAGAGATGTGATATAATCTCTTATGCCACAACAAGGCATAATTCTCTTTGTTAATTTGCACTTTAAACTTCGTGTATCTATATACAAGGCTTCATTAAATGAAGTATTAGTTTCAAGCATATATAGATTATCGTAACTTAATAAAGAATCGAAACTAACCAAATTTGAACTTTGAAGGAGATTAACTATTTTATTTCTAAATGAACAACAAAAACCAAATTTGTCCAAAGCAGAAATAGAAATCAAATTTTGTGTAAATGATGGTACAACGAAAGTCTTAACTAAATATAAATAAAATCCAGTTCTTAACAATAATTTAAAAGTCTCTATCGTTTCGACTTCTACCAACTTATTGCCACTTATATAAATGTATCTTTCGCTATCAATTGATTTTTGGCAACTCAGGCAACCCTGCATAGGCACACTAATGTGAGTTGTTGCACCAGAATTTAACTACCATGTATGTCAATTTATTAAAGTCAAATTAACCTTAGAACAAACCAAAATAAGAAGCATATCTTTCTTTGCAAGCCATGCATGATAATTTGCACACTACTTCTTTACATAACCTTAAGCTCCATGAAAGGAACAACCTTTTGGATTTTTTTTCCCTTTGCTTCTTTTGTGTTGCCGGAACCGCAGCTTCCTTAGTTTTATTTCTTTTGTTTATGTTATTCTTAGATATTGTGGCTAAGTGACCACTTTCTGCCTAATCATGCTTCAAGCTTTTCTCTTCTTAGACATAATGTGAGATAAGCTCATTAAAACTATTGTCTCCTTTTGACAGTTATAGCTCATCTTGAATTGATTGTACTGTGCCAAAGAGATATCAAACCCCTTATGCATTAACAAGTCTGCTAATAATTCCAGCTTAAGTGCTTACAATTTTGAAGCAATGTGAGACATTTTCATAATACATTCTCTTATGTTTTCTTTTCTTACATACCTTATTGAGATAAGCTTTATCAAAAGTATACTTGTTTCAGTTTTTTTATTTTTGACAAATATTTACTCAAGATCCTTAAAGAAACCTTTAGTCATAATAATCTGATTGGACGTAATGCCTCAAAAAGTTTCTGAAATGACATGTTTCACAATCGTTAAACTCATACGATTCGACCTTTCTCACTTTTCTCTCCCTCTTTTGATCAAATGCCACCCAATCAAATTGGGTCTTTGGCATTTGAGGGTAAATAATAACTCAGTTCTTCTCGACGGAATTGAACTCATTTACATCATCGGGCGTTTTAAGAGGTAACCATTTTCTGATCATTTGCTGCACACGCACATAGAAAAGGAATGAAATGGCTCCTAGTTGTCCCACCAGAAAGTCTTAAGACCTTCCACCAACTGTACTGAGATTAAACTCCACTAATTCGAATCATTGCTTGTACATTAAAGCTTCCCTGAAATCACTGTCTACATTCGCGTTCACAGCTTCAAACGTAAAGTATATTCTTTCAAGAACTGATACGAGAATCATGAGATTTAAGCATCAGACTGTCCATAGCAAACTTTGAACTGGAAAATTCCAAACAGCACTTTCCCAAATGTCACAATTGCAGGGAACAGAACCCGTCAAATCAAATATGATTTGTCTGGTATAACAGGTACTGGGAAAAAAGAACAATATCTAATAAACAAAAACGACTTTAACAACTCTTCTACAAAGTCCAAAAATAGACTCAATTTCCAGGCTTACTGTGACTCATCATCGGATGGAACGAGTTACATAAATATGTTAGGCCTTGATGCCTTGTATGTCGTCTTCAGCTTCCTAGTTGGTGGTCTAACCTTCCTGAACACCAATGGGAACTTAATCTTGGAGTTGTGAAATTGTTTGGTGCTTTCCCTCTTGCATAACTTAGCAGGGACTGTAGCAGTCTTGATTATCTGAATGCAAGGAAACCTAACTCTGTGTCGAGAAGCCATCTCATTGTACATTTGCTCAACAGCACCATTGAGAGTGGTGTCTCGGAACTCCTTGTACATATTGTGGTAACCAGTTCGGCTTTGGTATCGCAGCCAGATACCGTAGTTCTTGATCTTTGTTGGGTTCTTCTCAAAAATCTGCAAATGTTAAAATGTAAATGTGTCAAAAAGATCAAATAACAGACATGAAACCATCAAAGACATGCAATACAGTAATTACTTAAATGCATTCATAAACTACCACATGTTTCAGACAAGATAATG
The DNA here is from genome assembly GCA_027479065.1 of Erythroxylum brevipes. Taxonomy (NCBI): domain Eukaryota; kingdom Viridiplantae; phylum Streptophyta; class Magnoliopsida; order Malpighiales; family Erythroxylaceae; genus Erythroxylum; species Erythroxylum brevipes. The sequence goes on from JANIHY010000002.1 coordinate 50,669,458, forward strand.
CAGAACCAGAAAAATCATTAGAAATCTGCTAACTGTATAATCAATTTATAATGTCTCTTATAGAAGTTCTTCGCACCCATCAGAGTAAGTACAGTCCTTTTTCAAATACACTTCCCTTAAGTAGTGATTGGAGGCCATACAAAGTGCATGAAATAATTGTAACAAGCAAAACGTCAATATAAACATTTCACATAAGCACAACTCTCGGTTAACTAATAACAAATTCTGATAGATGAAAAGATCCCCTATTCAATATATTTATTCTTCAAAACTACAACTGTACAAATAAAAAAGTAGTTGCTCCAGTGTTCCCCAGAGCAACATTAAGGGCAACGCAACTAATTTAAAGAGCGCTTCAAGGGAACGAGTATGCGGACATTAAAGAGTGCACCAACCAGATAATGAAGCATTTCAAATCATGTTTAGGATTCATCGTCAACTTTTCCAAGCACATGATAAAAACAGGAATAGTTAAACAGAAACTAATAACAAAGACACGTGGAAACATTTAGGCATAAATCAGAAAGTGCAGTCGGTGGGCAAGAGAGTACAGTGTACTGATGTTTAACACGAGACGTGAAGGAGAAAGTGTACCATCAATTAGCATAAGAAACTGGGGAGTAGCAAAGAATCTTAAAATGTAACCGATGGAATTCACAAAATCAATGGACAAAAGACCAGAACAAATATGTTTCGCAGGAAAAAAAAACCAACTTAAATAGACTAAACTCAAAAGGCATTTATACCTCATTGATAGAAAGGACTTGCCCGTTGCTCTTCTTAACTTTCTTCAGCTTCCTCAGAAAGTACCTGAAACAGAACAACAAAAATGACATTAACAAAAAAGTCACAAACAAAAACTTTGAAATACAATATCTACCATTAAATTAAGAATGCATTTGATCCCACAACTACTGACCAAAACTTGGACTTGGCTCGAACTTCGTTAGTGGCCCAAAGCTTCATGCGATAGATCTTAGGATGCTCATCGCTCTCAGTCGGCACCGCCCTTCCGACAACCTGGTATTGGTGAAACTGCACCAACCCAAATGAAAAGAACGAACCATTGGAAACCAAGCAGCATTAACAACACATCTCCAAACCAAAATCCACAAGGGTTGCCAAACTTCGAAATTAACAAGCCACACTTACCCTGAAGGAAACCATGTACTCACTTCTCAGGGAAGACGCGAGAAAAGCCCGACGAGTACAAACCTGGTTTAGGACGAGATGAAATGGTTTGCTTCATTTATATATGTCGAACAAACCCTAGAGTAGATTTGACCCTTGATATCGGGCCGGGGTTATGATTATCTTGGGTTTCGTCGAACTCTTACATTAATTTTTTTTTTTCATAATTTGTGTTCCGCTCCTGCTCAGCCCAAAGTATTTAAAGATCTGAACTCAAGTATGTATCGCTTTTGCACGCTCTCTTCTCTCAGCAGTATAAAAATCACTTAAATTATAGGATATTATGAGTGAAATGTCAAGTAGCTATTTATAACAAGAACAACTAGCTTTTTCATCATCAAAATATATTTATTGCATAAAATTGTAATCTAATTAGAGAGAGATAGAATCTTTTAAAAAAAAAAGGAATTAGTGAGTAAATCACAATTATATTTCGTTAAAATAAAATGCAGTCATAGCAAAAAAATTATCGAGTTAGTATGAAAAATTAAAATGTAAATAAATAAATAATATTTTAATACAATCTAATTGTCCCGCAATGGTAATAAGAAGGACATGTGTAAAATTTATAGGCTTATAAACTCTCTCACTCTTTAAGCTAACTTTTGGAGTTGAGCTTTTTAATAAGACCAGTAATGTATTAGAGTTAATACTACTCCTTTGAGTCTTAAGGCTCCGGACAGTAAAGTTGACATTACAATGTTCACTTAGGGTTAGAAAAAGTCTAACTCATGTTACGAAGTATGGTAAAATGTTAGCATCTAATTGTTCCACATTAATAATAGTTAAGAAAAGGAATGGAAGGTTGCTGATAGTAAATCATAACAGAACAAATAAACATGAGAGAACTAAAGGCGATTTTTAATCAGTTTATGCAAAAATGTCAAGGAACAATGAACATTTAGTAGCAGAGAAGGGAAGTGCGACGCCCGCGACCAAACCGTTGATTGAAGGCGAGAATTACATATTGCCTACACGATTCAGCTAAATAGAATTCAAGGGAAGGCTGTACAAAAGCAAAATTTCACCTGAATCACACCCCTAATTAACCTGAAGGTTGGGATTGCAGCGATGAACTTGTAAAATTTTGCCGCAGCATACTTTAAACATAATAAAATAAAAATGTCTTAATTACTAAAAAGGAGTTAAACTAGAACAACACATTTTTAAACCAGACATGGCCTGAACATTCTCAAGTTCGGATCACATATACAGAGTATTTTAGTCAGAGGTTGTTTAACAAATTTTAGCAATGCAATTAGATCAACTCATCTTCTTTACCAATAAATTGCACTGCTAAAAGTTGACTGACGTGAGAGTCCTCCCCAAAAGGGCAATTTTTGTCTTCAAACAAATTCCACCCACATTTCTATCACATTGCAAATACCATACCAATGTACATTCAATTCTCCAAGATTACCAGCTGTGAGCTCCCCTCGATAGGCCAAGAGTAACAGCGATCAATGCAAGAATAGACTGAACAAATCGACAAAAAAAGAGGGAAAAAAAAGTCAGCACAAGTAAATCAATGACTAGAAAAAACTTATAATTCAGATAAAAACCAAACACCGCATGATGCAAAATCTTCGTTCTTTATGTAACTAGTGTCACACGACCGGAAACTAACCGAAAAGGAAACCAGCATGACAGTCCTATGGTTTGATTTATTTGGCAATGTTAACCAAATAAAGCAACTTCATTGGTAATAATATTCATCATTAGCATAGATATATCCACCGCAGAAAAGGAAAAGCTAGGATATTCAAGCCTTAGGCGTTTTTTAACCAGTTTGCCATACAATGCTATGACAAACCCCAACTCTAAGGCTATGTTTGATAGAGCAGTTAATAATAGAATGAAATAGAATGGAATGGAATGGAATAGAATGGAATGAAATATTATTCCATCGTTTGGGAAGAGAGTTTATAATGGAATGAAATGGAATAAGATAGAAGGGAAGGATTTCACATTACATCTTACTACATTCTGAACAATAAAAATGAGTTACCTCCGATTTGGGAGGTTTAGAATGGAATGTGAAATGACAAATATATACTATCTAATATACCCTCAATAATTTTTTATAATATCAATTATACCCTCAACCCTAATAACAAGCAGTAAGATAATACGTCTCATTATTTAATCAAGGTCATTATTATTATACATACCTTATATTTCATTCCATCCATCTTCCAAATAACATTTCACTATATTATATTATAAAATCTTCCATCCCTCCCAAACAACAATTTTCTAATATTACATCTACTTACATTGCATTCCATTATAAACCATTCTATTCCATTAAAAATCTTACGTCCAACCAAACATAGCTTAAGACAAGCAATTATGTATCAAAAGTATTCACAGGACAATTGACCCACCAGAGTAAGGTAATGCCATCTGAATTCAAAAGTAAAGCTAAACCACATACGTTTCCAAGCATAAGAAATTTGCCTTAAAACAATCATAAAGCTGATAATCACAATTTTATAAAGGTTCTAGAAAATGAATCATGAGACATGTGATTATGAGAAAAATTAAGCATAGTATACTTAAGAGCTAGTTAATATAAATCTATTATCTGAAAGGATGCTTGGGATCATAAATTAAACAACCACAATAGTATGACTTTTTCCGTGCAATGGAAAATATAATCACTCACAGCTATTGTGCAGGCAACATATCCAGGTTTCTCTCTGTAATCAACTCGTACACAAAGAAGAACGAAGGCCCCAACATACCAAGGAATGCCGCCTAAAAAGAAACCAAAGAAAAACCTAAAAAATAAAGAAGGACAAACCGTCAATTATAATTGTTAAAGGTAAAAAAGAAAGTAAACGAAACTATACAACAATAACATCCGGAGAGAATCCTGCTAAAATGCAAAGTCTGGGAAGATATAGTAATACACAGCCTTATTTCTACCTAGTAGAGATGTTGTTTTCGACAAACTCACAGGTAATGCAAAATATTGATAATACAAAATATAAATACAAAAAAAATATAAAAATATAAAAATAATAAAAAATGTAATGCAGTACATAATACCCTACATATAGAATATGGTAAAGATTAACAATAAAAGATACAATAAGTAAATAAATACACAAATTAAAAAAAAAAAGACAAGTACAAGAATAAATCAAACCAACCATCACAAGAAAGTAATTAGGTTAAATAAGAAACTGTTCAGGCTAAATAATTTGGAGGAAGTACTAAGTAACCAAACTATTAAGGCTTAACTATAAAACGAAAGGCTTGACAGAAAATGTTTAAAAGACCTAAGAGAATGAGAATGACCTCTCTAAGAGAGATCCTTAATCCGTATCTTAGTACACCAAAGCTTTCTATTGCCTACCTCGGTAATTTCTAACAGAGCCATTTCATTCTTGAAACTATAGTTAAGCTTATTCAAAGCGAAGTTTTTAGATATATTAAGACTATTTTCATTTCTAAGAGTAGCAGGTAATATCTGACGAACATAGGATAAATAAGACCCCACATTGCTCCCTTGTGTAGTATTATTACCATACAAATTAAGATGGTTTTAAGTAATGGCCTTGGTAAAATGCGTCATAAAGCAGTTGCCCTCGAGTAAGCTTCTTAGGGAATCACCCACCTAAACAACATAGAAAACACTACCAAGATAATTTTAAAACTTAAACACATACACACACAAATAGAAAAAGACGGGCATTTTGAGGTGAGGAAGTGAAAGGCAAATTTTTAACAGAAATTTTATAGGTAATTGGAGAACCAACCAGGTTTATCACATAAAAACAAGGTTTGAAGAATTTAGTCATTTGAGATTTTTCTAATTGATACTTCCAAGATCTTTTTCCACACTATCATTTAAGGACTTAATTGGCCTTAATTCTTCAAAGTTCAAACATAAGGAAATTATTTATTCATTCATGCACGGAGATATTCATTGTTAGGGAGAGTGAATTGGTAACTCTTGACAACATAAGTCATGTTTCATAACTAACTAAGCTATCCCATGCCAGATTTACCCCAAAAGTGCTACTATGGTGATTGCCATTTTGATCACAATTGTTAGATCCAACATGATCACTCATAATATCAAAAGGTGAGACAATGTTCATTTGTCCCTTGCCTCAACAAATTAGCTCAAAAGAAATACCAAGCATGAAAACACTATGACAGCACAAGATAAAGTCCAGCAAGAACCATTTTTGTTGTGTTCACTTTTTCATTAGTTTTTCTGTCAGCTGACGTACTACTAGATTTAGAATTACGATTCCTTTCCCTTGATTAATCTTGTTCATCTAATTCCGAACATGTCATGGAACCTCAGAAATTAAAGAATGGAATGCAAGAGGTAAAATCACAAACTTACAAGAACCATCCCACGCCTATACCACAGAACGGAAGTCTGCCTTCTCTTGGAGGTGGTCTGGTGTCACATACCGCATAACCTTGGTGAATAACATAAACAATCCTAAACACATAAGTTCCCAATGTAATTAAGCAAGCACATCAAGCACTTGATATCAATAGCAAGAAAACCCCAAACCTCAGTCACACACGCGCAGAAATCTCAGAATTTGTCCATCATCCCAATTCGAAACAAGATGGAGCAAAAGAAAATGAAACAATATCCTACTAATCTTAATAGAACAACTAATTTGAGAACGAGTTTCAACTTCATAAATCATTTAAATTCATTCATATCGAAAAACGCACACTAATTATTGAAAGAGCGTTTTCGTAAAACGGTAAGAACCTGTTGCGATGGTCTGGTAACCATGGGGATAGTATTGGGGAATGGAAGTAGCGCCCGGTGGAACAACCGGTTGGGGGAAACCAACCACCTGCGGCGGCGCAGGTGGTGGATAATAGTTGGCAACGCCTTGAAACGTGCCGTAATAGTTTTGTCCCTGCGAATTGCCTGTCATCAAATCCCTACTCTTCCCATCTTCAGCCATTTTTTGTTTCCTCAATTTGGTGCCTTGAGTTCGGTGTAGAAATCAGGAAATATAGTATTGTATCCTCAAATTTTAATTTTATCTTCTCCCTTCGTCTTCGCGAAGGAAGTCGACGATTGGCGGTGACTTTAAAGCATGTCTGTCTGCGGGCGAATTTTGCTTCCCTGTTCCCGATTCCTGCGTTTGCGGATTCATAATTGTAATTAAAGGAGATATAATTAACTTCCTCATAAATGGACTAGGCATCCATTTGGACAACGGCTTAAGCATTTTTGTCCTATATCCTTTATCGTTGTTTGGATTTCAATTAAACAAAGAATGTACACCCTATGTCGACTTAACAAGATTTTTATAGTGTGCTTGGTTGACTAGAATCACCATTTTATAGTGTGTTCTAATTGGAAATCGGTAGTTATCGACTTATTCTATTGGGAACTTGAAATTAGGAAGTAATGTCAATTGTATCCTAAAGCTAGTGTCCTGTGTCTCTGTATCATATAGTTAAGTTTCGACTTTTAAATAAAATCTTTTGACTTATTTAGTAATGTTATCTAGTTTCTCCTCTCATGCTATACCTATTCTATTTATTTATAATGACAGCTCTATCCCAGTTCAGAATTTGCTTTGTAAGTTTGGTGTTTGCTTTCGTCCATACCCTTGTATATTCTCCTATTTCTTTCCTTCAAATGGAGTAAATGATTGTACGAAAAGCAGTCTTAATAACCATTTCATTCCTCTGACCAGGTTTAGTATATCTTATGATTAGATTCAAAGTTTTCCTCCACTCAAAAGTGTACCTAGGTAATTATTACGTAACCATAAGTCTGCTTCAAATTGCATTATTATAGTTACATTATAAAAAAAAAAAGATGATTTAACCTAAGGGGTGTGATCGAGTAGCAAGGAACTCATCCACCCTTAACTAAAGATCAGTGATTCAATCCTTAGCTTTGGGTATGGAGTAGCCTTAAATCCTTGGGCCAACTGTCCCATCATGTAAGGTACCTTTCCATCAGCGAAGGGATTAGTCACTGGATTCGCTGGTAAATACCCTGGTCAAAAAAAAAAAAAGAGATGTTTTTTGCACTAAGTTTAAATTATACTTCATTAAATATGTCTAATATTTTAAAAATAGAAAAATACAAAATATACAATGTACTTCAAGTTGAATATTTTCACTAACTTAAAAAATTATTGCAAAAAAATTGTCAAATTTTATGATCTTACACAAGAACAGGTCTGTTATACACAATTTATGTAATGTAAGGGCCAAATAGTCAAAATTATTGGTGCAATGTTTTATGAATCATATTATTAGGTACTAACTTTTTTTAATTTGTCTCATGCTCTGGAAAAGTTTATCATTTTATTTCTTTTCAATATAAGATTTTTTTTAATTCTTTTTAAATCTTGAAATTTTCAATTTTGTACTATTTCTTTTATGAGCTAAATCTAGTAGTATGAGCATTATATACTTTCATTATAGTTTTAACACCTTCTAAACTATGAAATCTTTTTATACTTAACTCTTTTAAGTTTTAAATGCATTTGTTGCATTAAAATTATTTTTCAAGACC
>JANIHY010000002.1:50677280-50694331 GCA_027479065.1 Erythroxylum brevipes
ATAAAGTTAAGCATAATTAATTAAAGTGATCTAATATGATTATGATATTTTGGGCTTTATGCATATATTTTAAGTGTAGGCTTTATATGTATAAAGATTGAGTTTATAATTTATAATTTTATGATGTTCAAACTAGAAATTAAATTAGGATTTTACCCTAATAAAATTAATTATAGTCCACAAATTAAACGTACGCACAACTTTTTCTAATATCTCATCATCAGAAAGAAAACAGAGAGTTAAGTAAAACTCTAAAAAGGGCTACTTTTTAATTTAGAAGACAAACCGCAAGACTCTAATAGAGATTCCCCAATAAATTCATGTATGTTTCTGATTTTATTTAACTCTTGATGATTTGATATAAAAGGGGGTTAAAACCCAACTGACTTTAAGGGGGTTAAAACCCAACACTGAGATGATCGCCACCTACAGCTTCTGGTGCCTCAACTTCTGGTCCAGGATTAGCATGCTTGCCTTCTGAACTTCCTTGCTTCTTGATTTCAAACTACCTCATCGCAGCCTCTAGTTTAGAGTTAGCATTTATGTTCTCCGCCATAAAAGTCACTCCTTTTCTATGAACATTTACGGAACCTTAAAGTTTCTTTTTAAATGTGTTAGAAGGTTTAGGTTTAAATTAAATTCTAATAAAAACGTTATCATCCAATCTAACCTTTTTGTCGAATGCAGATTCAAAATCTTTATTGAAGCAGCAAGAGTTCTTGACAACAACAATCCACTAATCAAGTTTGGGTGCTTGGCATGTTGCATTCCAAGGGAAACAAATTATAATCTATAAATAAATGTAAGATGTTCATTGATTTAATTAAGAGTTAAATATAAAAAAAATTCTAAACCTAGACTTGGGCAGAAAATTTTAATAAATCATAATGCATAATTAACAAAAACATGCTGTGCATTTTATAGAAATCTTGTCAAAAGTGTAAACAAAAAGAGTCTTAAAAGTCCAATCCATTTAAGACACAAAAAGTTCTAGTCACTAGGGGAAGGATGCTTGATGGAACCAAAGAGATCCTCGTATGTACGCTTGGGAGCTTCACTGCGAGAGATTACTTCCACCACCTTGTAGGATGATTCTGGAAGGAGCAATGCCTCAACAGCAACTTCTGCCACCAGATCCCTAGAAATACTGCCTTCATAAAGAGTATCCTGGGCCAATAGTTAAAAGTAAGTAATAGCTCATCCAAGTAAAAGCATCAGAACAGGTATTTAGATGAACCACATTCACCTCTGCTTCCATGACCAGGTTTCCTGCTGGGGGATCATTTCTCAACCCACCAGGTCTAACTATGGTGTAGTTTATACCAGATTTCCTAATATATTGCTCAGCCTGAAGCTTTGCTATTAAGGTCAGTCCAAAAACATTGAGAAAGATGTAAGCTGGATTCAGTATCTGCCCCATAGCTGCTCCATTAACTAAAATGGAGCTAATAAGAATAAACCTGTTCACACCAAGTTTGCAGCAAGCTTCAACCAGGTTTATAGTGCCGTAATAGTCAACCTGCAACATACAGTCCTACTTGAGACTACTATAAATCACATGAACATTTTCTGGGTCTGAAGTACCAAATCAACGAATTAATCCAAGCATTAAATTCTGTAATTCTAGACAGATTCGATATCAGTATAACCTAAAAGTACGAGTCCCATAATTTCATACCCCCAAGCCTATCCAAACCCACTCTTAACGCTTATGAAAGTAATGTATTGTCTTCATGAGAGGAGACAATGGGAAGTAAGATGAAGCTGCAGGATTATTTCACAATTTGGAACAATCATATCAGAAGTGGAGTGCAACAGCCATTAAAATTAAGGTAATACGAAGGAAATTGACCTTCCAAGGAGCAAACAAATCCCACCCAGGCCGAAATCCGGTAGCACATATTACAGCCTCCGAATCAGAACCTATAGCCTCTGCTAGCTTCACAGACCCCTCTGTTACATCCGTTTTAACCTGAAAAATCAAAGTTCTCGTAAAAAAAAAAAAAAAAAAAAACCTTAACAGCAGAACAAAGAAACTGCTCCTCAAAATTGAGAAACAACAGAAGCCCAATAAAGTACCAATCGTTTTCAGTACTAACAAATTCAAGAGACGGGTTGTCCTTTGAGAATGTAGATTTAGCCTTCTCTAAATCTCTAACTCCAGCCTTCACCTGAAAACCCTTTGCTAGCAGCTGCTCCACAATCCTCTTACCCGTCTTTCCAGTTGCTCCGGCCACAAATATCTTCTTCTTCTTCTGTCTCATATCGACTCTTGCTTCTGCTTCCTCTGTAATTTCGCTAACTTCCATCTAACAACCAAAAAGAAGACACAAACTCTGAGCACTGGAAGTGTGTGTTAATGGGTGTGGGTGCTTTTAATTACTACCTTAATGGAACTGAAATTGGGCTTGGCTGTGGATGACAAGGAAACAGAGGAAAAGGGGTTGCAGGAATTGTGCAGATGTTGGTGGAAAGAGTGAAGAGAAATAAGAAAAAACCTTCTGGGAATGAAGCAAGTGGCCATGGTCGAAACACAAGAAAAGGGATGATAATTAAGGTTTTTGAAGCTGAAAATTGACAGCTGCTCTTCGATTTAACCTGAAATTACGGATCAGCCATGCTCGCCAAACAATTTCACAAGCTTGTAATACAACAAAATGCCCCCAACCCATCTCCCCTAAATTGTGGTATAATGTTGAATTCCCTAAATTGTCAAGATTATTTCGTAGATTTGACAAAGTTCGCAAACTTAACAAGAAGTCCGTCCTGAAGCATATATAAATTGTCTCTTCCACACTTACGCCTTCCACTTATCAAGGGAATAATGTTAATTTACTGGACTAACTTAGATCATTGTCAAAATTAGTGGACCAACAACCACTTGTTTTTATTTTACTACAAAAACTCTACACCCAAATAGGGATCCCTCGCAAAGGCGTCACATAATGATTAATTGTACAATTCACTTGTCTTCACCTGTTGGTAGGTGTTTCTTCCTTTCTTTGAATAACATATCTTGGTAAAAAAAGAGTATAATCATTTTAAAACTATTGTTATTATAAACTAAATTAATTAAGATAAATATTGCTTATTTCTTATTGCATAATACCTGCCTATATATATAGGAAAAAGAAAGATAATGTCTGAAATCTCAAAAGGAAAATAAATTTCTACCTAAATTAGGACTCCTAATTAAGTAGTAATACTAACAAATTAAAAAATAATATATAAAAATAGTTGTTTCTTAAGCAAAGAATTTAATAAAAGACTTCCTAATTAAGAATTTTCAAGCTGCCATTACTTTTGTTTTGTTGCTGGTACAATAGTCACTTCTTTCAACAAAAGCATCCACATCATTACTCCCTTCTTTCACATCAAGCTTGCCCTCAAGCTCAAACTCAAGATATGTTGCCTTAAAATCATCTCGATTCTCCTAAGTAGTATCAGTCGGAGAAAATCTCTTCCACTAAACTAATAGCTCCCATAAGTCATGGTTGAGTCTAGTTGACAAAAACTGCTATAGTATAGGATGCCTTATCTCTTTTAGTGGCATCAATAAGGGAATGGAGTCAGTGGATGCACCTTTGAACTCTTTCAAAATTGATACATAGAGCACGTTATAAATACGACTGTCAGCAGGTAACTCCAAGCAGTATGCCATCGTGCCCACTTTAGCTATTACTTTGAAGGGACCATAGAACTTGGGCATTAGCTTGTGAAACTTCCTCTTGGCCACTGAGTGTTGCCAATATGGTTGTAGGCGTAACCACACCCATTCACTTGATTCAAATGCAAGCTTCTGGTGCTTAGAGTCATAAAATTGCTTCATTCGGGCTTGTGTTTGGAGCAATTGCTCCCAAAGTTCCTCTAACACCTCATCTCCTGTTTGTAAAACTTAATCCATGGCATACACCATTGTGGAACCAACTTCATAGGATTGTAAACGTGAGGGATTGCTACTATAGACTGCTTTGATGGGTGTTGTTTTCAATGTGTTATGAAAGGATGTATTGTAACAATGCTCTTCTCAAGGAACCCATTCAAACCACTACTTTGGTCTATCTCCCACAAAACATCTCGAATACATTTCAATAGTTCGATTAACCACTTCCTTTGAACCATCTATCTGAGGACGGTAAGCAAAAGACAAAGCTAACTTGGTCCCACAAAGCTGAAATAATTCATTCCAAAACAAACTAGTAAAAATAGTATCTATATCTAAAACAATAGACTCAGGCAATCAATGCAAATGAAAAACTTCAATAAAGAAAGTATGTACCACTGAAATAGCAGAATATGGATGTGACAGTGATATAAAGCGCAAATTTTGAAAAACAATCTACCACCACAAAAAGAACTATCGACCCTAAATTTGAAGCCTAATAGCTTACTTATCCAATAATGTTAAAGGGAAGTAGTTAAACTTTGCTCAAGGAGTTACTTGAGGCTATAATGAAATGTGCCAATGGCAAAGGTACCCCAAAGATATGGTCACTAATGTGTAATGCGTTGGTAAGGCCAATTAAATGTCTTTTATAAGCTGTAAGTTTCAGTTACAATATGCCAATTTTTAATCAAGAACATTGAAATCGACATTCATTTTGTTTGTGATCTAGTCGTCAGCAAAGCTTTACTTATTCGTCACATTTCATCCTCTACTCAGATCGCTGATATTATGAACAAAGTTCTTTCTTCTTCAACATTTCAACGACTAAGAAACAAGCTCATGATCGCATCCTCCCGTGAATTTGAGGGGGCTAATAACATCTTAATGTTTTAACTATATATTACCATTATTTTTACATGTCAATTTCTCTTCTATTGTAATCCTGATTTAGTCTTATCTTTTATTTTATTTCTACTTATCTAGTTATCATCAAAGATTGTATATAGATGGTTGTGTCCTCACTTAATACACACAACAAAATATTACCTTTTATTCTTATTTTCACTACTCTTTCATGCATGAAACAAAATTCTTGGGTGAATTATCTTCTACTTACAGTTTCACAAATGAGATTTGTAGTAGTCACAACACTACAACCATCATTTAAAGATGCATTAATAACATTCTTAGCAATTGTAACAGTTTGTTGCTGCTGTGGATAATTTTTTGAAAAATAAAGAAATGAAGAACATAAGAGAGAAGAATTTAGGAGGAAGAGATAAGTCAAAGAACTTTAGAGAGAAAGAGAGATACACAATTAATTCATATTCATTTTGTTATTGGAGAAACGATTATAGGGTATTTTATACTCACTCACTATATTTGTATAATGACTATAATATTTTTGATACGTAACAATCCCTCTTACTTCTGAAAAAAAAAAACCTTGTCCACAAGAATTAACAAGTAAGTTATTAAGGAAATTTACATAATGGAAAAAAGAAATAATCATATTTTCTTTTTGTCAAACTTTTTTTCATCACCCATCTCCTTCATAACATCACCAACAGTAGCCCCTTTAGCATTGTTCAGGAAGGAGACAAGATTATCAATAGGATGAGACACAATAGCACAAAAAACTCTAAAATCAAATGAATTTTTCTCTCTCTAATTTGTGGGGATAATATGCATGTTACTTTTGACAAGATCAAGAAGAGTAATCATCATGTAAGTTAAACTGCAGCCAAGAATACCGCCGATCATACAAGCAATAGAGAAAGCCAGAGAGTACTTCTTGATCTTACTAATCTCGCTGGGGGAGGTGGACTATGAGGGCAAGGTATAAGTGAATGTGAGTCAAGGAGTTTAGAGACTCCATCTTCTTCATTCTCCTACATGGTTTGCTCTCTTCGATTTATGGGTTTTGGAGTATATGGAATAGCCACTCCCAGTTCGATTCCTTATCTCTATTGCATAAACTGCACGAACATCATTTTAAGTTCCATTATGTCCCTTTTTCTTTTTCTGCCCTACTTTCTATCCTACTTTGTGATTCCAGAAGCAATTTCTCATATCTCATCTATACTTCCATCAGATTCTTTAAGTTTTCTTCCATTATATGTAGAACCAACTACTCTGATACTATTTGTTGTGGTTAATTTTTGGTAAAGAGAGAAATGAAGCGAGAAAAATTTAAGAGGAAGAGAGGAGGCAAAGAACTTAGAGAGAGAGAGATACGCAACTAATTCATATTCATTCTATTATTAAGGAAAAAGATATTTTTTACTTACCCATTATAGCTCTATATTGGCTATACTATTTTTTATACGTAACAACTGCCCCTTCACCTTATGGATAGCAATGTGATCTTGATCGTTCGTCTATCAAACTCATCAATACAGACAACACCTCTGCTAGCAACAACCATTGCTCCAACTTCAAGCCTTATGTCTCTTGATAATAAGTATATCTATCATAAACAACAAATAATCCATGCAGGAAGCCATAAATACTGTTACGATGATGAAGCCTAATCACTCACCAATTTCTTGATCAGAAGTTATAGTAGCAGTTAATCCTACACTAAAAGAATCACAACCTATAGTTGATATGGCTAGGGTCTACTGTTGACATAAAGTTAGGATTTGGAAATAGACAAATCACTGACCATCTCACTAAAAGCACAAAGCATTGCTTTACTTTAGATTCAACATCTTATTCTAAAAAGGGGAATCAAAGACTATTCTAAAGCGATGTTGTAAAAGCTCAAAAAGTGTAGTGTGTTCTATAGAAAAACATTCATTATTAACTAGTTACTTTGTATGACAAACAATGGGGAACAGGAAATTGGAGCATAAATGTAAGTGAGTGCCATTCTTCAAATTTTTCCGCTCCACCAAGCGTCAACAAAATGATTGCCTTCTTTATTCATTAATGCTCATATATTGACGGTGCAAGTGAATTACCAAGTGTATTAAATGAATCCTCTCTTTTAGCTATCTTTTTAATATTCATCAAAATTTTTGGACTATAAATTGGTGTATTTGCCTCTTTGTTGAGCAGAGAAACGTTATTTGTTGAATAATGCGTCAAAAACTTGTGACTGTCTGATTTTTAAGACCAGTTAGTATGTGAGCCAATGTTTTTTGTCATTTGGTATTTCTTCTATTATGAGTTATGAATAGTGGATGAACATTTCCACTAATGAAGGACACATTTCGTTTCCCTTTGCCATTATTTAATTGTTACTTCATCTGTAATCCTATGTATTAGGCCTTATGTAGCAAATTTATATGCAAGGCAGTAAACAAAACTAAAGTTAAGACTTTCTCTCGTAACATCTCTCTTCTTTCGACTTATTTATGTTCTTTGCTTTATTTCCCCAACAAGCGTTTGGTATCAGAGCAGTAGAGGAAGAGCATGGGTAGTTTCTTTTTCTTCTCTCATAACCAGGTGAGGTCCACTAAAAAAAAGGAGGAGGAATTAAAAAAGTAAAGGAGAAAGTGAGATCTAAAGAATTGCGGTCAACCTAAAAGTGAGAAACAAAAATTCAAGTTTCTAGTGAGGAAAGAGAGCCAGCTATAGTGTGAAACACTAGTGAGGGAAAAAACAATTAGTTATGGCAACAAATGGTTTTACAACAACATCAGAGTCCCTAATTCCAATTTTTAAGGGGCAGAATTACCATTTTTGGAGTTTGAAAGCGCAGAATATGTGTCAAGAACTTTGGGACTTGGTAGAGAAGGGGTTTGATGATACCAATCCAGAACAACCTAACCAACAACTAAGGGACAATTGAAATAAGGATGCAAAGGCCTTATTCCTCATTCAACAAGCTCTCGATGATAGTATTTTTCTCCTGAATCGCTACAGCTAGTACCTCCAAAGAAGTATGGGAAATTCTCAAACAAGAATACCTAGGAGATAAGAAAATAATTACGGTCAAATTGCAAACTCTTCGTCATGATTTTAAGTTGTTGTCAATGCATAAAAAAGAGTTTGTGCAAGATTATCTCTCTAGGGTATTTGGAATTGTCAATTATATGAAGTCATATGGTGAAAATATAAGCAATGAAACTGTTGTGGGCAAGGTTTTGAGGTGTTTAACCTCCAAATTCAATCATATAGTTGTTTCCATTCAGGAGACTAAAGACCTAAATATCTACACGTTTGATGAACTAATGGGTTCTTTATTAGCACATGAAGATAGATTGAATAGGTCTAGTGGAAAAACAAAAAAAGGCTTTTCAAGTAAAGGGGGAATCTCATTCCAAAGGCAAGTCAGAAACTTTAGCAAACAGAAAGTCAAATAATATAGGAGGCAGAGAGCAAGGTAGAGGAGGTTATTGTGGTTGAGGTCTTGGACGTGGAAGAGGACGAGGTCAATTTGCTAGTGAATGCTGCTACTACAAGTGATATAGGCACAAGGAGGTTGACTGTTGGATTAAACAAAAAAATGAATAGAAGCATTTCAATTTCACTAAGACATTGCAAGAGGACGGCAATTTATTCATGGCTCACTCTACTATAGATATTGAGAACAATGCTATTTAGTTTAGTGACAGTGGTTGCTCCAATCATATGTGTGGCAAGTGTTGTTCAAGGAACTTTATGAGACGAAGATATCAGAAGTTTGACTTGGAGAAAAATCCAATCAAATTTGAAGGCAAAGGTATGGTTGCTATCAAAACCACATATGGTGACACAAAGCTTCTTGACTTGGAGATAACAATCTAGTCAAAGTTGAAGGCAAAGGTATAGTTGCTATCAAAACTACACATGGTAACATAAAGCTTCTTCATGAAGTGCAATATGTTCCCTCTCTAGTTCACAATCTGTTAAGTGTTGGATAGTTGATAATTGATAGTTATTCTATTATGTTTGATAATGATTCTTGTAGTACTCATGACCCGAAATCTGGTAGAAAAGTTTTTAATGTTTAGATGACCTCAAATAGAATGTTTCCATTAGATGTGTCACTTAGTAGTAAAAGTTGTGCATTGGTTGCTAAGGAAAGTACATAAGCTAAGCAATGGCATTTGAGATATGGTTATTTGAATATCAAAGGATTACAATTGTTAGATAATAAAGGCATGGTTGTTGGATTGACTAAAATTGATAATTTTGGCTTTTGTGAAGGATGTGTGTATGGAAAACAAAGCAGGTCATCATTTTATGTAAGTAAGGCTTGGAGGGCCACAACTTCCCTTGAGCTTGTACACGCTAATTTATGTGGTCCATTGTTAGTTGAGTCCTTAGGAGGGAGTCGAATTTTTTTGCTTTTTATAGGTATATTTCTTGAGATTCAAATCTGAAGCTTTTGAGAATTTTAAGAAATTTAGGTCCTTGCTAGAGAAGCAAAGTGGGTGTCAAATTAAGACACTTCAAATAGACAAAGGTAGTGAGTTTGTTTCATATGAATTCAATGTTTTTTATGAGGAGAATGGAATTTGTAGACAACTCATAGTGCCTTATACACTAGACCAAAATGGTGTGGCAGAATGAAAAAATCGTACCATTGTCGAGATGGGTAGAAGCATGATGAAGGCAAGAGATATCCCAAAGTGTTTTTGGGCAGAGGCGGTTGCTACAACTATCTATATCATGAGTATCTCTACAATAAAGGCATTATACAATCAGACTTCATATGAGGCATGGAAAGGTCATAAGCCCAGGAAAAACGTAGAGGCGATCGCTACAACTATCTATATCATGAATATCTCTCCAACAAAGGCATTATACAATTAGACTTCATATGAGGCATGGAAAGGTCATAAGCCCAGAGTTTATTCGGGTAATTTTTCTCTCTTCCATTTCGCATATATCATACTTGATAATTTTATCCCTTATTTCCTTCTTCAATTGCAATTTATCTCCCTTTTATTTATTAAGTTATACTTAAGATTTTTTGATTTATAAGTTTATAAATTTAATTTTGTAAATTATTGATGAAATATGACTTCAATATTTTTATAATGTGATTATTACAGTTAATCTTTATTTTCTTTAGTGAAAAGTAGATCAATGTTAGTCTTCGATGTTTATAATTGCTTGAAAAGTTGAAAATAAATTTTTAGTATGATAACTTTTATCATAAAAGTTTACTATTTATTCTTTCATTTTTAACATAGGATTTTTATAGATAATTTGAAAATAGTCTCTCTACTAGTTCAGGGTACGACTGGATCTCTCCATATTTTGTGTATCTATAGATTTTTTACTAGGTTGTTGCTATTGTTGATATTAAATTTGACACTTTATTTTTGTATGTACATCATTGATAAATCTTTGCGATAAATAGTCGATTTATTGTTGTTTTATTGTATCTACCAACTTCTTCTAGTTCCATACGCATCCTTTTGTTCTTTTTATAGTTCAATTGTGTTATAATTATTTTATATAATATTGCCTAAAAAGTACTTGCCTACAAATGAAAAAGAAAAAAACTAGATATAATATCCTAAAAACAGTTATTGATAAATTTGCTAAAAGAGTATCTCTTTTAGTGAAAATTATGAAAAATTATGTGAAGATGGTTTTGAACATCCTAACGAAAATTTAAGTTATGAGATTTATATTCACGAGAATATTAGCAATTTGAATAAGTATAAAAATTTATCAAATGCATTCAATTTAGAAAATTTAAAAATAGATGAACAATCAATCTTTCTATTAAATATTTATGACTCTAAAAATTATGATAATCTTGAAACATTTTAATTAGAAAGAGGCCTACAAGGGAATTGAATGTTGAGTTCTCTTTAGACACTATGTATTTGTATAGTATTGATTTAAACCTTTCCTTTAACTTTGTCCCATACCTATAAAATGTTAATGATGCCTTCCTTATGGGCAAACCGATATGGGATGTGATGTCTCGATACTCCCGAGAAGTGAAGTTATCAATTGTGCCTTCAGATCCTCTAGCCCAGGTGCTTTGGCCCTACCCTGTGCCAGAGGATCTCAGCCATCCATTTAAGCTAAATAGATGGCTGAGATCCTCTGACACAGGATAGGGCCAGAGCACCTGGGCAGAGGATCAGGTCTCATCAATTGTAGGGTTGAAGTGAACAATTTTAACAACTTTTATCCTTACAAGAGAACATAAAAATTTGCAACCACAAGGTTAAAAGGGGTTCATAGCCTCTGTGGGACAGAGGATCTGGTTAAAAGTTCCAAGATATATTCTAGTTACTGCAAGAGATGTCTTGTCATGATTAATGTCAGAATTTTGCATCTATACATTAGAGTACATATGTTCAATCTAGGTTTAGATTCCCTATTTCAACTACTCTATTTTAACCTTATTTTTCCCTTAATATGATATCGTTTTATATTAAATATATATAAAAGACGTCGTATTAGGAACGAAAATTAGAATAGGGTAAGTGATACAAAGGATTTCTTCTCGTTCAATCAACACAAGTACTAAAACAACTTGCTTGTTTTGAGAATTGAATACTAGTCATAACTCTAAGAAATTGATGCTTTAGACTTTGTATATGAGAAAAGGTTCAAAGTTCCCATTAGCAAAGCATGTCACAACGTAGTTTTGCTCAGTTAGAATAAACCAACATTTTCTACTGCTAGAGGTTTTAGAATCTTGAAATAGTTGTCAGGTATTTGGTAGATTGTATTAGACTAGTGAACGTTTACTTTCATGCCTAAGCTATTAAGAGACTATCCAGTTTATTAAATTTCTCTCAACAAGGACAATAAGAGCTTTAACTCCATTTAATTCCATTAAGTGCAAAACTCTAAACCTAATCTTACCATAAATATTCATATAAAAATTTTGGTACAATATAACATCTCAATTTCCTATCAAGCTTTAATACGTAACAATATAGCCGCTGCACGATAGGGTAAGAAAGGTTTGAAAAAACTTTACCCATGGATGATGACACTATTCTGTTTAAATTTGTCGTTGATAGTAATTTGAATGAAATATTGGAAATGGGACCTTGATATATAGGGGGCCAACTCATGTTTATTTAGAAGTGGAAACCTAGGATAGCATTTGATAAAAAGGATTGAGTTTTTTAGCAAGTTCTTTTAAGTTAGCCTCTTTGTATGGATGCTTAAACATCTATGATGGAGCAAATTAGGTACGCAAAAAAACGTATAGAGGTCAAAAGGAAGGTTATACTATCTGATCATTTACAAATTCTCAAGTTGGTAAAACAAGAGAGATTGAAAATTTTAAAATTAAGGTGAAATATCCTTAGAAGTCTCATAATTCAACCAAGAAATACGTTCTTACGGAAAAACTTTTTCAAACTGGATGGCAAGATGAATTATTGGGAGTTAAATTTACTTCAGTAGATAATAATGAGGTTGTGGTGTACAAATTGTTGCTAATGAGAATATAGGTAATTAAGCAATAGATACTCCAAATACCAATGATGGGAAGCTCAATATAGCATCTAAAAACACCTCTCCGTTAAAGAAACTTGATAACCAAGAAGCTATAGCTTATATCCAAAATTCACAATCAAAGGAAGAAGAGCTAGAAGATGATTTTGGCAGTGGACGAGAGAGAGAGAGATACCATTGGGAGGGGACTAGGGACTGAGGATCGGTTTTGGCGGGAGGGGAGCAAGGGATGGCGAGAGATTTTGTAAACGCGCTTGGGCCAGGTCTGCACTATCCAGTAGAAGTGTCGAAGTATTACGATTTAAACCTTAAAGCAAACATAGGCCCCGCTTGCTTTTGATTTGTGGAAAGTAGACAAAACATCTTATATATTCAACTACAACTACAAAGTTGGTTTCTTTTTTATCAGTTTAATCACGATAAGAAATGTGAAATCACAATAGTCTGATGTTCAATAAGGCCTATAATAAGTTGTTGTATAAGGTACAAATCTGAAGTAGCGCCAAAACCCCTAGAGAGTCACAACCACAAATGGCAGTATGAGAATCAACTTGCAGCAACTCCAAAGTTAAAAAGATGAAGTAGCCTCAAGTGAGTAGCTAATTACGTGAACAAAATTAATCCCCATCTCCGACAAGCAATGCAGACGAGCTGGAGGCAGCAAAAATTGCAAATGCTCGTCCCTAAGGCTTAAACGGTGCGAATGCTACGACCGAGTTGTGTCCTCCAAATCCAAATGAATTTGAGATACCTGGAAGCAATTATTACACAGAGTGTCAATGAATGATTTCAGCTTCTTGGTTCCAGTAGTCAAGACGTCTAAACCTTTTAGAGATTTTTCCATCTTACCAACATTGATTTCATGCTGCTGTTTCTTATTTGCCACTCTGTCAAACTCTACTGAAGGCTCGGGATTCTACAGTTGTGCAAAACAATGTGTCAATCACAGAAATGCAATTCAAGAAAATCACTTTTACAGAACCAAACTAGAAAACACTAAATTTACTTACAAATTGATTAATGGTAGGGTGCAGCCATCCTGTAGTAATTGCCTTAACAGTGGCAATTGCTTCCAGACCGCCAGCAGCACCAAGGCAATGCCCTATCATAGACTGAAACAACAAGAAAAGAGAATATCAGTCGCAACTGAAAGAGAGCATCATGTGCTCAAATTTTGAACTTGGAAAATTGAGTATAATCCACGGGTGGGTACCTTTGTTGCGTTGATTTTGATATCTGCAGTGTTCTTAAATACTTTCTTTATTGCATTTATTTCAGCAAGGTCACCAGCAACAGTCGAAGTAGCATGCGCATTTATGTAGTTAACCTGAAAGTCGTTCAACCAATTGATTAATGGCTTAGAGAAAAAACTAATGACGATGCATTATATTGACTTCAGAAAAGCACTACCGAAAGTTGAAGAAAGAAATTGCACTCCAAAACAAACTTGTGCATCCGAAAATCTTCAGTATTAAGATAATTTCTCAGGGGGGAACAAAATGAAAAACTGAAGCAGCATGAGCAGCTGTATAGGACCACAAATTAGGCATTCAAAAGAACTAACTGAAATAGAACATAAAATGAATTGGTCACAGGAATTATAACCAACATTGCTACAAAGAAATGGCTGTAAAACTAAAGTATTTCTTTTCAGAGAACCAAGACACTCACCTCCTCAGGTGATACTCCAGCATCTTCAAGACTTCTCTCAATGCATGAAGACACCCCAAGCCCATCAGCCCTTGGATCAGTCATATGATAAGCATCACAGTTAACTGCCCCTCCCAAGTACTCAGCAATTATTGGTGCACCTCGTTTTGTTGCATGTTCCAAGCTTTCCATAATCTGCAAGAAAGATGATAAACTCCTTGGAGATGACTTTGATACATGGTTAACCTATTATCATATATGGTCAACATCTACCAGGAGACATTTTAGATGGTAAAAGGAAAGGGAAAGAAAATGATTTTGTTTCAATTTTGAAGTGAAAGAACTATACAAACAAATATAAATAAGCTTACCAACACGCCTGCACCCTCACCCATAACAAACCCATCTCGATCTTTATCCCATGGCCGTGAAGCAGTTTGTGGATCATCATTTCTCTGAGATAAGGCCCTACAAGCCACAAAACCTCCCAAACCAATAGGGATTATTGCTGCTTCAGTTCCACCAGCAATCATCAAATCAGCCTCACCCCGTCGAATGTGATTGGCAGCAGCGTAAAAGCAGTAATTGGATGTAGCACAAGCAGTTGAAATTGAGTAATTTGGGCCCATAAAACCAAGTTCAATAGCAAGCAATGCGGAACCCATGTTTGTTATCGCATAAGGAATGAAGAATGGGGTAATTTTTCGGTGACCTTTCTCAATTAGAGCCTGAACGCCATCTGAAAAGACTGTAAGACCACCCATCCCTGTTCCAACAAGTACACCAGCTCGCTCCTTATCAATCTACAATATGCACAAAACAAGCAACACAGTGGTTCAGGAATTTAACTGCAAGGGAAAAAGGAAAGAGAAGTAGAACATATAATTCAGTAAAAGTACATATTAAAGCAATCTAGAATGCATAAGAACTACATAAAATTTAATAGATCTTTTTGTATGGGTATTGCTATCACTTTTTAATTGTCACTTCACAGTGGTTCTCCCATCTTCTAACAAAGCATGAAGATATAGGCTGACATCTACAGATTATAAGCAAAATGATTTTAGTAATTCTGTGTTAAATCACATTTCAGCTAAAGTAAAAAAATACATCAAATGAGGGCATTTCTAAACCAAATCACTTATAGAAAAAGAAAGAGACAAAAAGAGGGGGAGATCGTATCCAACTCTCTTAGACACTTGAAATCTCATAAAATATGACCGCTATAGGTATGTGAAACTGATTTTTTTTGTTTGTTTGTATTGACTAAACTGACAAGTTGACAATTTTGAAGAGCACAAGCATCACCTACAGACATCATTTGTCATCAGAAAAGGCGTCTAATATATTGAAGCCAAATAACTGAACGTAACACAAAAATGGAGAGAAAAGTCATAGTTAGCACTTGAAAATCAGATTCCAACAAGGCCTTTTAACTTGTGAACTATGATATACACTTTTAACAGTTCAGGAATCAAATTGTAAGCAAGAACCTTTCAGTTAACAAAGTTGTTCTGATTCTTCTAGGATGGGTGTGCATCTAACCCGACAGGAAGATAGCTTAATGCTTAATGAAAATAACGACACGCCGCAATCAAATCCCAACTAATACAATATCCTACTTTGTCAACTAAAAAGCACTCGATGTGCATTAGAAACTCCTTAAGGGGGAAAAAATAGAAAAGAAAAGAAAGGTAAACTCAATACAAAACACCATTGAATGGACAAGCAAACTTATCATCTTTGTTAACCAGATTCGTAAAAGACATTCACTTGAAGACACCAGCAAACCAAATTTTAAAAATCCTTTATGTTCAATCATCCGACCATGAGAATAGAAAATAACACCCATAAACCAAATGAGAAACAGAGCTCTAAAGAAAAAAGAAAATGCAACAAACCTTAGATAAATCATCTCTTCCGAGATCTGCATCTTCCAAAGCCTTTTTCCCAGCAACAATGCAATATCTCAAGCAATCATCCAACCTCCTATCATTCTTTCCATCAATATAACCCTGTGCACTAAATCCCCGTATCTGCCCGCCGAAGCGGGTGGGAAACTTGGAGGCATCAAAGCGGTCGATGGGTCCAATTCCGCTCTCGCCAGCAAGCAACTTGTCGTAGTAAACGTCGACGTCGTTGCCAAAAACTGATACTAATCCCATGCCAGTAATGACAACTCTCTTCTTGGGGTCCTTCTCGCGCCTAGGAGTGGAGACAGTGGAGTTATTATTAGTGGCGGAGGAGGCAGTGATGAAAGATATTTTCTTTGGCGGGGAATTGGCAACATTATAGGGTCTTCTTTGAAGAGGGGCAAGAGGGGATGGTCGAAGAGATGGGGATTGGAGGGTTTGCATGGCGGAGGGAGGGAGAGTTGAGGTGGGCGATGAGAACGATGGGGGCGTGCGTTAGAGGGAGAGAATGAATTGTTGTTTTTATAATATACAAAGTCTACTATGGAGGTGAAGTCAAAAAACAACAGACGACACAAACATAAGACGGCAAGTGAAAGAAGAGGTTAAAAGGTTAAGTGGAAGTTGGGGTTGGAAAGTGCAGTGTTTTGTTTAAGCTAACTTCACCCCACTTGGAGGTGGACTGGAGCGCATTGCAAGGCCACGTTGGCTTTTCAAACATACGCAGCGCGCTCGCGCAAAGATTATTTGCAAGCAGACAGTTGCACATCCTCCATTTTATGTACAGAGTCTACGGATAAATGATATTTTTTATTTCTTTTTTTATACTTTAATTATAGGTTAATTATAAAAATATTCACAAACTCATTCAAATTTATAATACTAATTCAAAATTTTAAAAAATATTGTTAAAAACCTCACACTTTTAATTTTTAAATAGTCTTATATAAATTTTTTTATTAATATGGATAAAGAGACAAGCCTTATCGGATTATTATTTTTGACACATAATCACCTTCAACCATTACTGCATCCACTTCTCAACTATAACTCTGCCACCCTTGTGTTGCTTTTACATGCTTGCAGTATTTCTTTCATGTTGATTTTTTTTTCAATCCACTTCTTTAATTTTAATTTTATTGCTAACATTACGTGTATTAGTAGTTTGATAGTAGTATTACTATTATTCTTTTATTTATTTTTCGAATTGTTATCTTTAGTTTTAT
>JANIHY010000002.1:50741310-50752246 GCA_027479065.1 Erythroxylum brevipes
GATTAAACTATATTTTGAAGATATTATGTAACTAATGATATGTTGATGCAAGAAAATACTAGAGTATTTTTTTTCTTTAAGAGCTATTGGAAAGGAAAAATTGCAATATATTTGATTTTAAACATTTTGTCATTATAATTAGGGTGCATCAATTAAAAATAATCAGTTAAATATATTTAAAATTTGATATAAAACAAAATTTTAACAAATTCTAGTTTCTTAACATTTTTAACAAACCAACCACTATCAATGATAATGGTAATCATTCCTTCATCTTAACCAACCATCATAATTTTAATAATTATATCCATTCCCATTCCTCATTATATTCATTCACATTTCCATTCTCATTGCCCTCTGTGAACCAAACGCCCCCTAAGTAATGAAAATTTGATAATATAATACTTGCTAGGAATGTAGCACAAAACACATAGTTAGAGCAATACTGCCAAAATAATATGAGGCTGCAGGGGCAAGCAATTTAAGAATGCAAAACTACTGTTGTCAAAACGATCTGAAGAAAATAAAACCATCAACATGTACTGACCAAAACATAAGAGAATTAACTTTAGAACCCAAGCAAAATAGCATTAAAAAATAATGCTTACATTATATTCATATTCAAAAAAGATGAAACAAACAAAGTGAAGACTACAACTATATTCATATTCAAATTAGACAAAGTAAAAAAAATCTATCTGTCATCACTTAATTATCCTAACAATGTATCAAGCCAAGCAAGTTGAAGTTGTGCCACATCCTAAATGTGCAGTATATCTATAAAAACAAGATGAATTACAACTGATTATTGATTTGAGACTGCATGCCAACAAGGCAACTTGTAGAACTGATTATACAGAGTTCAATGATAATCAATAAGGCAACTCGATATTGAAATCCAAAATGAGTAACAAAACATATGCAAATAGGAGGAACATAACTGTCGTTACTCTTTTAAGAAGAACTAACAAAATGAAGTAAAACCTGAAATCTTGGAAGGCAAAATGAAACATAAAAGAGAGTGGTTTTTAGTTATTTAAAAGTGATTCCTAAACACTAGAAGTGACTTCTAAAAACCTATTAGTTTGATTTATGTGCTTGTTTCAATTCCTAGATGTTTCATTTACTTTCATTGTACCTTTTATTTTCACCCTCAGTTCAAAGTTGCAACAGCCCCTATTTTTAGTTTATAGTACTCATCTATTAGTCCTATGTCACTATGTGCCTTTCTTGTAAGAGATTGACGTCATGATTAGCAACTAAAAGGGCAGTGAACCGAATTTATAGGATCTTATGATAGCTAAGCTGGCATTAAGATGAAAATGTTTATACCCAGAAAAAAATAATGCCCTGGATACTCATAGAATTTGCCATAGTTAGCCATCAATAATATACTCACAGAATTAGACATAATCAGCCGTCAACAATAATAAGTAGTCCAATAACCACCTAGCTAAAAATGCAAATAGTGACAACCTTTGCACAACTGGTCAAAGTTGTATAAACTTTAAAGAAAATATAATGTGGTACAAAACAAACCTTATATTCTGCATTCAAAAATAATAGAAATTCCCCCACTGCTGGGAAGGCCCTTGTTGATGCTTTGCTATATATTGCTTGTGAGCCCACTCCTGATTGCAAAATGTGAAAATGTAACAATTGAGACTGAAATTTACAAAACTACAACAATTCACATTGGACATTATACAAGCTGGTGCTTGTGAATTAACAAATAGAATGAATCAATCTGAAAGCTGAAGCTTCGAACTGGATCAACTGCTAAATGACTTTCTCGATAAGATAACAAATGTAAGTTATTCATTAAAAGTTTACAAGTGTTACATCTTATAGCTACACTTCAAAGAATATAACAAAAATATACTTCAAGCATGTGTCTATCAGGGTATATGTGCATGTGTAAAGTACATGCATAAATATGTGAGAGACACAAAAAGAGGGGAAGTTGAAAGAGAGAAAGTTGTACCTGTTGATGTTTTGGAAGTGGGAAGACATCACATTGTTACTCATGCGTTTGATAATCCACTCCAACCAGGTATCTACTGAATCCCAACATCAAAGTTTATGTATGAAGGAAAACAAACCAAAAAAATTCAAATATGAAAAAGAGACATCTAACCTATACAAAAAGTGAGCATCTAGGGTCTCTTAACAAATTTTTTGAGTGGATGGACAATGGGGAAAATGAAAATATAGGATCTACATATGAGGTAAATAATATAATTAAGCAAGTGATAAGTTGAACTATAAGAACTATAGATTTCAACACGAACATGGAGAATCATGGGCAATAGTCATGGTTCTACTTCAGCATATTAGCATTCTTAATACTTATATAGATACTCTTTAGGTATGCAAAACAAAGCATCATAACCAGATATGATATGTCATATAATAGGAAAACCCTCAACCATTTAAACTTCATTATGTTATATATTCGGAAATTAAAAGAAATCATATGAATAAATCAACCATCTTACCACTAACATTGTACAAAAATTAAAAGAAAAGAGGCAACAACCATCATTATTGAATGCTATTTATACGACATTTGATGAAATGCAATTTCTAATCTGTAGGAGACTTATGAGAAAATGAAAGAGACATTTTAATAATTTTGAAATTAGTGTAGAATGCAGTTTCAATTCTAAAGATTCCTAGAAAAAGATATGTAGCTCCCAAAATGGTATCAAAACCAAATTCTAGGTTTAATTCTTAAAAAAGGATTTAGTTTAAATGTCAAAAAAGAGTTCAAGGAGCCAAAATAGAAAAGAAATATTACAGGATGATGGAGTTGTTTTTTTTTTCCATTTTTAATAGGGCAAGCTCTAATTCTAACCAAAAACAACATTTATAGGGTCAAATCTAATGTTGAAATAAATGGTTGAATAAAATCTGCATACAATAATAAAGAGAAAACAACAAGGTTCAATTGCATAATAAGAATTTATTCATCATTGTCGTCGATAGACTCTTCCAAAACAATATCATGTTCATTCTCATTACTGCTTGTCTCTAAGTCCTCCAAATCGTCATTCAAACGTTTCTCTATCTGGTGGAATCATTCTCCAATCAATAGTATCAGACCCCAAGGTTTGCTCAAGTATGCTATGTGGTTACAGCATAGTCTGATCTTCTAAATCAAAAAATGAGTTTTTCTTTGGTGCTCTTATAGGTTAAGGTTGGTTATATTCTCGAGTTCCTGTTGTCATTTTTGAAGGCATTTTTTGCTAGTATTTGAGGTGATTGAGTGCATGTATAGAAAAGCTCTGTCTAATGAGACTTGGTTTCAAGTGGGAACATTTGTGACCCCTCTAGCCTTTCTTGGGAAATTTCTTGGTATATTATAGTCTTATTAAATACCAAGTGGAGGTAACCCGAGGCGGATTCCTTTTCTTAATGTAAGAAAGTGTGATTCAATTCTTGTGATAGAAGCAATGTCAACCAAATTTGATATTACACAGTTTGAAGGGACAAAGTTCTCGTTATGAAAATTGAAGATGAAGGTAGTATTAGTAAAAGATAACTACTTGGAGGCCATTAATCTAGGCTGACGGATTTCACAGATGATGTTAAATGGAAACAAATAGATGCCTTGGCTATGTCAAATTTGCATCTTGGTCTATCGGATGATATCTTGCAAGGTGTAAAGGAAAAGAAAGCACCCAAGGAGATATGGAATCATCTCTCAAAGTTAAATGAAGCTAAGTCTCCCCACAACAAAATTTTTCTGAAAAGAAGATTTTACATACCCTGAATGTCTGAATCTACTTCAGTAACAAAGCATATCAATACTCTAACCTCTCTATGCCCTTAACTTTCAAAGTTAGGACATGATGTAAATTCAACTGAATGTGTAGAGATTCTACTTCAAAGTCTTCCAAATTTATATGACCAATTCATCATTAATTTAACTAGTAATATCCTTACGGATACTTTGGTATTGAATGATGTTGTTGCTTCAGTTCTTGAAGAAGAAAGCAGATGCATCAACAAGGAAGAAAGGTTGACAAGTTTGCATCAAGCAGAAGCCTTATTGATGACGAGAGCACAATCAATGGAGCATGATTCCACTATAAGCCACAAACAAGGAAGGTCGAAATCCAAAAATAAGAAAAATCTCAGGTGTTACAACTATGACCAAAGAGGACACTTTAAAAGTGAATGTCGATTCAGGAAAGGTGGAGACAAGGCATCTTAAGCATCAACTTCTTAGGGATGTGTTGCCAATGGAGAAATCTTATACAGTGAAGTAGCAATAGTGTTCAAGGATATAATCGAGCTCAGTGATGCTTAGATAATAGATTCAAGAGTAACGTGGCATATGACTCCTTGTAGAAATTGGTTTCATACTTATAAATCTATCTCTATAAGATCTATGTACATGGGAAATGATCATGCCTTAGAGATTATAGGGATTGGCACAATCAAGTTGAAGATGTATGATGGTATAGTTTATACTATTCAAAACGTGCAACATGTGAAGGGCTTGAAGAAGAATTTATAGTCTTTAGGATAATTGGATAAAATTGGGTGTAAGACCTCCATTTAAAATGAAGTCGTGAAGGTGATCAAAGGAGCGCTTGTAGTCACGAAGATAGAAAGGATAGCTATAAACTTATGCAAGTTTATGGGAGAGACGTATATGGAAGCAAATGCATTGGTTGCATCGATTAGTTCTCTGGTCTCACGAAGGTATCATTACCCTTCTGTGAGCACTGTGTTATAAGTAAGCATCATAGACTGAAATTTAATGCATCGAATTTTAGAAATAATGATATTTTAGAATTAATTCACTATGATGTATGGCAAGCATCAGTTATGTCTCTGGGTGGAGCAAAGTACTTTGTGATTTTTATTGATAATTACTCCAGAAGATGTTGGGTGTCTCCTATAAAGAGAAAGGGAGATGTATTTCCATCCTTAACCACATTTAAAGCACAAATTGAGTTAGAGACGGTGAAGAAAATCAAGTGCCTTAAGACTAATAATGGTGGAGAATATACTAGTGATGAGTTCATTGATTTTTTTAATCAAAAAGGCATCAAATGTCAATTTATGGTTCCTCAGACTCCTCAGCAAAATGGAGTGATAGAGCAAATGAACAGAACTCTGATTGAAATAACTAGAGCCATATGACAAAGTCTTTATGGGCAGAAGTAGTGAAGACCGTCTGTTATGTGATTAATCGATCACTAACAAGATCGATTGATCCAAAGACATCAATGGAGATGCGGACCAGTAAACCAGCATACTATTCTCAATTACACACATTTGGAAGTCCTGTGTTCATGATGTATAATACCCAATATATCACAAAACTATATCCAAAATCCAGAAAATATAGATTTATGGGGTATATATGTTGGTGGAGTTAAGGGTATCGACTGTGGGATTCCACTCCCCACAAGCTTGTCATTAGAAGAGATGTCATATTTGCAACAAAAAAAAAACTGTAAGAGAAAGATCAAATAGCCCGTTGGAAGAAAATTCTAAAGTTATAACAATTCATGAGGAAAGGAAGACTGAACAAAAAGATTCTACTGAAGCTATATTAGATCACGAGGAGTAAGAATCAGTTGAATATGAAAATACAAAAATTTCACAATCAACCCTTGAAAGGAGAATTCCAACCTAGCAGTTTGATTATATTATGGAGGGCAATGTTGCATGTTATCTCATAACAGAAGATGGTGAATCATCAACATTCCAAGAAGCAACAAATAGCTCAGATGCATCAGTTTGAATGGCAACAATGCAAAAAGAAATAGAAGCTCTTCATAAGAATAAGACATGGAAGCTTGTGCCACTACCGCAAGGGAGAAGGCCCATTAGCAACAAATGGGTGTACAAGATCGGACATAACAATGATGATCATGTGGAGCGGTATCATGCAAGGTTGGTGGTAAAGGGATATGCTCAGAAAGAAGGTATCGACTTTATTGAAATTTTTTCACCTGTAGTTAGTCTCAATACAATTTGAATTGTCCTAGCTATATGTCTATATTTGATCTACATTTAGAGCAGTTAGATGTAAAGACTACATTTCTTTATGGAGATCTTAAAGAAGAAATTTACTTGCAACAACCAGAAGGTTTCGAAGAACCAAGGAAAGAGAACTTGGTTTACAGGTTGAACAAATCTTTGTACGGTTTAAATTAGGTGCCAAGATATTAGTTTAAAAGATTTAATTCCTTTATAATGAGTTGTAGATTCAATAGATTTAGTGCAAGCTCTTGTGCATATTTCAAGAGGTTTGGTAATAATGCTTTCATTGTATTACTATTGTATGTTGACGACATGTTAATTACAGCCCCAAAAAATATCGTATTCAAGATTTTAAGGCTCAGTTAGCTGGGGAGTTTGAAATAAAAGATTTAGGACCAGCAAACAAGATTCTAGAGATTCAAATTTACTAAGATAGAAATAACAGGAAGATTTGGCTTTTTCAGAAGAATTACTTGAAGAAAAATTTGCAATGCTTCAATATGCAAGATTGTAAGTCGATCTTTACCCCTCTTCCTGTTAATTTTAAGTTATCCTTGAGTAAAAACCCTAGCAGTGAAGCAGAGAGGAAGGAGATACCTCGAGTACTATATACATCAACTATGGGAAGTTTAATGTTCACCATGATTTATACAAGACCAGACATTTTATATACAATGGGAGTGGTTAGTTGTTACATGACAAATCCTGGTCGAGAACACTGGTGGGCTATAAAGAGGATCCTAAGATATATTAAAGGGACCTAAAATGTTACTCTATGTTATGACGGATCTGAATTTATTGTCAAATGATATGTTGATTTTGATTTTGTAGTCGATCTTCATAAAAGAAAATCCACTATAGATAGTTGTAGCATTATCTACAACAAAAGCTAAGTATATGGCAGCTACTCAAGCTTGCAAGGAATCAATCTGGATAAAAAGGTTTTTGCAGGATTGGGTACCAACAGGAGAAAATCCCTTTTTATTGTAATAGTTAGAGCGTCTTGCATATTGCAAATAATCCAGCTTTTCATTTCAGAACTAAACATATAGGAGATCAATATCATTTTGTTCGTGAAGTGGTGGCAGATGGAAGTGTGGACATGCAAAAAATTCACACAAAATAAAACCTAACAGATGCACCAACAAAGCTAATCAACACTGATAAATTCATATAGTGTAAATTCTTGTATGGCTTGACAGAGACATAGACAACAGAGAAATAACAAGATAGAAATAACGATATGGAGATTGATTGGTTCTCAATCAAATCTTCAAGTAGGAGATTGTTGGCTTAAATCCCATATTAGTAAAGAGACAACATAATAGCCTCTATTAAGGCTATATAAGGAGACATATGTTTAAGGTTTTACATATTTCAAAAATCTTTTTTCATAACATTGTATATAATTCTTGGTGTGGATAGTGAGATCTTCTTCTTATATTATTTTTTTCTACAGTGGAAAGTTTTTTATTTTTGTCTGTGATTTTTCCCTATATTCGCTAAAGAGTTTTTCATGGTAAATCTTTTGTGTCCCTTTATCTCAATTTCTTTTATTAATGTGTTTGTTCTATTAGGTGGAGCTCCTGGAGACCATTTACTCTTTGAACTAAGCTATCGGCTAGGTTTTTTTGGCAAGTTCTTGTTGGTGGCTACATGAATTTTAAGTATAATATCTAAGTTTTTCTTTTGATTTTTAAGTAGAATATCTAAGTTTTTTTTCTTTCGTATAGTTAACTAGAAACTGGAATGCAAGAAAATAATTATGAGATCGTCGCGATGGTTAATTGAAGTATTGATTTTTGGGTGGGTGCATAATCGGAGCATCGAAGTTGTATTACTTGGAATGGATTTTAGCCAGGCTTGGGTGCAACTGAAAAAAGTGTATCTTAGATAGAGACATGGTTTCTATTAACATTTATTTAACAGGAATTGCAAGTTTCAAGCTCGTATAGCTGAATATGCCTTGGTTTTAGATTAAAATAGAGAAAAAATAAAAATAAATCAACATGCTCTGTAAGTAATAAAATCATAGTAATCATTATATAATAATTATTAATGAATATTAGCACTTGTCTTGCTGACTCTTCAAACAGAGAAAAAGGAGATTGAAAGATAACAAGTTAATGAGAGAAGGCGTCGGTTTAACGAAGATTAAAGTTATAGTAACTCCTCGTAATCCTGACTCTCTCATTGTAGAGTTAAATTCGAGAAAACTCCATTTAACAGATCACCGTCACTTAGTTAAAGCCCATAAGGGATTGAAAAGTAAAATGAGAAAAAAAAAAGAGAAACAACTAAGAAAGGAAAGGGGGGCTTCTCAAATGTGACAGCCACAACAAAGAAAGAAGAAAGAGAGAGTAGCCACCAAGACAACGGCCTCTAAAACAGACACAACTTTGAAAAGCAAATCATCCAAAAGAGAAAGCCGCAAGGTGTGCCTCTTCCACTTAAATGCAGACCTCAGAAACCTCCATCTCCATCTCCATCTCCATCTCCACGACTTCTTGAACAGCCACAACTTCCGCCTGTTCTCGCCACTCCCCTTCCCTCCATCTCACGACCTCCTTGGTATAGCAATCTATAACAGCCCTATGGGCAGTGAGCCAGTCCATCCCCAGAATTAGATCAATCTCCCTCAAGGGCAACATTATCAGGTTTGCACTCAGCACTGCTTGATCTATCTGGATCGAGCATCCCTTGCAGACCTCTCCCAAAGCAGTAGTACTACCTAGAGGTGTACTCACCTCTAGCCCATACTGCAACATCTCCTATCCCCATGCAATCTACATGCCACATGCGGTGTAATAAAAGAATGCGTGGAACCTGGATCTATCAATGCAAAAACCACAAAGCTGGAAATCAGAAGTATACCCGCAACAACCTCCGAAGAATCCTGGGCCTCTTGCCTAGTTATGGCATAGACCCTGGCCTGGGACTGCGGTCGGCTGCCCCGTCCCTCAGTACCCACAAGGAATCTCCAGCTCTACCTCAGGCTCTACCTCGACCCCTCAGTCCAGGTCCACCACCGCAACTCTGCTGCACTGTCGAACTACTACCAGCTCTCCCACTCACAGCAGATTGAACTCCTAAAGTCATAGGGCAATTCCTAATCAGATGATCTATGGAGCCGCATGCAAGATAAGCTCCAGTCAATCACCAACACTCCCCACTGTGCCTCTTGTCACAATGCACACAAACAGGAGATGCCTGCCCTGAACCTCTGCCACTGCCACTGCTGCTACCAGTCTGCCCAAATCTCCCCCTCTGAACAAAACCCGACTGTCTGGATCCTCCTGAAGACCT
The DNA here is from genome assembly GCA_027479065.1 of Erythroxylum brevipes. Taxonomy (NCBI): domain Eukaryota; kingdom Viridiplantae; phylum Streptophyta; class Magnoliopsida; order Malpighiales; family Erythroxylaceae; genus Erythroxylum; species Erythroxylum brevipes. Next base: position 50,750,623 of record JANIHY010000002.1, read on the forward strand.
AAAGGTCGTGCTCTGGTACCTGCTAAAACTCCTACCAGAGCTACCCTGACTGTCACTCGACCTCTTACCCCTGGATCCCTGACCAGTCTCAGCCTGACTCTGCCTCAAAAGTTGCTCAACTCGAACTGCAGCAGCCCTTAACTCAACAAAGGTGCCCATATCAGACCGGGTTAACCTGGTACGGATCTCCAGATTAAGCCCTCCCTCAAATCTCCGGCACCTATCAGCCTCTGTGGCAATCAAGACAGAAGCATATCGCATCAGCTCATTAAACCTCACCTTATACTCTGCCACAGCCATCGAACCCTGTCTCAATTCCAGAAACTCTTGCATCTTTATCTCAAGATATACCTTAGGCATATAGTTATCCCTAAATGCCCTCAGAAAGTCCTCCCATGACAATAAGCAAGGCCTGGTGGTGCTGCCCGGGATAGTCTTCCACCACTGATAAGCTGGGCCCTGCAGGAGAGATACTGCATAATCAAACCTCTCCTCTACATCACAGTCCATCTGGTCGAAGACTCGCTCAGCCCTCTCCAGCCATCCCTCAGCCTCAGCAGGGTCTGTGCTGCCATATAAGTCAACAGCCCCCTGCTTACGCAATCTGTCATACCTCCTCTCCCGTCTCGCGGGAACTCTAGGAGGCTGCTCCTCAAATCGAGACACTGGGGACTCCCTACTAGCTCCGACTGATTCATGGTCAGCTGGTTGATCTACCTGATCACCAAAGATGGATGACCTATAACAAAACCATAATTCCAGTCAATTTCTGTTTTTCTTATTGAAATTCAAGCCTAAAAATACACTATGCCCAAAAGATGCTAAACCATACTCTGATACAACCTAATGTAGCGCCCCCTTACCGTAGGTACGCACCGGGACGCCCGTAGGTCGTTCCGATGCATAATCCACGTTAAGTGTGAACTACGATTCGATCATTTCTATAATCCACATGGCATCAATATAATAAAACTGTAATATCAAAATCACTAAAATTTTAAAACCAAAAGATACTTCTCATTTCATTTCTTAAAAACCATAAATACACAATTCTGTCATGATTACTGACTGTACAAATCCAAAGAGAACTAAAACAACTCCTAACTAGGTCATCCCCAAAGATCCCAGCTGACCGACCTGTGAGCCATACGTCTCTTGTCAGTCCGCACACAGCAGGAAAAGTCTTGCTAACTGGAGCTAGGAGTCTACTATCTCTGTCCTGAAAAATAATTGCAATGTTGGGTGAGTTTGCAAACTCAGCGAGAAACCATCATCGATGGTTCACCCAACTCATGCATATACATACAATTTATATCATATCTTATATACACATTCAGAAAATCAATGCATTCAATTTCACATTTATAGGCATTTCGCCTTTCAAACAATTCATATTTAATCATTTGTATATGCAATGCACATGTGACACTTTCCATTTTTATTACGTTGTTGTAACCGTGTGCCTAAAACTGTCCCAGTGACGGGCACATTGCGTTGAGCCTGCGGCTCTGAATACATTGGGCTTGAATGCCCTGATACGTTGAGCTAGTGGCTCTAAAATACGTTGGGCACGAAGCCCTGTGCGTTGAGCTTAAAGCTCTGTAATACGTTGGCTCCTCCGGTC
>JANIHY010000002.1:51071804-51089472 GCA_027479065.1 Erythroxylum brevipes
ATTTGACATGACAAACTTATCTCTAATGTCTTATTTTCTTGAAATATAGGTAATTTAATATGATGATGAAATTTTTATTTCCCAAAAAAAATATGCGAATGATATTTTAAAGAAATTTAAGATGAATTCAAAACTAGCTCCCACCCCAGTTGAAGAGAAATTGAAACAACTAAAAGAAGACAAATGGAGACTTATAAATTCAACTTACTAGAAGAGTTTAATTGGAAGTATGCGGTATTTAACTACAACTAGACTATATGTAGTTTTTGGAATTAGATTACTTAGCAGATTCATGGAGGAGCCTCATACTTGTCATTTACAAGGGCCAAAGAGGATTTTTCGGTATATCAAAGGTAGGGTATACTTTTTTATCTTGGCACTGGTGTAACATCATGATCTTCAAAAAAACAGCCCGTTGTTTCATTATCTAAAGCTGAAGTAAAATACATTGCAGCAACTAGTTGTGCTACACAAACAATATAGCTAAGAAGAATGCTTAATGCTTTAAGTATATAAAAAATAAAATACTCCAATAGAATTATTATGTGATAATAAATCCGCAATAGCACTGTGCAAAAATTTAGTATTTCATTAGCGATTCAAGCACATAGATATTCGGTTTTACAAAATTCGAGAGCTTGTTAATGAGAAAAAAGTAGTGATTAATTATTGTCACTTTGAAAAACAAGTTGTAGATATTTTTATTAAACCATTAAAGCTTGTGTTGTTTCAGAAATTGAAGAAATTATTAGAAATGATAAATCTATACCGGCTTAATTTAAGGGAGACAATGTTAATAAATAGATCACGTTAGCCTTACATGGAAGAAGGTAGATAATTGCACTTCATTAAAAGACAACCAAAAGCAAATGGAAGAGATCTGTTCCCGAAATTAAATGGTACCCATCAACTTTATTGCAAGAAATGATTAAGATGATTGGCACGAGATTAGCATTGACGCAGAAGAGCCATCCACTAGTATTTATAAGTTAGTTCTTTAGACTCAAAAAGTAGAACGCCTATTTTAGGCGCTCACATTTTGACCTGATATTATATAAGGAAGGTAAATTACGTTTTGATCTCAGTCAATTTCTTAGAAAGGTGTCCCAATATTTGGTGCGCACAAAAAATTATCACATTAGATGAGCTCTCATACTATCACTGTCGAGACTTAAACCAAAAACTTTAAATTCACTTTCATTTTTAATAAACAGCTGGACTATCCGTGCGGGCAATATAAGTTAGTTCCTAACTCGAGGAGAAGCGTGTTTAAATAATCAGTGAACGCCAAATGGATAGCTAGCTTAGTCTTTGATATTTGAATTGTCACTCAGGAGACAAGTCGCGTTCAGTTTCCGCCAATTTCATTTTCACAGATACTTTGTCAAATCTCGAAATCCAGACGTAAGACACGAACAGAAGTATCTTTCTTATCTACAACAACGTACACTTTTTTTTTTGTTTGAAAAATGAATACAATGACTTATGCTTCCTAGTTCAGCTCTCTCTCTCTTGTTTTCTTGCTTTACAAAAAGTGTATAATGTGCTTGCTTTTTGGGTGTTTTTAATAAAAATAAAACCCTATGGAGAAAGCTTCAAGTCCAAGTACTGTCCAGACCCCAGAGGCCTCACTTTCGGTTCCTGTTTCACTTCTTTGCTTTGCCAGATCTCCTCCTTCATTTGTCTAAACAGTGCTGCCTGCGTGTTTACAATCATAAACTTGCCCATTTTCCCCTGGTTCTTCTTTTTCACTGAAATTTGGTTAGATTGCCGGAAAAAGAGTTTGGATTTTTCTGCATTTTGAGATAGTTCCAAGTGACAGTCCATTGTTTTCAAAGTACATGTCGGTGTAGCGAGAGATTCTTGAACTGGGTTTTTTGAGTTTGTAAGTAATGCTTTTCCTTCCCTCTTTTTCTTCCGGAATTATGAGTCTTTTGACGTTTCTTGTAAAGTGCTGTTGCTGCATTCTATATTTGTTTCAGTAGTTAGAGAAGTGGGTACAATGATAGTGATTATTTTATTGTGGGAATTTAATTGTGTTCCGAATGAAAAGTGACTCCGTAACTGAAGCAAATTATTGAGTTGTTAGATGCATTGCTTGATAATTTGAGTAAGTTAATAATTTTAATGCTGAATGATCATGTTTTCTTTTTCTTGTTCTTGGCATTTTTCTCAACAACCTTCATGATAGATTTCTTTCTTTATTGCTAGCGCAAAAGAAAGGAAAAGGAAAAGGAATCTTTTGTTTATTGGATGTTCTATTCGTTTGCTGTTCTACACCTAGACCTGAAGATATTTTTTGCTGGGGGTTTATAATATCATTTTATGATACTTGAAGGTGCTGTAAATTGGTTTTTGCATGACCCAACTGTTTTCTTTAGAGTTCTTTCCTTCTTTGTTTGCTTTCAATTTTCTACTTTTACATAGGAACAAAAGGGTGCATTGGCGAAATCGTATGTCTAATTGTTAATTATGATGTTACGCTGGTGGTTGCATCAGGCTACTTGTGCTAGTAGTTGTGCTTGATTTACTAAAACAAGTGGTTAAGTTAAAATGGAGGACTCGGCATCTTCCCGTTGTGAGCGCTTAAAGCAGATGTCCCAAACTTCAGATCAACAGCCCTCTGTCACTTCTAAGGAGCATACAAAAAGGGTTCCTAAAACCATAAAACCTACTATTTCAACAACATCAAATCTTTTAACACCAACTGGTTCTATCAAAAAGAGAATCGAACCCAAAAGCAGTCCAGATTCTGGTTTAAAAATGACAAAACCATCTCTGGCTGTTTCATCCCAGAATACTAGTTCAGTTCTAGTTACTAGACGGAACAGCACTGGAGGATTGCCAGAGAAGAAGGCAATTTCTGCAACAAAACAGCAAAACAGTTTGGCTAATGTTTCAGACAAAGAGACTACAGCTTTTTCTCATCCAGTGAGGAAGTCCTTTCCAGAGCTTAGGAGGAGTTCCTTGGCTTCCGTTGCTACAAAATCCAGAACCCGAACAAATAGTTCTGAGACTCGAAAGTCAGTTCCTACGTCGCCCTCTGACAAGAGCTTGAGGACATCAACTTTGCCTGGCCCAAGTAAATCAGATACTGTCAGGAAACCTTTGGTTAAGCCATCATTGTCTATATCTTCTTCAAAGAGGACCACTTCTATTTCGTTGGAGACTACTGGGAGTAGTATGAGCAAAAAAACAGTTTCAAAAATTTCTTCGCCATCAGTTAGATCACCCTCAATTTCTAGCGGATCAAGAACTGGGTCTTTGTCAACATCTCTGGATAGAAACTCTAGTTTTTTTGGACGGAAGAAAGCGGGCACTCCTGAAAGTCGGGATTCTCGATTCGTTGTCCTCCCACAAGTGGATATCAAAGCTAGCGATGATGTGGTAAGCACAACTTTGCTGTGCACATTGATTGTACTAGTTGCATCATCAGTGACGCTTAAATTTGGATATCGTTCATGTCTGAGAACACACTGTTTTGCCATAAAGGATTTCAAGCCTGAAGGTTGTAAAGCAGCTTAGTGATTTGAGTTCATGCAACAATTTGGTTTTATAAATATATTTGTATAATCTAAGCATAATTATGATTTGATTGGAAAATCATCTTAAATAAATTGAAAGCATTATGGATACAAGGATTGACAAATGAAGTGACAGATTTTTGTAGTCTGAGATTATGCAAGCATAATTATGATTTTTGTTGGCAAATAATCTTAAATAAAGTGAAAGCACTATGGATGCAAGGATAAAGCCAATATTTGGAACTTCATTTGGACAGATTTTGGAGTTCAATATTGAAAACTTGTAGGTTTAAAAATTCTATCGCGAAAATTGGTGTTTCATGTGGCATGTACCATTCATGTAGTTGGTAATTTTTTTTTATTAATGGTAGAATATTTTGGAATTAAATTCCTCTTCGCATGGCATGGATGGGTGGGACTAAAGAGAAGTTACTACTCCTTGTTGTCTAGTGTAAATTTTGGGCCAAAGAAAAAGGTGATTTTTTGTGGCAGATGTTACTTAGATGTGCTGTAGACAGATTGATCTGTGCTTTGGAGCATATTTGACATTACTTATGCTCTATATGTTTTACCATCTTTCCTTAATCCAAATGGATGCTCTCTTGCTGCACCAGAGATTGGATCTTAGGGGCCAAAGGGTGCGAAGTCTGAATGGTAGTGGGTTGAACTTGTCGTCAAGTTTAGAGGTAAAATCTCAGTATATTAAGTGCAAGTGTGCTAACAATATAATGATATTTCTGGCTATAGTTGTTTCACTGACAAACCTATATGACAGTTTGTTTATCTCAGAGATAATCTCTTATCTACGCTGGAAGGAATTGAGATACTAGAACGAGTGAAGGTTTGCTATTTGATGATTCAATTGTTTTCTTTATAACTGTGGATTTGTATGATCTTCAGAACCTAAACACCCTAAGAATGAAATTGTTTCTTCTTTTATGCTTCTAAAATTATTTATTGGACACTTGTGCTTTGTTTGTATGATCTACTGTGCATGCTCATTGAGCATGTCTACTCTGTTAAAGAATAAATGTTTTTGCTTATTGGAGCTGTAATATTGATTGGTATAACTGTTCTCGGGCAGGTCCTTGACTTGAGCTTTAATGAGTTTAAAGGGCCTGGGTTTGAACCTCTTCAGAATTGCAAGGCCCTGCAGGTTCTCTTTTATTCTTTTGTTTTCTCTCTGATTTCATTACAAGGTATAGATCGTCCCTTGCAGGCCTCCTTATAAGAAATTTATGCGTGTATCACTTGTAGCAATTATATCTGGCTGGAAACCAAATAACATCACTTGAAAGTCTTCCTCAGCTTCCTAACCTGGAGGTTAGTGCTCATTTGGATGATTTTGCTAATCAGCTCTGTTGTTTTGTGATTTAACATGGAATAGTAAGCATCTGATGAATGCAATAATTTTTATTCTCTGCTTTCTTGTGCAGTTTCTTTCTGTTGCTCAAAATAAGTTGAAGACTCTTGCAATGGCAAGTCAACCTCGTCTTCAGGTTTGTTTGGTGTTCAGTAGCAAGCTACTTGATATGGCTTTATCAGGGCAAAGTTAAGTCAATATCTTTTTGTTTCTATATAGGTATTGGCTGCAAGCAAAAACAAGATAACAACTCTAAAAGGCTTCCCACATCTACCAGTCCTTGAGGTTAGCTTTATGTTATATATTTTTTGACAAAAAACTCTAAAGCCATATTTATTGAAGATGTTAACAGTGGTCCATTTTTCTGCTAATCTAGTTAGGATCACTTTCTATGCTACTATTTATGCATTAGATTGATATTGTTCACGTTGACTTGGTACTAGTGTGAGATACATAAAATTGTTATGATTTTCTTAGTTTGGCTATATGAATAGAATGGATGCTGCATAATGTTGTGATATAAACTATAACTGGATCATATGAATGGTCTTGATCCAGGCTTGACCACTAATAATCCTGTCACCTAGAATTGGTCCATATCTTGCCTGATAACAATGGAGTTTTAGGTGTATTCATAAGATGATGGTGTATAGGATAGGGACTTCGACGATCTAGTATAGCCTTGAAAGGCTTGGAAAGGGAAAGATGTTTTTTTACTAATCATTCATCCAAAATTGTTGATCTCAAAGTCTAAATACTATACGTTTGACATGCAATTGATTTGCCTTCTGGTGCCTTTGTAGTTGGAGGAAAATATGTAATGGGTCTATTACGTAGTAAAGCAGTAGTAAAAGCGCATCATGCTCTTTATTATATTAGGTTGTACAAATGTATATTTGAAACTATTATTCTTTACTGCAGCATTTGCGTGTTGAGGAGAATCCAATTTTGAAGATGCCCCATTTAGAAGCAGCTTCCATATTGCTTGTTGGTCCTACATTGAAAAAGTTCAACGATCAAGGTTGTTTTCAAGTGTTTCTCTTATTTTCTTTTAATTCTTTTTGGAATATTTTCATGGTACAGTTTGCTTCTTTTGTGAGAGTTTTTCTGTTATTTGTTTTGTATTTTTTCTTTTCCTTGTCTCCTTGGTTAACATTTGGTGCCCACTTAAGTGGGTGTTTTGTATCCTTGAGGGTGGCTTTTGTTTTCCATTTTCTTCCTCACTAATATGGTTCATCTCAATAGATCTTTCAAGAGAGGAGCTTGCAATTGCTGAACACTATCCAGCTTGCACGGCGCTGTGTCTTAGAGACGGTTGGGACTTTTGTCATCCCGATAAAGCAGCAGGTTCTGTTTTGCAAATTTTTTTTTCCTATTTACTTGTGACCATAAAACTGAGGCTACATAGCATTTTGACCAAGTTTGTGGGTGGGACGACTAAACATAGTCGAGCTTTTTGCGAGTAAATTGCTTGATCTTGTCATATGCAATTTTATTTCAATCTAATTTCAGGAGATACTAGTTCTGATGTATGCTGTAGCTATGACGTTTCTCAAGTCATTAGAGGATAAAAATGGGGGTGGGCTAGATTTACTTGATGCATTGTGATGAGCAATAATTAATAAAATAGCCAGTATAAATGATCTCACAGCTAAAATTCCACCAAAAAACAAATTAATATCACTTTTGACCACACTCTGAGATTTGGTACGATAATAAATTTCTTAGGCAAATGTAGAAAATTGCAAAATGTCATTCTTTGCTTAGTCTTTAAGAGGGTTTTGATGGTTATTGTCAAATTATGACATTATCTACAATTGAATTGAATGTTTCTTTATGATGTAACATAAAAAGACTGAAATCAATTACAAAAATTTATTGTATAAGTTTGTTGATAAATGAAAATTGCCTTTCCTGAAATAAACTTATTATTCTCAATCCTTGTCTTCTATAGTTCAACAAAATAACGATGCCGATGAAACAATATGGAATATTATGTATAGGATTCAAGTCCTAGGAATATGAAAGTTTATGACATTAAGATTCTTATGATTTAAAACTAGACACCATTATGTTCAAATGTGTGTAATGCATCAGTACTTCATAATGGATACTTTTTGTTTTGCTTCATTTTGGGTTGAATGGTTTCTTGACATGATATGAAGAGTTTTGTATGATAAAGGATCAAGTTCAAGTTATGTTCCTCTCAGTTCTTGTAGATTTGTGTTGCATTATGTTTCTCTATATTTTATCTGAGGGGGTGTGTTATGATAGCATAAATCCATTCTCGGGCCTTACCCATCAGCTTAAGCTTTTGTGTTGCATGGTTCCTTGACAACTTGCATTGCTAATAATTTTCCCTGGCTAAAGCTTTTAACTCTGAATTTGACTTATTGAACAGAGTCCACTATTCTTTTTCTTTTTGATCAATGGAAAGAACATTACCCACCTGGCTATGTGCTAAAGGATGCAGCTGTTGATCAACCTTTCGAAGAAGACGCTTGTTGTTGCCACTTCAGCTTTGATCGAGACTGTGGTTTCAGTGCCGATCCACCTTTAGTCTTACAGTATCAATGGTTTATAGGGGAAAGGACACTTTCCGACTTTGTTAAAATTTCCAATGCAATAGCCGAGGTAATTAGTTCATGCTCAGATATCTATATTGGCTGACATTTTGAATAGGAGCTTAATACCCTTATCATCATATCTTGGGCTAATACCATCATGTATGATCAGGCGTACTGGCCAAAGCATGAAGACGTCGGTAAAATTTTAAAAGTGGTTTGTACTCCTACTCTAGGAGAAACAGAATATCCCGCAGTTTTTGGAATAACTTCACCAGTTCAGCGAGGTAAGTTTACTATTATATTTGAAGTTCATGAATTGCAAAGCTAATGTTTTTGTATAGAGATGATTGTATTAATAATCCACATTAAAATGGCATGGTAAATTCTGCCGCACGGCAAACTCTTAAAATGTGAACAAATTGCTACAGGAGTACAGCATATTCTCATAATTTGGCCTCCTTCATGAATGTAGCTTAAGCTAATAAGTTGATTTCATTTTTGTTTCACATATTGTGTCTTTATATCTCATTGTCCACATTGCGAAGGAAGTGGAATTCCAAAGGTCTTGAATCTGGAAGTGAGTGGGGAATTGGTGGAAGGAAGTAATATTAGGGGTTGTGCTGAGGTAGCATGGTGCGGTGGAACTCCAGGGAAAGGTGTTTCCAGGTGAGAATGTTGTCTAAAACTGCAGGATATGCCTACATTGATGCAAGGACATGCATGCACATGGGTGTCTTTTCCTTTATGTAAAGTGTACAAAAACTTTGTTATTTTTTATCTCCAGTTGGCTGAGGAGAAGATGGAATAGCAGTCCAGTGGTTATTACTGGTGCAGAAGACGAGGAGTATAGGCTGACTATACATGATATTGGTTCTAGTTTGGTCTTTATGTATACGCCAGTTACAGAAGACGGTCGCAAAGGGGAACCTCAATATAAGTACACTGATTTTGTTAAAGCAGGTATAGAATCAATTGATTTCTGCAGTATTTTCTTGTTTAATTTTGTACTTTGATTTTTTCCCAATTTCCTCTGAAAGTTAGCTTGGTTTCCTTTATATCCTTAATAAGGAAAAGAACCTTCTAACAAGATCCCCTAAAGGTGTGGAAGGACCTAAAAGCAATTATTTAACCTAATGGCTTAATGTATTACCTGTTGTTTATGTTTATATTTTATTGATAGGGCTTTTATATCTATAAGCTTGGTAAAACCTTTTCATAGTGGAAATTTCTAGTTGTTAACGTTACAATTGCCATATGTAAAATAAAATTTGCATATATTGTTTTCTTTGCAATGCATGCGCAATTTATGTTAAATTAAAGGTAGTGCAAAACCTTGAATTTAGTTAGCTTGTTTGAATTTGGTAAAGAATACAATAGCTATGATTCATAGGAATCAATTATCATTTTTTCTTATGATTTATTGAGTTTTAACATTTTATGTTTAATGTGGCAGCTCCTCCATCAGTCAATAATGTCCGGATCATTGGCAATGTTGTTGAAGGCTGTAGCATAAAAGGAGTTGGAGATTACTTTGGAGGAAGAGAAGGTCCCAGTAAGTTTGAATGGTTGCGGGAGAATAAGGATACAGGGTCAGTGTTCTAATTTATGTTCTCATATAAAAAATGCAAGTGGAAGAATGGATAATCAACTTACACTAGGGACGTGGTTTCCTGCTCATAGTCTTGGAGAAGCTTACTTTTCACTTGACTTTGTTTCCAATCTCATCTACAATTTGAGGCCTCTTCTTGTGATTTTGAGTTAGAAGCTGGTTTTATTCTGCTTTTACTTGAGCAATTTTATGGTTGTGCTAAATTTCATGGTATCCTTTCTATCAAGTGTGATCCCACTCACTATGAATTGCTTTGTCAAATGTTTTCATTTTTATACCCATGATTCTTTTGTGATGTCATGTTTTCTTGGCAGAGAGTTTCTACTAATATTAACTGGTGCTTCTGAGTATACTTTAACTAAGGAAGATGTTGGGCAACGCATAGCATTTGTCTACATACCAATTAATTTTGAAGGTTTTAGCCATTACATTTTTTTTTTTTGGGTGAAAAGATATCATGTTGGCAGATCATTCACTCTTGCAAACTGGCTCATGAATTATAATACTTTGCAGGTCAAGAGGGAGAACCAGTGTCAATAGTTTCCCATGCAGTGAAGCAAGGTAGACTACATTGTGACCTTTTCTTGATTTGGTAGTAGTTGCATGCTATATGAATAACCCTTTTAACCTAAATAACTGGAATCCCTTTAATGCGCAATGGCTTTGTGATCTAGTTGCTATCTTGTGATTACTAGCTACTGAAAATGTTGACTTGTGACAATTTCCTCCCTTCGTTGGTGGGTTTTGTGGACAAACTTGTTCAGAATTTATTGTGTCTTTGCAACAGGATGATTTGCTATATTCTACAAGTGTAGTAATGTTCAACTTGTTCCATCTCTATTCTTCATTAATTTATTTACAGCCACTTTCATCCTGGAAAACCATAACTTTCAGTTCTTTTTCTCATCCTTGACATTGCTTTTTGTTTGAGATAAATATCTCTTCTAGTTTTAGACAGTATTCATTTGTAGCTTTTATTGATTTCTTGATTAGACCATCTAGTGAATACCATCAACTGTAGTCCCAATTCTTTCAGAGAAATTGTAACAATCTGCTGCTTGGTGGATTCTTGAGTTGTGATTGCAAGCAATAATTTTCAAAGGAATCCATATGTTTTTAATGTTTTGTATGCCTACTGTTTGTAATTATGCAGAACATTTAGGATAGTAACCAATCTATATGTTTGTTTAAATGATACATTTGAAGTTTGAAATTACATATTGGGGGATTTGTCAACCTTAGTGTTTATGCTGGTATTGTATCATCATTACTTCTTTTTCAACATGATTTTTTGAGTAATTTTATTAGCAATTTAATGTTTAAGATTATTGCTACTTGTTTAAACAGTTTTACCTAGTGCATGGTCCATTTATAATGGCATTGTTTTGCCCCAATTCCAGCACCTCCCAAAGTAACCAACGTCAAGATAGTAGGAGATATCAAAGAAAACAGTAAGGTTACTGTAATTGGTACTGTTACTGGAGGAACTGAAGGTTCGAGCAGAGTTCAGTGGTTTAAAACATGTTCGTCAATGTTAAATGGAGACATTGGTCTTGAAGCATTGAGCTCATCAAAAATTGCAAAGGTAGGTAATTTTCCTCTTATTGTGTGCATGAAAAAATCAGAAACTTTTTTTTTTTTTGGTAAATCAGTTATAAGATAAATGTAGAAAATAAGAGTTTATGTACACAGTTAGAGATTGTGTAAAAAACCATCTCATACCAAAAAAAAAAAAAAAAACAGAAACTTGCAATTACCATTATCACCAATTCATTTCATGCAAATTCTTATTTGATTAGGCATTCCGCATACCCTTAGGAGCAGTTGGCTGTTATATAGCTGCAAAATACACTCCTAGGGCTCCGGATGGTGAGTCTGGTGAACCAGTATATGCAATATCAGAAAGAGCCGTTGAAAGTAAGTCAATTGGTTTCCTTTTCCTAAGCAAATAACAATGAACTGGTAGTAGAAATTTTCTTCCTTTGATGTTTTCCTTACTTGGCTGACCATGGATTACTAATTCATCATTATGACATTTTCAGCTCTTCCCCCAGGCCTAAACTTTTTATCAATCACTGGTGATTATATTGAAGGTGGAATATTGACAGCATCATATGGCTACATGGGTGGTCATGAAGGAAAAAGTATATATAATTGGTATCTTCATGAGGTATAAGTGTATGCAGCATCGATCTGGACGTCATATAACAACTTTTAATATATGTTTTTTTTCTATATTTTCCTTTTTGTCTTCAGAAGATTTTCTAAAAACTTCAGCACCACACTGAACAACACCCAAGTAGGGTGTTTTGAAAAAATGATGCTTCTGTTCTGGAGATACAATTTACAGAATTAATCTATTTATAGAAACTTCCTTTGTTGATTTTAATGCGGGACAATGATTTTTCAGGTTGAAACAGACTCTGGATCTCTAATACCAGAGAGTTCAGGACTTCTTCAATATCGTATTAGTAAAGATGCAATTGGTAAATTTATATCCTTTCAGTGCACCCCTCTGCGTGATGATGAGACTATTGGTGAACCAAGGGTTTGTATGGGGCAGGAACGTGTTCGACCAGGTACTTTTTAACAATATTGTGTGATGTTTATCATGAGGCTTCATTCCACTCTAAAGAAGATCAAAGTTGGATGTTCATTTCTGTGGCGGCTTTTTGTTTTTTTTTCTTTTCTTTAATACATTACCAATTTCCATATTTTAGTTTCATTTCCATCTGATTGGGGGAGATTTTATTAAACTTGAGTGTTTTGAAGTTGAAATTTGATAAGCTGTTACAATTATAGTATCCTCATGGTGTAGCTTTGTGATTGTTTGATTATGTGATTTTTGAAATGTAGTTATCATGCTTAGTTCTCTTTGATGTGTAGGAAGCCCGAGATTACTTGATTTGCAAATAGTTGGAGCTGCTATTGAAGGCGCCACCTTGAGTGTTGACAAAAAATATTGGGGAGGTGAAGAGGGAGATTCAATTTTCCGCTGGTTTCGGGTAATTAATGGACAATTGTTTTGTAGTGTCCTCATCTTGTGGGTTCATGGTTCATCAAGTTTTGTGTGACTTCCTAATTCGGAGCATGGAGATCACTTAATTCTAAGAGTTGCTGTTTGTAATCAAAGGAAATAAGACAGAAGTCCATCTTTACCTCCTTTTGTTTCTTTCATTAATCAATGCATTGTCATGCAGACTAGTTTGGATGGCTGTCAGAATGAGATTTGTGGTGCTACTGCTGCATTATACATACTTTCACTAGATGATGTTGGCTTCTTTATTTCGGTTTCCTGTGAGCCTGTGAGAAGTGATTGGGCCCGTGGTGCTATTGTGCTTTCTGAGCAAATTGGACCTATCACACCTGGTATTGCATTTTTTAAAACCATTTTCCTGAATTGATTTCCCAGTTCTTTTGTTTGATTATATTACTTGATATATGTTTGAACATTAAACTCTCAGGCCCTCCAAGTTGTCAGTCCCTAGATTTTCTAGGATCAATGATGGAAGGACAACGTTTGAGCTTTTCTGCCTCTTACACTGGCGGGTAAGACATTTGTTAAAAGACCTGATTCCTTTTCTATTCCTCTTTTCTAACTGTAAAGCGTTAGTTGCTGAAACAGGGAGAAAGGAAATTGTTTCCATGAATGGTTTAGAGTGAAAAGTAATGGGCTGAAGGAGAAATTATCTTCTGAAGGTGGGTTGCTTTACTTTGACCCGAGACTAAGTGGAATACCAAATATGTAAAAACTGTTCCCTGAATCTATCAGAGATTGAGTTGGAGAGGACCAATATAATGTTTTTGCTGTAAAAAGTTATTGGCAAAATAAATTATTGAGCCATAGTAATTTAATTTGTGAATGTAAAAACTAAAATTAAAGTAAGATAGGATCTCTAGAAAGTGCTTTTCTTTCCTTCTAACTAAGCCTTCTCGCTTTACTGAAAGCTATCATCTATCAGAAACAAAGATGGGCAATTCATTCTCTACATAGTGAAACAGGGAATAAGTCATACACCTACTTGCTATTTAAGATTGATATCCTCTGGTATTTGATTTAACGTTGCTCTTCTTAAAATATGGCCTATCATTATGTGAGTTATTTTTGCAAAAATAAATCAAGGCAAAAATAAATCAAGTTGTTAAATGTTCTAGCAGAGTTTCTGGATTTGACTCTGGAGGATGTTGGAAACTGTATTGAACTTGTTTACATTCCTGTGCGAAAAGATGGTGATCAAGGAATTCCTAAAAGCAGAATCTCTCATGTCATCTTACCTGGTGGGTTGTACTTTGATGATCCATGAAACTTTTATCTTGAGGATATTATTATTCTGTTTCACATTCATGCTGCTATTCCATTAGAATACTTAAGTGCACTTTCTGCTGAATTAAGGCTTCTGGTGAGACATAGCTAGATGATGTACACTCTGAATCTGATTATACTGTTGTCTAGCTTCTGCAATAATAATGCTTCATAAGAAGGTAGCTTTTTGTTATCTTGGAAGAACTTGTTTTCACTTTTCCTTGAAAGCAATTGTTTGAGAACTTAAATGTGTTTGGACATTTTTTGAACTGTATGTTCAATTTTATTTGTTGGCTTGCAAAATGGGGTACTATATATATATATATGACTGAAGCTCCTTATTAGTGGGATTTAAATGTATCATTTATATAGGATTTGATACTAAGATCACCAAGTTCTAGTGTAATGTACTGGCTGATTGTATATCCAGTTCTTTGATAGAACCACTTATTAGCTGATGACATTTTTATGGATAGTGTCCCTTATAAACTTTGTTTTTCAATTACTTTGCAATGCTTACTGAATTAGGAGTTGGGTTCTATTGTCTTATTCATGGTCCAGTATTAGATAGTATTTTTTATGATTTTTCAAAAATTCGGAAAGTTAAACACATTCAAATGTTATATTTATTAAAAATATTACATTGCCAAACTACTATTAGAATAAAAGAGATATTGCTTGTTAGCATTTAGTTCTTTAGCTATTAAAGTTGTGTTATTATTAGCTTGAAGTATCAATAAAGCATCCAAATTGATACTGCACATTATGTACAGCCTATCACTGGCCATATACCTTTAAGAATCATATTCCTTGTTTCTACATTCAATTGGTCGGGAATATGTTTGTTGTAAAATATGATTAATGCTTCATTGAATGATTTTAAGCAGCGGATCCTGTGGGTTTGGAACTTGTGATTCCTGATTGCTGTGAGGACGAGGAGCTGGTCCCCCAGAAGAGGTACTTTGGTGGAAAGGAAGGTGTTGGAGAGTACATATGGTACAGAACCAAGGAGAAGCTACTTGAATCTGCATTGATGGATCTATTTAGTAGTGACAATGTTGGTACATGTGGTAGAACAATGTAAGTTCTATTACAATTTACGAAGTTCTAAGATTTTAGTTAATTTATGTACATGTTGTCAGGTCAATCTTGAGATTATCCCCCCTGTGGCAGGATCTATAGTCCATCACTGGATGATGTAGGGGCTTATTTGGCTCTCTATTGGCTGCCCATTCGTGAAGATGGTAAATCTGGAAAGCCTTTAGTTGTAATTTCTGAATCTCCAGTGACCCCAGGTACTAGATATCCTTCTGTATTTTCTGAAATCCTTTCTAGTATTTGATGATATGAAACATTTATTCTTTATAGTTTTGTTGTTTGGAATGTGCAACTGAACTATCATTTGACTGTCTGCAGGCTTTTAACTTACTGCATGAAACAATGATAAGACCCAGAAACACGTTACTTTAACTATTTCTGCGTCTTACTTTGTGGTGGACTTGATGTGTCTCTACCTTGCTTTGATCATTTCTTTTGTCATAACTAACGCTTTTTTATGTGTTTTCTTGATTATAAGCAGATTGATGGCTGATTTATGCCAGCATTGATTTATGCATTTATTCTTGCTCTTTATTTTTAACTGTTTGAGATGAATCATATGCAGCTCTTCCAGTAGTCACTAATGTGTGTGTCAAGGAGTTGTCTTGTGGTGTTTATTTTGGGGAAGGGAAGTATTATGGTGGTCATGAGGGGCCAAGCCTCTTCAGCTGGTATAGAGAAACTGATGATGGAACTATTATCCTCATAAGTGGTGCTAACTCCAAAACATATGAAGCCACAGACACAGATTACAATTGCCGTTTGCTGTTTGGGTAAGCGTTTACTTTGTTTCATTGTCGATAGTTACAATTTTACCAGCTTAAAGTAGAGCAGTTCAGTCTGCTGACACCAAAGATTTTAGATAGATATCCTTTTAATCTTCTAGGAAATGCTTCATACTTCTTCTTTTCCTTGTATTCTACAATTTAGGCCCATGATATGATATCACATTATTCCAAATGGTTAAAGTTCATCTGGTGCATCTATTCAAACAAATTGAGCCAAATGTTTCTCATAGGTACACACCAGTTCGCTCCGATTCAGTTGTTGGAGATCTTAGACTTTCCGAGCCAACTGATGTTATTCTCCCAGGTCAGCCATCTGTTTCTTGGAATTATGTATTACTAACCAAGTGATGATGCTTGGAAGTTTCATTACTTTGAATTGGATATTCTTGTTGCTTCTAGAGCTTCCAACAGTTGCAGCCCTAGCTCTCACTGGAAAGGCAATTGAAGGGGATGTACTTACTGCTGTTGAAGTGATCCCAAAAAGTAACACACAACAAATTGTTTGGAGCAAGTACAAAAAAGATGTCAGATACCAGTGGTATGTAAATTGGATTCTGAAGATTCTGAACGAATTAATCTTCTTATTCAAAATCAGAATTGGTACTTGATATATATACACACTTCTACATAACTAAATAAGGAAACTATCACCTATCAAATAGTAACACAATAAAGACTAATAAAGACTGATTTCCTAATATCTAAAAAATAGGAACTAACCTATAACTTTAAGGACTAGATATTCGACACTCCCCCTTAACTTAGGTTGTATAGCTTGCTACATAATCTCTCAAAGTTAGGTCCTTGAAGAGCCTTCGTTAGAATATCTGCACACTACTCTCGAGTTGGAGTGTATATTACTTGTACTTCAGAATTCTCTATCTTCTCTGCAATGAAATGTCTATCAATCATAACAAGGTTGGGTTTTTTCATGATGAACTGGATCCTTTGCAATATTGATCGCCGCTTGGTTATCACATTTGAGCTTCACAATCTTTCCAGATTCTATACCCAATTCTGCCATTACTCGCCTGATCCATATCCCTTCACAAATTGTAACTGCAAGTGCTCTTAGCTTTGATTCAGCACTGCTTTTTACTTCGCCAAATCACAAGATTTCCCCATACAAAGGAACAATAACTTGTAGTTGATCTACTATCTATCTGACTCCCTGCCCAGTCTGCGTTAGAGTACAACATTACAACTCGGTAGTTAGTCTTTTTAAATAGTAACCCCTTTCTAGGAGTACTCTTTAGATACCTGAGAATCTGGTATACTGCCTCCATGTGTTCTTCCATCGGATTGTTTATGAACTGACTATCTGTGCTCACTGCAAAACCAATGTCTGGTCGAGTATGGGAAAGATAGATGAGTTTCCCTACCAGATGTTGGTATCTCCCTTTATCCACTGAGACTCCTTCACGCCTGAGCTTTTTCTTGGAGTCAACTGGAGTGCTTGCTAGTCTACAGCCAAGCATACCAGTTTCCTTTAGTAAGTCTAAGGTATATTTGTGTTGTGAAACAAATATACCTTTCCTTAATCGAGCTACTTCCATTCCTAGAAAGTACTGAAGAGGACCAAGATCTTTGACTTCAAAATCTTCAGCCAATGCTTGTTTGATCCTTGCTATCTCTTCTATATCATTTCCAGTTAGAATGATGTTATCCACATAGACTATAAGTACAACCAACGTATTTACTGAGGAATGCTTCATAGACAAGGTGTGATCAACTTGGAGTTGGGTAAAATCGTGTCCTTTTACTGACTTTGAGAATCGTCCAAACTATGCTCTTGGAGATTGCTTCGACCCATATCAAGACTTCAACAGTTTGCACACCTTTCTGCTGTGATTCTTCTGGATCCCAGATAAAGACTTCAACAGTTTGCACACCTTTCAGCTGCAATGATACTTCTGGATCCCAGATGAAATCTCCTTGCAGACCTCCTCTTTGAGGTTTCCATTTAGAAATGCATTCTTGATATCCAATTGATGAAGTGATCAGTCTAAGTTTGCAGCCAAGGATAGAAGTATCCAAATAGTATTAAGTTTCACAACTGGAGCAAATGTCTCTTGATAATTAATTCCATAGGATTGGGTGAAACCCTGGGCAACCAATTGCGCCTTAAGCCTTTCAATGATTCCATCTGCCTTGTACTTCACAGTGAATGCCCATTTGCAGCTTATTGCTTTCTTTCCTGGTGGAAGATCTGTAATAGACCATGTACCATTTCTTTCCAAAGCACTAATATCCTCTTGAATTGCTTGTTTCCAACCTGGATGACCAAGGGCATCTTGAATATTAGCTGGAGTTCGAACTTCGTCCATTTGGAAAGAATGTGTTAGGTTCCAGGAAATAGGTAAGTAAAATGGATGTTGCTATTGATTTCTGTAAGGAATACAATGAAAATCTGGTT
>JANIHY010000002.1:51089572-51105201 GCA_027479065.1 Erythroxylum brevipes
CGTGGTGTTCCTCTATCCCCACCGGTGTTTTTCCCAGATCTCTACTTCGACGGGGCTCGGGTGGGCGTTCTTCGGGTGGGTGCTCCACGGGTCGGGTCTCTACAGTACCTCCCACATCCTTTTTCCACGTTTGCAACACGGACAGCATCATGCTTTTTATTTCGGACCTCAGTCTTTCTCCCATCTCTCTATTGAGCTCCTCCATCTTCTTCTGGAGCTCGGAGCCGTGGTCGTCCAGATGACGCTGCCACTCTTGATGGGAACGATTGAGCTGTCTCTCAAACTCTTGGTGAGCTTGACTTATCGACCTCTGTACCTCCTCCCCATCTCTTCGCCTCTCTTCCCGAAGAAGCTCCAGATCCTTCTCAATGCCTTCCAACCGGTTATCTGCTTTTTTTGCGGCCATTTCCGAGGATCAACTGCTCTGATACCAGTTGATAGAATCCAAAGAACAGGTAAGGGAAATGTATAAGTTGCTATTGATTTTCTGTAAAAACGAATACAAACTATTCTGGTTTCGAGGACCAGTAACCTCCCGCCTAGGGCTCACTTTTTCAGTATATTCAATGATCCCCTTCCTCCTCTCGTCTATTGCTTATTTATACTAAAATCTGTTAGGAATAACAGATTCGGTTAGCTGACAACCAATCATAAGGTTGTCAGCTACCTTCCCGTAACTAACTTCATATACGTATATATATATATGTATTTACTATATATGAAAATTCAGTTCTGAGTTGCTGAGTTGTCCGGTTCTACCAATACTCCCCCCATCAGCTTCACCTTGTCCTCAAGGTGAAAGTCGAAAAATCTAACTTTCATGTCTACATATGCGGGTCTCCTCCTCCACCCTCCTGTTCTGTTTCTTCATCCATGGCTGCCAGAACTTGTAGCTCCACCTTTTTGCATCGGTGGCCTGGGCTAAATTTCTCATCACATCGGAAACAAAGTCCCTTGGACTTTTTATCTTGTAACTCGCTCACCGTTAACTTCCTAAATCCTCCCATATTTGCATTGCTACTTCCCTCTATACTTTTGTGCCTTGTCTCCGTAAGAACCCGATTAGTAATTAGCTCCTCCCTTCTCCTTTCCACCCCTGTGCTTTCAGAGCTGGTCCCCATGTTTCCCCACCTGGTGCCTGTACCCCATCGGTGCCACCTTAACTCATTCATGCGTCGCAACTTCTCCTCCACCTGTTGAGAGAGTTCCATCATTTCAGCCAAATTTCGAGGCTTGAGAAGCTGCACCTCTAGTCGAATCTCTTCCATCAATCCGTTCATAAAAGTGCTTTCCAGCACGGCATCTGGTAACTCAGGGAGAGGAGCTGCTAGTTCTAAGAACTTACTAGTGTATTCCCCCACCGTTCCCGTCTGCTTCACTGCCAACAACCGCTGACACTGGGTACCTTCATGGGCGGGTCGGAACTTCTGCATCACCAGCTTCTTACACTCCTGCCAGTCTACAATGGGTCGTCGGCTCTCTACCCATCGGAACCAGGTTAACGCATCGCCCTCCAAGCTCATACCCACTAGCTCCATCTTCTCTACTTCCGTGAACCGTCCGACGGAGAAGAATCGTTCAGCCCTGTAGATCCACCCATCGGGATCGATTCCTCCGAAGGTGGGCATTTCGATCCTTCGTGTCCGGCAGTCTCGCCGGAACTCTCCCTGGCGTGCGAACCCTGGAGGTGGTTCGTCGCGGTAGCTGGCTTCGTTGCGCATCTCGTTGCTCCCGTGGTGTTCCTCTGTCCCCACCGGCGCTTTTCCCAGATCTCTTCTTCGACTGGGCTCGGGTGGGAGTTCTTCGGGTGGATGCTCCACGGGTCGGGTCTCTACAGTGCCTCCCTCATTTTTTTGCCACGTCTGCAGGACCGATAACATCATGCTTTTAATTTCGGACCTCAGTCTTTCTCCCATTTCTCTATTGACCTCCTCCATCTTCTTCTGGAGCTCGAAGCCGTGGTCGTCCAGATGACGCTGCCACTCTTGATGGGAACGACTGAGCTGTCTCTCAAACTCTTGGTGAGCTTGACTTATCGACCTCTGTACCTCCTCCCCGTCTCTTCGCCTCTCTTCCCGAAGGAGCTCCAAATCCTTCTCAATACTTTCTAACCGATTATCTGCCTTTTTCGCCGCCATGGTCCAGGAACAACTGCTCTGATACCAGTTGTTAGGTTCCAGGAAATAGGTAAGTAAAATGGATGTTGCTATTGATTTCTGTAAGGAATACAATGAAAATCTGGTTTCGAGGACCAGTAACCTCCAGCCTACGGCTCACACACACTCACAATATACTCAATCCCCTTTCCCCTCATGTCTATGACTTATTTATACTAAGATCTGTTAGGAATAACAGAATTGGTTAGCTGACAACCAATCATGAGGTTGTCAGCCCCCCCTCCCTGTAACTAACATCGTATGTATATATATATATATATTTACTATATCTGTAAATTTATTCTAAGTTGTCTTTGGGTCTATCAGAATGTTGTTAACCAATGGTTATCACAACTCAATTTATTGATGGAAATCATATTACAATAAAGTTTAGGAACATAAAGCACAGATTTGAGAATGATTCCAGGTGATATTTGAACTGATCTGGTCTTGGCCATTTTATATAAAATGTCATCAGCAATCTTCACCGTGAGATTAGGGTGACATGGTTGATAGTCAAAGAAAAGTGTCCCATCTCCTATCATATGATTTGATACTCCTGAGTCAATATTTCACTGTTTTGATTGTAATTTACTTGACTTAGCATGGAAACTTGTTGCTATTTCAGCAGTAGTGTGCTTTGTCAAAGTGTTGTCCAGCAACAATTTTAGCATGTCTAGTTGCTCCTTGGTGAAGGGACTGGATTTGGTTGTGCGCTGCTGTTCCCCAGTGACATTGGCTGAGTTTGCACGGCTATCTTGGGCTGATCTTTTTGGCTTTTAGTTTGCCAGTTTTTCATGTAACTTCCAACATGTCTCCCTTGTATGACTTGGTTGAGAACAATGGTCACACCAAGGTTACCCCTTTCTTGGCTGGCGTTTATCTATTGGTGCTGGAGGCCGTGAACTACGAGTAGCAAACATAGACCTATCTGGGTTTGGAGGTGCGGCTGATTGCCTAGCATTACCTTCTTCCTACTTTATTCCTGGTGAACTTCTAAAAACGTCTCTCAAAGACTTGGAAGAGGTTTTGTTCCCATTATTCTTCCTCTAGCATCATCTAAACTTTTATTCAGACTAAGCAGAAATTTAAAAGTTCTTTTTTGCTCCACTATCTTACGATATAATCCATTGTCCTCCTGACACTTCCACTCATAAAACTCAAACATATCTAATTGCTACCAATGTCGAATTAGAATATTAAAATACTGTGTTACCGTTAATTCTCCTTGACGAAGATCATGAAGAACCGTCTCCACCGCGAAGAGTTTTCAAGTTTTTAGAACTAAAGTAAGTTTCTCCTGCTGCCTCGCATATTTCTTGAGCCGTTTCATATCGAAGAAAAATTTCACCAATATCCTCGTTCATAAAGTTTATGAGCCATGACATGATTTGATGATTTTCGGCCTTTCACTTCTTGTAATTCAGATCAGTGTTCTCAGGAATTGGAACTTCTCTAGTCAGGTAATCTTCTTTTCGCCACAGATGAACATCTGGACAGATTGGGACCTCTAAAGAGAGTTCTGTCCATTGAGTTTATGACTTGGTGATTAGAAGAGATAGATTCTCAGATGTTCCAGAATTTCCAGAACTGGATTGGACCGGATTTGGGTTGGACGGAGAAGATGTCTCAGAGACGAAACTGGCTGCTTCATTTGCCATTTCGGATTTTGTATTTCAAAGAGAGAAGAGAAAAAAATTGAGATTTCTGGGAAAAAAAAGCTGAAAATTCCGGGATGAGATGGATGTCAAAATGTGAGGATGATGGCTAAGGTTTCCTAGGCTTTGATACCATGAAGATTCTGAATGAATTAATCTTATTTAAAATCAGAATTGGTAGATGATATATATACACACTTCTACATAACTAAATAAGGAAACTATCACCTATAAAATAATAACTCAATAAAGACTAATAAAGACAATAAAGACTGATTTCCTAATATCTACAAAATAGGAAACTAAATCCTAACTTTGAGGACTAAATATTCGACAGATTCGTTTATGGCATAGGCTACTTGTATGCTTTAATGATAGCTATTGGTCTATGGCGCCTTTTTTATGGTTAGTGTCAGCAACACGTTGAAGACAAAAAGGCAGTATTTCAAAGTAGTGTTAGGTTATTAGCATTGTATTTATTTATTTATTTTTGCAATACAGAATACATTTAGTTCACTTTTTCAAATAGATTTTTATTTTGAAAAAACATTGCCCACTAAATGCTGAAGAACACGTTCTTACCATAGTCACTTCTTTATTTACATTTGACATTGAAAAACATGGTGCAGGTTTTTGTCCTCAGTGACTGGAGACAAAAACAACTTTGTGCCCCTACCTTCTCAGCGTTCCTGCTCTTACAAAGTGCGGTTCGAGGACATAGGTAGACATGTGAGATGTGAATGTATAGTGAATGATGTGTTTGGAAGGTCAAGTATGCCAGCATTCTCTGAGACTGCAGCTATATTGCCAGGTCTTTTGTCTGTTTAAAAATGATAAGCTTCATAGTTTGTTATAATTGTGTATTGAATTTGTTTAAATATTGATTGTAGGGATGCCGAAAATTGAAAAGCTTGAGATAGAAGGGCGTGGATTTCACACCAATTTGTATGCAGTTCGAGGCATTTACAGTGGAGGTAAAGAAGGACAAAGCAGAATACAATGGCTGAGATCAATGATTGGCAGTCCTGATCTAATATCCATACAAGGTATGCCAACAGAACCTTACAGTTGACATTGCAGCAGAGCAAGTTTTAACTTGTAATTCTTTCACTGATTTAAAGCCCATTTCTTAAATGTTTATTCCTTCTTCTTTTACAGAAGATCTCCTCCTTCTGTTGCACGCACTGCATGTCTCTCTCTCCCACTATTCTGTTTCTTTCTTCTATAGCCAGGAGCATCAATCACTCCATCACACCTAGTTCATGCACAATATGCCTACCTCTCTTTAATATTGATGTACTCCTACAGTGTCACCATCTCCATCGTCCTTTATTTTTCCTTCTCCAATCAACATCCATGTCGCACTATTTCATCATCAGTTTCCCCTTTCCTTCCTGCCATCTTTTTTCTTTGCCACCTTCTCGAGCATTAATATTTGTGTAATGTCATTGTTGCCATCTTCTTTTCTTAAACACTCACTTCTGGTTTTTCTTCTCTGTGAAGCCTATGTGATGCAAAAGAACTTAAAAGTCTATAAAAGAAATAAAAGAAAAAAGATTAGTCAACCACAAGCTTTAATTTGGTGTAATGAGAATTGAGATTTGAGCTGACATAAAAAATAAGGGTTGAATTTAAGATTGTGTTATGTTATTCTATTTTAGATATGCTATCCTAGTTGTATAGGACTTATACAATTTCTATTATAATAGGATCTAAATTAGGAATCTTTTCTACTAGAATAAGGATTCTAAGAACTATATATATATTTGTGCATATTCAACTCTTCATCAAGAATAGGAAACGGAAATTTTTCTACAAACTTGAGCTTTCAGCTAGACGGTGTGATGTTTTCTTCTAAGAGTGATTATTAGATTTTAAGAGTGATTCCTATTTTCCTACTATCCATTGTTTGTGTTCCTCACTAAATTCTAGCAAACTTAATCTAAATTTCAGCCATATTAAACCCTGAAATCCTAATTAGACCCTGAAATATTAAGCCTAAATTTCCAGCAATCAAACAATAAAATGCAACTATACAAAAACTAAAATTTCAACATTTCTAGCTGAAATCCAGGCCTAAAACTTGATATTCTAGTAGCCTAAGATTAGTCATATTTCCTAATTTTTTGATTTTAAGCTACTACTTAATAATCCTTCTATTTAGCCTACATTAATTGGATATGAGAGCTTTGTTTCACAATGGTAACAATAGTGGAAGGACATGTAGAAGAATATTTAGCAACCTAGAGCAAGATGAAATACTTGAGTATTGCAAAAAAATTAGGCATCGTAGATCCTTGTTCACATGGTGCCCCCAAAACCAACTTACATGTAACAACTCCCATAAGAAAACATGTTCTACAAATTTTGGAGAGGCCACACAACCTTGACATTCATGCCCTAGTAATAAGGAAAAAGAAGGAATTGATATTGGGCAACAACACACAACATACAGGAAAATCATTGCTGAAAAATCACGTACTGATTTTGATTCCTCAAATTTAGTAAATCAATTCCAATCTTCTAGCCTATATGCAGAAGGTGCTCAAATACTTAACGAGATGGAGAGTTTGGCAATGGAAGATGATCATGACATGGAGAGGTTGACAGTAGGAGATGATCAAAGTGTTAACGATGAAGAAAAACAGAACGAAGTGGATTCTTTGGCAAACCCTGAAGGTGAAACAATTGAACAACAAGTTCAAACACTTAAACAGTAGGCTGAAACAACAGTGCAACAAGTTGAAAGAATAGGACATCAAGCTAAAATAACAGAACATGGAGTTGAAAAGATTAACCAGCAACTACTTGGGGTTCTAGAGCTTTTGGTTCAAAACTTAATGATATCATTGATGTTGTTGATGAAGATTGTGTTGTAGTGGCTGATGAAGGAGGAGTACAATAGAATGAGTACAACATAGGAATAAAGAGAAGCTATGAGTGTGCTTGTAAAGTCAAAATTCAACAATGATGGCAAGGTAGTGCATTTGACTACAAGAAGCAGCAATACGTATGTTCTTGATGCCTATGTTGTAGAGAAGCCATGTAGTTTAGTAATGAAACAGTTTACAAGGTCAAGACTAATGATGTTGTTCACAGTGCTAAACTATTCTTCAAAGAGGTTGTATGTCTATATGGATTACCTTTAACCATTGTCTTTGATGGTGATGTGAAGTTTATGAGTTATTTTTGGAGAATTATAAGAAAAATGTTAAACAGTAAACTTCAATTTTCAAGTTCTTTCCATCCACAAATCCATTGACAAATGGAGTAGTAAATAGAAGCTTGGGGGACTTGTTAAGATATTTGGTTAGAGACAATGTGAAAAATTGGGACCTAATTCTCCTTATGGCAGAATTTGCATACAACAGTTCGATTGTCAAGCTTGTTTAGAAGCATTTAATATACCTATATTTATGAATATAATTATTATGAGATATATTCTTTTTTAGAGATTATATAGTGCAATAACATATAGAAATTTAGCCCTTAGTGGCTTTATGTCCTAATTTCTTCAAAATAACATTTTAACACACATCATTGTGCCAAATTGAAGGGCTTGTCTGCAATCCATAGAAGCCGGTATGTAATAGCTAGTTAAAGGGGAAACTTTCAGGCACTTTCATATCAATCAGCCTGCTTTTACCTTGAATTAGTTGGTTTGTTAGGTCACTAACATGAGAGTCAATTGCTTGCAAATCTTAACAGCATGGTGATTCCTGAAATGGCTATATATCAGTGTAATACTTGGTGATTCTCCCCTAATTTTAACTAAATATTCCTTAAATTGATCACATTGCAGGTGAGGTAGGAAGGATGTATGAGGCCAATGTAGATGATGTGGGCTACAGGTTAGTAGCCATTTATACTCCTGTTAGAGAGGATGGTGTTGAGGGGCAACCGGTGTCCGCTTCTACAGAGCCAATAGCTGTTGGTGAGCTTAATTCTCATGTGATGCTTGATGTTCTCCATTGTTTGGCTTCTATGGTTATGACACAGCTGAATGATTGTTGCTTCAATTGCTTAATTTCAACTACTAGTTTTGACCATTTGGGTTTCTAATTCTTGTTATAGGCACATAAACTCCTAGAGATGTATGTATTTTTTTGTTAACCAATAGGCACATAAACTCCTAGAGATGTATGTATTTTTTTGTTAACCAACCTGGTAACAATATAAAAAGAGAAAATTATGAAAGTCGAAATTAGAATGCAGAGTCAATCCACTGAAAGTTTCATTTTCTGGTGTCTACATTTCTGTTATGTGACCTGCAGAGCCTGATGTTCTTAAAGAGGTTAAGCAGAAGCTTGAACTTGGATCAATGAAGTTTGAGGTATTTATTTCTAAACGTTATGGTGTATAATCTTTATTCTATTTATCTTGTTATATGTTGTATTTTCTTGTATTTCTGTTTTTTTTCACTATTGCCTTCATCGTAATACATAATGAGTCCCTTGATATGATATAGAAACCTTCATTATATCACATTTTAGCTTTATCTCAGAACTTCTATGCAAAAAGTTGTCAAGTAATATGTACAAAGTGATTCTAGAATTTAATCAAATAGTTGATAGATGTAACATTTGTTTCATTGTTGACACACTTTCGTCTATTCTTTTTGTACAGGCATTGTGTGACAAGGATCGGTCTCTTAAAAAGGTCATGATTCTCCCTCAGTACTTGTATTTCATATTCCAAAAATAAAAGAGAAGACAGTCTCATAGTTGTGGTCAATATTGCAGACTCCAGGACAGGGTGGTCTTGAGAGAAGAATCGTAGAAGTTAATAGAAAGAGAATCAAGGTTGTAAAGCCTGGTTCTAAGACACCATTTCCAACTACTGAAATTCGTGGAAGTTATGCTCCTCCATTTCACGTAGGTTTCTGAATTTGTGATTAGCTTTATAGTTAACCTGTTAACTTCTACAAGTGAAAAGCTTTGCATGATATCATCAGTAACTGCATAAAACTTGCTCAGTACCATGATTTCCACTGATTTCATATACCAAGGATAAGTTTCTATTCATGAAGTTGCATATAATTTCTAAATTAAATGAAGATGAGAATTATGTTTTGTTTGATGTCATAAAAGATTTTTAACTCTTCCAAATTAGAAAAGAAGACTAAATAAAACCCATCTCAAACAATACAAGTTACCACCTTTTGTACCACTGCATGGTTGTGGTATCAGAGCCAATGACCAAGTGGCCTTAGCTGCATCTAAAATGTGGGTCTTGAGGATGGAATTCCAAATCTACTTGTGTCACTAGATGATAAAAGAGTATGGTTGTTCGATCAGCAATTTGATTTGTATGTTGCAGTGTGCAATATTTTAACCGCTAAATCCAGTTCTGCTGCATTGTGGCGTCTATTTTTGGTTATCACGGAAAACCAAAGCTGTGTTGCTTTTCTCATATAATACAAATTTACCAGGTGGAGCTTTTCCGGAATGAACAGCATCGGTTAAGGATTGTGGTTGACAGTGAAAATGAGATAGACTTGATGGTTCATTCTCGACATATGCGGGATGTCATTGTCCTTCTGATCCGAGGCCTTGCTCAGCGTTTCAATAGTACATCCCTCAATTCTCTTCTTAAAATTGAGACATAAACCTTCATGTAAAGTTGTAGCTATTTCTAAAGGCTTGTGGTTATGCAAGCAGTCACACCTTTCAGGGATTGTTGCCCCTTGGACGTTATTGCCTTTGGGGTTCATGCCATGCCTCGTGTTGTGTATTGCTGAAGAGGGGCCCGAGTCCTCAGTCTTTGTATATTATAATGGCTATGACTACCTATGCTATGTGAGAAGACCTCTCTGCATTTACCCTGTCAAGCTGAAATTCAATTTTCTCGTTTTTTCTAGCATGAAGCAACCACTTTAGTTGGACGAAATCGGATCATATTCCTCATCATACCTCATTTGAGAACCTTCATAAACGATTGTGTTGGAATGCCTATGGCTCGAGTATTTTCAATACGTAGCGGAAAAGACTATAAAATATAACAAGATGTATAACAGAAAATTATAGCATATTGCATATGAAATACCTTTTCATGCAGATTTTTAGACATTGCAATGCGCGAATGTCTTTTATCGGTATTCACACGAGGATGAACGATCCGAACAGCGGTTCGTGTGTGCTAGCACGTCCAAAATCTTTTCGAACGTTGCACAATTTTTTTCTCGGAAGGTGGTTAGAGTTATTTTTCGACTCTCTTATCTCTAATGAGCCATAGGTTTCTCTATTTATAGAGAAATCTTAATTCTTATTTCTATTAGAAATAAAAGCTTCATAATTCTAATCCCATTAGAATTATGAAGCCTAATAAATTTTGGCTCATTTATATTTCATATAATAAAAGCCCAATAATTTAAATAATTTAGCCTAATAAATATATAAACATATATTTATCCAATGCCTAATAAAATAGGCTCAAGAAAATAAGTTCAGATCATATCACTTTTTGCGTGCGATCCTGTAGGCTCATTTGATGTTGGCAATAGGCTTGATCACACTTTAAGGCCCATAAATCATAAGCGGCCTTTGGCAAGACATTATGATTACCTAAATCAAATGAGAATCGGTAATCCAATTTAACCTGTAACCATAGTTATAAACTTAGTTTCTTTATAACACGATATCAAGATTAATCACAAGGCATGGTACATGTTAATCTTTGATTAATCATAGTTTCTTGATTCCCAAGTTGACTGATTATAACAAATGACATTGATGACTCCTCATCAATTCATTTGAGCACGACTATGCATTTCTTCAATCATACTTGTCAAGAGCTCAAATGATATCTCTCTCATTTAAGAGAGGTACAAATCTCATCTACGTCATTTACGTCCCTCTGTATGATTTATTTAATGTCCAATATAAGATTATTTGTTATCCGGTTAAAGATAACTTAGTCTAATATCAAAATACTAAATTCCTCATGTAGGGAACCATGATGACTTCAGGTCAGAGGACTAAAGTCAAATCATATTGAGAATCACTAATGACATGAAACCATTTAGTGTTTTCTTTGTGCATCGGTCCAATATATTTTCTCTAATATATATCTATGTTTCTGATTTGATAACTCACATCCATGATCAGAAAAACGTGATCATTAATTAGAACACATACTAACTCTAATTCATTATTGTTTCACCAATAATGATCGACCAGGGACAATTTAGAATAGTATTATAAAGCTTATAGTTTTACTATCAAGTCACATACTTGATGACATAAGTCTAATACTATTCATGGAATATAAATCACATTACATAAACGACATACATGCATATATAAAAGAATACCTCATAATATCTTATTAATAAGCCATAATGTTAATACAAAAGTCACATATGTCCATTGGCCTAGGGCACACTACTAACAGATTGAACTGACTTCATTAAAAAAAGTTCGTCATCGTTTGTCTTGAGTGCTAGAAACCAATAAGCTGCTATCTTTTCGTTTCTGGGCTTTGTAAGCTTGGGAGTTATTCTCTTGAGCATCTTGTTCTATAACTTGGTTAATACATCTAGCAACAATTGGTAAGGGTTTGGTTTGTTCTTTTGCAATGGTCAAAAGTAGAAAATGAAGTAATCAAGAGCAGAAAACTATGAGTTAGCGGCTAGAAAATGAAGAATATTAGTGAATCTAACAATAATAAAATTGCTCGGGATTTTTTCTTGTTGTTCTTGGCTGCATCAGAGGAAGCATGTAGTGCAGCAAAGATGTAATGAAGAGCAGACACGTCCTCTCCCCAAATCTAACCAAAGTTAACCAATGCACAGAAGTCATAATAAATACATTGATTGCTATGGAGGCAGGTTCTACTACCTTAAAGAATTTGACCTATCAAACAAGTCCAACATTATCGACTTGGACATTTAGTGTTTATAATCATTAAAATTATGTTTCCTTCTTTGCTCAAAGGTAAATATTGGCAATTTTTGTTATAAAGTGTGTGATAATGTCAAACATAAACATATATCTTTTACAATTAGAAGTAATGGAAGAAGTTCTATCCCTTTTTTATCTCATTAATAGTGATATTTGAGGTCTTTCTATTGTTCTTAATATGTTTTGGGAAAAATAGTTTGTTTCTTTCATTAATAATTGTACTCATGGCATTGACATATTTTTACTCAAATACAAATTTGATACAAGTACTATCCTCCAAAAATTTTGTTCCGTGATTGAAAACCAATTTGGGGTTATCATTAAAGGGTTTAGGTTTGGTAATGCTGGAGAGTATTTCAATCACGTCCTAACTCCATACTTTCAAAAGAAAGAGATTGTATATGAGTCATCTTGTATTAATACCCAACAACAAATTAGAGTAACATAACGAAAAAAGAGTCACCTATTTGAATTAACCTAACCCTTCCTTTTGAAAAAAAATGTCCCTAAATCCTTTTGGAGCAAAGCAATACTTAATGATATTTATCTTATAACTCGTTTTCCTTCAAGAGTCTTAGAGTTCAAAAGTCTAATAGAAGTCCTCTTAATGTTCTATCTTGATTTACAAACTACAAATAACCTTATCCCTAGGGTTAGGTGTGTATTATTTATTTGTATTTATAGCCAAAATCATGAAAAATTAAATCCAAAGGCTTTGAAATGTATCTTTGTGGGTTACTTGTCGACTAAAAAATTGTATAAATGTTACGATCCTTTATCAAAATGGTTTAACGTATTAGTAGATGTTACTCTTAATGAACATAAGCCTTATTTCATCACTCTTTTTTCTTTAAGGGGAGAATTAAATAATAAAAGATAAGCATAGGAGCATCTTAGGGATTTTTTCTTGCTTGACCTATCATTTCCTTTAAACTTATATGTAAACCTATGCCTTAAAAAAAGGATTATGCCCTTGAAAATGTTAGATTTGATAAGATACATTTAAGAAAGAAGACAACTATTCTTAGCTCTATGCAAGTCCAACATGCTAATCCTAATCTTGAGAATGAGATAACAATTTTTTATTGCTTTATATAGTGAAAGTGAATCTTAATTGAAAATTAATAATCAAGATCTTCCCGATGATTAAAAAAGAAACTAGGAAATTTACCAAATTATTATTATATCCTCTTGCTCATTTCCTTTTTAAAAAGTGTTTTAGCATTTTAAAAAGCCTTCCTTGTTAGCCTAAACATCATTGTCATCCCTAAAACCCCATTTAGGGTTTTAACCAATAAGAAATCAAAACAAGTTATGAATATGGAATAAAAGCTTTAGAAAAAAAATAAAACTTGGTAGTTGTAATGCTATCACCTGGAAAAAAAGTACGTGGGCTAAAATGGGTTTATGATTGATTAGGGTTAAGGTAAATATTAAAATTATACTGCAAGTGCATAGCTGTGCTAGCACAGGCAAGTATGAATCGATCCCAAGAAGTAATAAGTACTAGTAATGACTCTTTTTCTATTATTTAACCTATGAATTAGATTTTAGATTTTAATTAAACATTAAGCTAAACAAATAAACTAAAATTGGAAACTGGTGCGTGTCCAATATATTAGAAAATAAAACCTAACTCTGCATAAAAAATTATAGTAGGGTTGAGTACGGATCGTATCCATATAGAGTGAATGTATAACTTTTGTGATGAATTAAATGATGTTTAGGATAGGGGGTTTGGTTGGAAACAATAATCAAAATAAAGTAAATTGCACTAATGAAAGTAATTCAAATTAAACAATGAAAAAATGGTAAAATTGATGAATGGTTTTGAATTTGATTCTTGGTTCAATCTTAACATACTCATAAGTAAGCATAATTGTCTTATTAATCTCATACCTCTCTTAGAAAATATTAATTGTAGGTTAACAATAAGCTCTGTTAAACCCAACTTTCTTTTAGATCGTGTTTAATCAAAGTAAGTCATGTTTGATTTTTGCTGTTGATTTTAGTTCGTGTTTTCCTTATATATTTGTTTATATTGTTTCTTTTTTTATTTGTTAATTTTTAAACATTTGTTAGTGCTGGTATATGGTAGCGACTAGATCCAGAGATCAAGAGATCAAGAGGACACTGCGGAGATTACGAAGGGAAGCAAGAACCACTTTAGTAGGACACTTGTAATTTGAATCCAAAGAAACGATGGCAAATCAGAGGATGCTTAAGGAGTTGGCTACACTAGACCTAACCCAAAGACTTTTATGCATTACATTTCTAAATTTTGCTGAACATGTTACTTTTGAGTTAACGTTTGGATTAATACATTTATTACCCAATTTTCATGGACTTATAGGTGATGATGCACAAAAGCATCTCAAGGAGCTCAATTTGGTTTGTCTAAGCATGAAGCCTGTTAGGGTGACGGACGAGCAAATCATGTTGAGGGCCTTCCTGTTCTCACTTAAAGATGTAGTGAAAGATTGGTTGTTTGATTTACTAGTTGGGAGCGTGAATACTTGTTTGGAGATGAAGATGCTGTTCTTGGAGAAATATTTTCCAGCCTCAAAGACAACAAGTATTCTGAAGGAGATCTGTAGCTCCAAACAACATAATGAAGAGTCTTTTTATAAGTATTGGGAGCGTTTTCAAAAGCTATTTTCCAGTTGTCAGCACCACAACATTTCATAGCAACTTCTCATCCAACATTTCTATGAAGGACTACTACCGATGGAGATGAGTTTGGTTGAAGCAATGAGTGGTGGGGTGCTTTACGAGAAGACTCCCATTGAAGCCAAGATCCTACTTGAGTGGATGGTCACTAACACTTAACAATTTGACACTCGTAATGATGTTCAACAAGTAAATGAGGTAAATACTTCATTTATCAAACATCATGTAGATGAACTAACATCTTTTGTGAGATATATTGTAGTTGGACAAGCACAAGTGCAAGTGTGCGGAAAATGTTCAAACATGAGCCATCCAACTGATGAGTGCCTGACACTATAAGAGGGAAGTATGGAGTGTGTGAATATTACAGGAGGAAACTTCTCAAATCAATATACCTGTACTCGTAGACATATAACCCAGGTTGGAAGGATCATTCCAACTTGAGTTACGAAAGGAACAGATAGTAAAATTACTTCTAGAATTGGTCATAAAGAACATAACAATTTTAACCAAAACCACAAAGAGCACAAGGAGCCTCCTCGTCTAGTTCAGGTACATCTCTTGACAAATTTATCAAGACCTCTACTGCTAACAATCTTCAGCTTAATCAGACTGTACAACAACTTAGTCGAGGTATGCAATAACTTCAACAGAGTATGATGTAGTTTAACCAAAATATGCAACAACTTAAGCAGGGGACAAAATTGAGTGTACAGAATATGGAAAACCAAATGGGTCAGATGGCAGTGAGGCTCAATGGTATCGAATCACAAAGTGGAGGAAAACTACCATCCTAACTCGAAGTGAACCCAAAGAATGTCAACGCTATAACCTTGAGGAGCAGAAAGGAGATTGAGGTTTCTAAGAAAACTCCACCAAGGATTGCTATCGAGGAAGAGATCGAGAAGGTATTGGGAAAGGAAGACAATCTATCATTGAGTACAAAGGTAAATTTTGAAAGCCCTAACATTTTTAAGACTAATCCTCCATCTTTTCCAAGTAGATTAAGAAGACCGAATAAGGAAGAGAAGGAAAAAGAGATATTGGAGACTTTCCAGAAAGTGGAATTCAATATACCTTTGCTCAAGGTAATTAAGCAAGAACCAAGGTACGCTAAATTTGTAGCGCCCTCTCACCGTAGGGTACACATCGGGATTCCCGACATGCATCCCACGATAAAGGCGCACTACCAGAACAGTTCTACTAATATCCACATGGCATCGCAGTAATTAAATCACAATATA
>JANIHY010000002.1:51194282-51208997 GCA_027479065.1 Erythroxylum brevipes
GGAAATGATATGTGGTAAGTGTTTAGGTTACTGAAGCAACCCTAAATGCCTTATGTTTTCACCTTACCCTTTGACAGGTTCGGAAATCACTTGGGCAATAACATATTTTCCTCGACTCTAGGGTTTGTTTTCTCCTTCCTTCGTGTGATCCTTGATTCCTTTCACTTGGTTAGATTCCTTGTTACCTTCTTGCTTTCTTCTTCTTCCTTGTGAAAGCCATACGAAAATCTTTGAGAAAATGAAGTTTTGGGAGGCGTTGGAAGGGAACCGAGGTGTTAGGGCTTGGAGAAGATTTTCAGGCATTTGAAGTTTGGAAGCTCAATTTGGTAAGTAATCTTCCTTGTATGTGGTTATTTGATGGATTAAATGCATTTATAGTGCTTATTGTTAAAGATTGTAGTTTTTGAGGTTGAGTTTTGGTTGATTTCTGTAAAAATCTGTCAGAGAAGAAGGTCGAAAGCTAGCACGTCGCGACGTGCCTGCGCCACGACGCGGCGAGCATTATTGTGCTCACCGCGACGTGTGTGAGGGCCTCGCCGCGGCGAGCTTGAGGGAAAACCCCGCAGCGAGTCCGAAATTGTCGGACGACGGCGAGTTTAAAGGAAGTCGTCGCGGCGATCGTGAAAATCCACACCGCGGCGAGCATCGTTAGTGTATCATCCCACTCCCGCAAGACCCGAACCTGATATTGATGGTGATATCCGAACCCGTGCCTCACGAGGGTGGTATGCTAAAGCAGTCAAACAGTTCAAAAACTCAGTATGATATTTTTCTTTTTCTTTTGAAAACAATCGAATGCGCGGAAATCAATAAACAATTTGGGCCCGCTTTAATTCGAAAACGGTTTCGACCACAACACAATTTCAATCATTAAAGAGGCACTCAGCAGTATTTAAATCAATTCATACATAAAAATCCATAGCAAAAATGGGCCCAATGCTAAACCTGAACACTTTCATTGTTCACATTAAAAATACAACATTTAACAATTGGGGCCCTCTGAAATAAAAACCACTAATCTGCAGAAGTTGCAGAAATACAAATTCTACACATAAATCCGAATGACACTAATGTAGACGTGAACAGATCCCGACTTTAAATTCTGACTTACATGCAGTAGGCATACTTCCGTTTGTCTAACGGGGTACTCTTCGATTCCTGAAAAATAGTTGCAATGTTGGGTAAGAGGCGTGCACTTAAAGTGCAACAAAACCTTGAGGTCTTGGGTACGAGTCGTGGCCTCACTCTTGACCAAAGAGGACAATAGCTGGAATGATGGCGGTAGAGGCCGAGCTCTACATTAAATTGGCTCAATGGTAAGAGGCGTGCACTTAAAGTGCAACAAAACCTTGAGGTCTTGGGTTCGAGTCGTGGCCTCACCCTTGACCAAAGAGGACAATATCTTGAGTGATGACGGTAGAGGCCGGGCTCTACATTAGACCTCAGGTTCCTTCACCACGTATATAGGTTTAATGTGATATTATGTTCTAGGCTATGTTTACGAGTCCTTCCTTTAAAATTATGCCAAAATTCACTCTAAATTGGTTCCAACTAGCTTGAATTTTTTATTTCTTCATTAGAGAGATAAGCCTGCAAATAAAATATAAGTCACATTAAGTACCAAATCCAATTCAAAATGTTTAAACATAAGAAAATGCTCTCAAAAGCATGTTAAAGATATATTCTACTTAGCATTTATTAAATTCTCCCACACATAAGCTTTTGTTTGTTCTTAAGAAAATCAGTTTCATTTCTCTTAACTTAAATAGGTGGCAAAGCTAAGAAAGAATTTAACAAATCAGTAATCACATCAATCAAAATTCTACATTATTCATTCAAGTGCAAAGTATAATACTATTGAGCATTTAGCTTCTTACATCAATTTATAAATTAATTTATTTTAACTCCACAGTCCTTTAAACTTTAACTTAATCTACAAAACATAACTGGACAAATATGGTAAGGATTATTAAGTATTTAAACATTTTCATATATGTTTTCCTTATATGTTTCCATTGTTTGCTTTAGATCTTGAGGGATGAGTTTTAATTGTAAGTAACCATACATGATATGTTGTTCTCCAAGCCTCATTATGGGGAATGAAGTAGGTAGCCCCTTAGCCAAGTCTACATTTATACATAGCCTCGCAAATCCAATCCTCCTTTTAGTTGCCATATTTTCATCCAT
Source organism: Erythroxylum brevipes (assembly GCA_027479065.1). NCBI lineage: Eukaryota > Viridiplantae > Streptophyta > Magnoliopsida > Malpighiales > Erythroxylaceae > Erythroxylum > Erythroxylum brevipes. The sequence continues at coordinate 51,196,470 of JANIHY010000002.1, forward strand.
GCACAACATCTTTCCAATGAAGTTATATAGAAAACTCGACCCTTTTATCGTCCAATATTTCAACAAGATGTTATGCATGTTAATCTAGATAGGAGTGCTTTCTTGTTGGATCTTTTCTAAGTTAATCCCCATATGCCACATCTGAAGGAATATAGGGAGTTGTCCAAAATGCCAAGGCTTTAACTACATTCACAGCATTAGCTCTAGAAGTAAAACAGAACAATAGTAGATTTTATATTAAAACAACACCTCTATAAGTCCCTTATTGCTCTATATCTTCTAATCTTAGTTAGAGATCACTGGGAAAGGGGGCCTACTTCTAAGGAAAAATCCTACTAATGCTGATTTCCAAGCAGTTACAACTGCTTTAAGAACCTCAATCCCTGGAGCAACAATCATCTAACTATCCTCAACCTTACACTTGCAATAATACAGTAAGAGATGTTTGTTTAGTTTTAATTTATGCAATGCCGTAAGTATATGAATCGTATATTGTATTACACAAGATATTGTTCCTATGAGGACTAGATTAGTCACCTAAAAATTTAAATGCATTTTGTCTAGTGTAATAAAAGATTAAAGTAATTGAAATAAAAATAAAATAAACTAATAAAACTGAACAATTGAATCAATAAAGATAGCAATAAGAGTGAAGTTAATCAATAATGGAAATCCTATACATTCTAATGTTTTGATTATCCTCTCTTGAGATCTAATCAAGTAATCTCAATTTAGATAACAATTGAATTGCAATATCTTGATTCACAAAACTATTCATAACTACTCAATTAGATTTAAAGCATTCCTAAGGATAATTAACTCTTAATTAAGATGTCTCTTTAATTGCTTATTCATCTGATATTTGTAGGTCTAATAAGGTACCAACTCTCATTGCGTAACTTGACACATATAACTTTGATTCAATCTTTTAATTTCTTATCAAGTATAAGCTTGACAAATACCATAAAGCATTAATATATTGAACCTAAAAAGATAAAGTTATACAAAAACAATTCAAGAATAAACCCTAACATAGATTTAGCAATCTATGATCATGTTCAACACACAACTAATCAGAATTAACATCCAAGACAATGAAATAGGAGAAAAGAAAAGAAAGAAAATAGCTTGAAGTCTTAATCTTGAAATTTTGAAAAATTGTAGATGATCTTGATGTTTCCATTTTTCATCTCTTTGTTTATAATGGAAACCTCCTATTTGGTGTTTTTCTTTTTCTTTTTATATTCTTGAGCCTTCTAGGGTTCTTTCTAGGTTTTTTTCTCACTTATTTTAGTTTAAAAAATAGCCCTAAAACTTCAAGACTATAAAAATCTCGCAAGCTTGAAAAGCCAAAATTTACTTGAATTTGTTCTATGCACGATCATGCGTGGATTTTCTCTAGCTCTCTGGCACAATTGTGCATGGAATGCACGATCATGTAAGAGGCTCTCTAACCTGCTGCTTCCTTATGCATGATCGTGTATGCAAACTTGTTTCTCCAATTTTTTTTAAATCTTTTCTTCACTTTTTCATGCCTTCACTCATCACCAAACACAACAGACAATCCTTAAAATATATAATTAAGACCAAGCTCTTGCCTTAAACAACAATTAAACAAACAAAACACACAAAACACTAACAAGAACATAAATCTAAGTCCTAATCACATGATTATCATCTAATAAAACACTAAAAACACACTCTAACATGTAGAAAACATACTAAGTTTTATACCTATCAAGAGATCTCTAAGGTTCCCTCAAAATTGCTTCTAACTACTACGACCAACTTGCTTCGAAATGGGAGGACCTCTTTTAAGGGAAGTTCTCCTTAGATATTAAGGGCAAACTAAGTGAGCAAGAAGGTAGAGGAGGGAAGTCATCTATTGCAAAAGTAGCCTCAAAGGTGTAGGATGTCATACGAAAAAAAGAAGAAAACAACTTTAGTAGGGAGATTTTTTTTAAAAGATAGTTGTCTTAAATGGTAAAATAGTATTAGGCGGGATATAAAAATAAACAAGGGAGTAAAAAACCCTTACAACCCTACAGAGACAAGAGAGTGAAGCAAGAGGTAGAAGAAAACTAAAATAATAAAAAAGGAAGATTGGAATAATGAAATAAGAATAACACCTGAAAGGTTGAAATCCAAATACACGAGAAACATTATGATGAATGAGTGGGTGAGAGTAACAAGGACAAATAGGTAAACCAAGTTTCCAAAGTAACAAAATAAAAACAAGTGAAGAATAAGGAGTTTGAGTGGTGGAGAAAGCAAAGATAAAAGTATGGAAGAATAGGAAGAAAGTTTGTTAAGGTTGCAAGTATGAAAGAACATGATCATAGAAAGGAGTAAAGTTTTAAGAGAGAAGGAATATAAATACCTTAATTTTTGCTAACATAACAAAATATTGATAGATCATACACGTCAAACCTTCTCTATGTGCACAATCACATAAAAATGACATGGTTGCTCATGAGAAAAAAGTTCGCTATATATGTGCTCCATTAGTATTTTTAACAAAAAAGGTCAAATTTTGAGTAAGCATGAGAGATTTCTTGCAAATTCGAAAAATATGATATTTTACTAAAATTGGTGAATTGCAATAGAAGTTGGTGTCTTTTTATTCTATAATTCATCATGATTGTATTGGAAACAACCTCCCTATTAGTTCGAAGTAAGACTGCATACTACACTTTGTTATACCCTACGTATCAATAGAAACTTTATCGGGTTATTATTATTGTGATTCATTATGATTGTAGATTTTCTCTTATTATAATATATCATAATCTATACCCTAAAATTTGATGATATTTACTCCTATAATAATTTTTATTTTATATAAATTTGACACAAATTACCTTAAGCAGTTGATAATCCTTATTTTATATGCAGAGCATGTTAAATTAAATTAAATTGTTAATTTTGATTAGTTTCTTTGAAGTCTCCTAGTGTTTTAGAAACTGCAATTTATTCAACAATAAAAAACTGACTATTTCAAAGTAACAGTGTCCATAAATTTAATATGATTTATATGTAAATTAGGCCAACTTTTTTTGACAATAATAATATATTTTCTGGTTCAAGGAATTCCTGGTGATTTTTGTAAAAAACTCAGGGTAAGTTATTAGCTGTAAGTAGTAAATATAACAGGAAGAATAGTAGGGTTATAACTTTCATTACCAAGATTAGACAGGAAATGCTAGTCCATGTTAGTCTCTTTCCTAGAATCATGTGTGCTTACCAGAAGTCGTCGATGATATGTCATGATGCAATATATGATTCGAGTTTCATGGACCGTACATTCATATTATTGATGACAACCGTTTGCTAAATCAGATAAGATCACCCGCACCCCTATGGCAGTCCGACAAAACCTGAGTAGCATTTCAACCGAGTTGTTTTCCTCCAGGATTAATCCCAGGTGTTGTGAGTAGCATTTCAACCGAGTTGTTTTCCTCCAGGATTAATCCCAGGTGTTGTTTCAGCATCAACACCACACTGCACTCACCTCACTACACCATTCCAAAATGGCGAACAAAAAGATGGCTCCATTCTCGTAACACGCAAGTGCTTCCTCTTGTATTTTAGTTACTAACTAAGCCAATATCTCCCGAAATATGGAAGAACAGGTGGAGCGTTCGATTCGTGTAAATTACAAAATAATATATGCTCTCGTTTTATGAGGAGTTAATGCTTGCAAATTTGGAAATTGTTAAATCAATGGAAAACCTTCCAAATGGTTACACACGAATATTTATCCGTTTCAACCAAGCTTAACCAAGCAGGGACAAGTACACCAGTTTAAAGGAACATTACGACTTCACATAATTCACTGCAAGTTCCAACAAAGCACTACCACCCAAATGAAATGATAAAACGTCCAACCACTGAACAACTATGAAGATGCTAGCACCTGATAGAAAGACAGAAACCCAATTTCAAGTTATGTCAGGGCACTTCAAGAGACTCATCTGAAGCACATGACAGTCCAATCAATTTGAACGGATAAAACATACATTCATTCCAAGTTTTCAAAGCCAAAATACAGTATCCTTGATAGATAATCAAAGAGGTAGAAGACACTAACCACTTTATTCTGTTTTGTTTTCTTCGTCCTTTTCCTCGATCGTTTTCCAGACGATATCTCTCAGTCCAGTTGAGAGGTTCTTGTAAAACTGTAATTTGGGCCAAATATCAGCAAAATGAGATCTCAGAATGATATGCAAATGAAAACTATATAGCATATATAAGGACTTCATCATAAACCTAATTAGTTTTCATCTGCCACTCCCGTGTCTAAATGTGGATAAGCAGACAAAATATTTACTTTCCAGCAGTTCAAGCATAAAGCACCTAAAACTTAATAGTATTTTAACTCTTCCTTGTTATGAAGTTAATTATTAAGCAGTGAACATTTTTCCATGAAGTTTTTGGTCCAAAAGACCATTAAAATTTCCCCAGCTTGCCGACTGATGTACAACAAACATTATCCTTTTCCTTTTGCACCCAAGTAATGGTATGCTTATCATAACAAAGTACACCAAAAACAAAGTACACCTGCAAGAACATGGGATAAGGTGATATCACTACTAATTAAGATAATACTATTCTCAATCCATGAAGAAAAGTTAACACATCAAACCACTGGCTGCACAATATCCACGATCCACATAATTAATGTAAAATGGATATAAAACACAGAGCCTTCTAAATATGATCATTACCTTGATTCATTTAATTACATACACAATGCCTAAATAAATATCATACCTTGTGAAATTCCAGGGTATCTCCACCAGACTTGCGAAGTTCAACCATGTAAAGTGAAGGAGCCACTTCAAAGATCTAAATAGATAGAAGATATCATAAAATCAGACTTAAAATACTACAAAATAATGCAAAGCAGAAATATATGTTGACAGGAATCCTGAAACCATACTTCTGTTGCAACAGATAAATGACCCTTCCGTCCAGTCTTCTCCCCTTGAAGCTTCATCTAACGCACAAACACAATAACAGTTCTATTAGATAATAATTCAGCATTTGAGTGACAATGCAAAATGAAGTTAAAGACAATTTTGTGAAGCTAACTCCCGATCAGAATCAACAAGAGTCTACCATGAAGGAAGCAGGGTTTAATCAGTAAAGATGTGACAATTATTTGGAAAGAGGAAGACCATAGTCAATTTCATTAAAATTACATCTCAACCACTCTTGCACAAGAGGAGACATTATCACACCTTGAATTTATTTTTCTTTATTTCAAAACCCAGAGGGCCTGCAGTTTCTTCAATTTTTGAGATGATCTCATTAGGAGAATGTTTGGAGGTGAATCTGGTTTCCCGCTTAACAAGTCCCTGCTTGCAAAAGTAAAAACGCTGTCAGGTGTATAAAAGTATGACTACATATCCACTGAAGATTGACATGACTACATATCATTGCAGTTTGTCAAACCATGGATCAGAAGACAACATAGCAATACAGTAACCATTCTTGAACACTTCTCAGCAATGACGTCACACAGATGTATCAAAAATATCACTTGAGAAATAAATATCAAATGACTAACAAACATAATGGAGGTGTTATCCAGTTCTTTTAGATGACATACAGGCGCCAAGTGGCTGATCTAAATATATCAGAAGTATCAAACACTCTTTCATAAATTGGGAAAAAGAACAATTTGTGTAGAACATACCATTTGCTTCTCAAAGAGAGTACTCAAGTTAAGACCCTGTGATGTTGATATGAGTTCAAATGCATTCATAGTCACAGGATTCACAGGTCCTTCGTCCCGCCTCTCCACAACAAGGTTTCCAGGATCCTATTCACCAAGAGGATTGTCAAGTAACCAACAGCCTGCAGTGTCCAAAGGAAAAAGATGCATGATACACAAACACAAAATTCTTACCCCTGACTCATTGAAAATAGAGTCAACATCGTCAAGACTAACATCAGGTTGTTCAAAAGTAGGTGGCTTATATCCTTTCTTGAACCACTCATTTTCAATAACCTCCGCGATAGTTATGCGCTGTTTCATTCCATCATCTTACTTAACAATAAAAAAGAATGCAAATATTCTTCCAAAAGAAAGAACAATTAAAACTATGTGTGACACTGAACATACAGTTGCCGGAACAGGGTCAAGAATCCTTTTGATTAATTTCTTTGCGCTTGAAGAGAACCACGGAGGACAGGTGAAATCAGCCTTATATATCTGCAATCACACAGGAAAGGCAATTAGATTTATTTAATGTAAGACGTTTTGGATCTGCAGAAGCAAAATATTAGAAATCACAAGGGAATTATATTAGTTTTGCCTCAATGACATGCAGTAATCAAGAACATGACTTGATAAAATAAGAGATAAGCAGCAATCTGGTAACATCAAATATCTCATATCCACAAGGTCAAGACTATCAGATAACCAAAATATTCGGCATGCTCATACTATTCATTCACATACTTAGAAAGAGCCAAAAAAATATCTTGAATATTGACAGCTTATGTACGACATGAAACTGGGAATACTTGGGTATGTTTGTAGCTATGGATTTTTTTTCCTATTTTCTATCATCCATCTCCTTTTAATTTCCCTAGTTTCCTTTTCCACTAAAAAAATTAGAGAGAAAAAGTCCAGTTTATTCAATAAAGTTAATTTCTATTTTATGCAGTTGCACAATTAATAGAATTTGATTTATGAAAGATTTTGTAGATTAAAATGGAAAATATGATTACTAAGGTTGTATAAAGAAGATCTGAACAGAAAGCACCATAATTTCTTCTTCCTAAAAAATTTTCTGGAAAAGTAATCAATGTTCTATAATTGAGACCCTCACTAAATACTACACGCCTAGTATTGCTATATACCTTTAAATTTGCACTGAGGTAATAATTTAAAGTTCCCTTTTTAAACATATTTAGTAATGGAGCAAGAGAACTTCCTAAAACAAAAAATCTTACTGACAATTAAGATCACCTGATTAGGAAAAAGCTTATCCTAGGAATCAATGTCACGTATCACCAAAACATTGCTTATCTTTTTATTTCACCTTATTCAAAAGCACATGCAACACAGAATATGTAAATGTGTACGTGTGGGTGGCTAAATGAGTATAACTAAAAGACAAAAGACTACCTTTTTGTACAGTTGCATAAGGTTGGAATCTTCAAAAGGCAGGTATCCAGCCATTAAGACATAAAGGATGACACCACATGACCATAAGTCTGCTTTAGCTCCATCATAACCTTTATTATTGATCACCTAGAGAAAACGATATATAAAATGTCATGGAAACATGCTGAAAAATTGGCAACTAAAGAAGTAAAACTATATATGAAATGTCCAAGAACCTCAGGGGCAACATAATTTGGCGTTCCACATGTCGTGTGAAGCAACCCATCATCCTAAATGGTAAACAAAAACAAATAGCTATCAATTATACTAAGAACAAAAAAAAATAAAAAATCACCAAGGTTCTGTCTGTCAGCTAACAGGATGCTGATTAATGCAATTCACAAGTTATTTCAGTTAAGAAGCCATCATACTCACTCGAACTTGTTGGGGCAGTGCACTCAACCCAAAATCTGAAACTTTAAGAACTCCACTGGCATCCAATAAAAGATTCTCAGGCTGTTGTTAGGAAAAAAAATTCAAGAACTCTATTAGCATCCAGTAGCAACTCGAAGATTGATATTTTAAACCAATTAACCTTGCTCCTTGGTAGCATCACAAGATTAATGTCTCACAACTAAAGCTCTAAGGCAATCCAAGAGCTGAATTTTTCATTTGGACAAGGTGAAAATTGAAACAAAATGCACACCTTTAGGTCTCTATGATACACCCCTCTACTATGGCAGTAATCCACAGCATTAATAAGCTGCTGAAAGTACTTTCTTGCTTCATCTTCTTTGAACCTCCCTTTACTTGCCTGATTCAGAAAGAATAGGAAAATCAAACAACTTATTTGGCTCAGGTGAAATCATGCAAGATGATTTGGAAATATTGGGCTTACTATTTTGTCAAAAAGTTCACCACCAGTCACAAATTCAAGAACAATGTATATCTTAGTCTTGCTCGCCATCACCTATAATATGAAACCATTCACCATTATTGTGACTGCGAATTATGAAGTGATAGACAAATGAATGCATTAAGTATCAAAATTGTCACAAGGATAATCTAAGTCTACAAAAAGCTAACATATAAACATAAAGAGAATTTGCATTGGAGAATATCAATGAGGCTATGCAATAAGGGAACAAGAAATGGTAATAGATCAAGCATATGAAGATCTAAGGCTATTTCATTCTAACCTCATACATGCGGATGACATTTGGGTGTCTAACTAGTTTCATTGTTGAAATTTCACGCTTAATCTGCAAAATGGAAACAACAGGAACAACATGAAATTACTAAACTGAAGAGGTTAGCGTTTATATTGTCAAGCATATTTTCATCAAGATTAAAAGCACCTTGACTATTGTAATATTGCTGAAACATGCACAGATCCACTCCTTAAAAATTAAGTAAATCATCACATGTAGCAGTTGCTTCAAAGTTAATTCTTGTCATTTGCGTTACACATGCAGATTGTGAGAAAAGGAGTTGAGTGGAGCATCATATGTCTCAAAGTAACAAAAATGGTTACAGGAAAGACGGAAAAGCAAACCTTGCACAATCATGAGAAAAAAATAAAGGAAAAAGAAAAAGGAAATAAATCATAAATCTGTAATTCCCACTATATGGTAACACAACCATTGCTCACTATGCTTCAATAGAAGTAACTAACCCTTATTTACATCTTGTAAAGCATCTCTTCTCAGAGAATATGAATGGTTTGAATTCTTGAGGGTTCGGTTGATCAGAATATTCTTTCAGGTTTTCTTTTCATTTTATCTGGGGGTTTATTGAGGATTATTACTCCTCCAGAAGGTAGTTACATTTCAGTAGCCAAGTTAGATAAATCGGCATTGAGATTTTACATCTTAGAAAGAGACCCTCGCTCAATACTTTGACCATCCAATCTGACCGAGTACTAGATTAATCTGTTCAAATTATCATGCTTTACGTTTACCCATCAAAATCAGTTTCCTTTTCCCTTATGAGCTACACTGCACAATAACAGAATAAGAGGAATACCACTACAAAAATACTGTAATAAAAACATCCAACAGTAAATGAACAACCCAACCAGAACAAATGAATAAATTTAAATAAATTATCTCCATAATCACAAAACGACATTTCTCCTCCCTCCAATCGTTGCCTTGTTACCTTTTTCCAGTAAATTACAAAACAACAAAAGATCAAAACTTGATACTCATTACAATTTTTGGGCACCAAACAGATCCACTTTCAGCCAAGAAAACAGTACCAGATACCAAATTATATATATTGAAATACTACCTGAGTGATCATCTTGTGTTTGAGGACCTTCTCTTTATCAAGAATTTTAATGGCCACATTCTCTCCAGTCTCTATGTTCCTGGCGAACTTCACCTTCGCGAAGGTTCCTTCACCGAGTGTCCTCCCAAGCTCGTATCTTCCCACTCTGGTCCTGCTACCACCTGTACCACCACTTCCTCTTGAGGCCATTTTTTCTCCACCTCTGTTTTCTGTTTTTCTTCTCTATGAAAAAGAATTTTTTTTGCAGCTCCACAAGCCTCTAAGGGACGGATCAAGACCTCTTCTTTTTACAAGGTTGCCATACCTGAGACTTTGCCACACTCATCTTCACTGTTTAATTTATATTTATCAATCAAACAACAGTAAAACACAATCAAACTTAAAACTAAACCCCAACTGCGAAATTAAGGAACAAGAATATGTTCAGAAGTAAATAAGGAAGGAAAATTGGAGGCGATGGAAAGGGAAAAAAAAATCGGGATGAGACAGATAACCCATGACAAATCAAAGCGCCCCTAAATTGACGGAAACGAGATAAATCAAAGTGCTTTTGGAACAAAGAAGGAGGTGGTGTAATTGTATTCGGAGATTTTAGGTTACGGATGGATCGATGTCGGTGTTTAAGGATGAACTAAACAGTAAATATGGATGGATGTTCAAGAGTTGAAAGGAGACGTTCTCAAGTGGAAAACAACAGAAGGTGATGGGATTCGTTTATAGATGGCAGCAATCTTTGTTTTGACATAGCCAGCAGTTATCTGGGGTAGGTCTCTACTTGTTTTTTCTTTCTTCTGCATGGCTTATTTTATGAACAATAATTGTCATTTGTCAGTAAGAGTCGTCCTAAATGCGGGATTCAATGTATGTCAAACAACAGGTAGCCATATTTCAATTTAAGAGGCCATCATTATCGCAACAATGGGCCCATCGTAAGTCAACTCTTCCCAAAAAGGAAGGCCTTGGCGGCGTCAGCAGCTCTCCCAATGCAATCCAAAGAAGACGACTCATATTTCCATTGCCATGAACCATCTTTGATTTCTTCTTCAAGCTCGATTCTTCCCTGTTCCCATCCCTCTTTCATGACTTCCCATCAGCAATCTATACGCAATCGTTCTATTCGACCTTGGATTGAAACAACTTATTTTCACATCACTGGAATTTGGGAGGTTGGCTTGTTGCCGGTTTTTATTTTTATTTTACATAAAGGGAACAAGAAACAATGAAGCTAAATGAGTCGAAGAAAACAGATTTTCGACAGATTCTCAATAGGGAATCTATGACACCCTAAAGGTGGTTCATCAAAATAAGTGACCCCAATGTCGTCCAGATCGACCTGGGCGGCGAGCCAGTCCGCACATCTGTTGCTCTCTCGGAAGATATGGCGATGAACAACAAACCAGTTTTGGTGGAGGAGCTCCCGTATACTCCTGACTAGAGGGATGCTCGACTGAGAACGGGAGGACTCAGAGGACAAGAGCTGATGCGTCGCCAATGAGTCCATTTTCAGCTCGATTCGATGGAAGCCTAATCTCCAAGCGAAGGAGAGACCTGTGTAGACTGCTTAGAGTTCCACTGCCTGTGCTGAGCACCAACCAATGTGTTGGGAGAACCCACCACGCCAACTACCACTTCTGTCGCGTAGAAGACCACCTGCTGAAGTCGTGAGATGAGTAGTATTACAGGCTCCATCTGTTTTGAGCTTGACTCAGCCAGCCTGTGGACGACTCCAACCAACCCGTTGAACCTGACGTGGACGAGAGCCTGTGGGGCTCAGTCTGTGCTGGTCATCTGCCTGCTGAACCTGAGCTGCAAAAGACAAGATAAGAAACAAGGGTGAGGCGGGACGAACAAAAGTAGAATAAAAAATAGTTTTGTTCCTCCAGGTCCAAAGAAACCAGCAGGTTAACCCAAAAAGTAGGGCCCACTCTTGGCCATGCACGCGCCGACACTGGAGAAGGTTGGTGTGCAACCAGTCACAAGTGGGGCTGGTAAAGGCCGACGAAGTAATGATGTTCGACGAAAAAATGGCACACATACGCCGAGCGAGCGAACAGTCACGAACAATATGAAGAGAGGATTCTTCGCCGAAGCAAAGGGAACAGGAACTGTCAGCAGTAGGATTTCGGCGCATTCGTTGTTGATTACTAAGTAAACGATCTTTCGCCAGTAACCATAAAAAGGAGCGCACTCGCTGGGGACCCCGCCATTGCCAAATGGCCTGCCATACCCCATGCGGATTGTCCGTCACTGGGCCCGTCAGAAGGGAGTACGCAGAAGCAACGGTGAAGTGTCCATGATTAGTGGCACCCCAGACGAGCCTGTCGTCACCCTGAAGAGGGGAAGCAGGAAACATGCCGGCTATAGAGCGGCAAATGAAAGGGGGAAGGAACCCCCTTAAGCCAGCCAAGTTCCACTGTCCCGTGGGCGCAACATAGTGGTGAACGCTGTGGTGAAGCAGGTGATCCGAGACGGCCTGAATAGAATGGGAAAGGAGAGGGCCAACTCCCGTGACCTAAGGGTCAAGCCAGAAACGCGTCGTCATGCCATTGCCAATAAGCCATTGCCGACCTTGAGTAACGAGATGCCAAGTTGCCGCAATGCTCCTCCACACCATCGAACCCCCGGAGGCAGTGAGGGAGGAGGGAATACAATGGACATCAAAACCATATTTAGCAGAGAGGACCTGCACCCATAAGGCATGAGGGTTTGCAATCAAGGTCCAACCGAGCTTAGCCAGGAAGGCGTCATTCATCTCCTGAATTCTCCGGATGCCTAAGCCCCCTTGAGATCTGGGCTTACTGTAGCACCCCACTCTCACAAGACACATACTCAACATCTATGGTGATATCCGAGTACGTACCCCGCAAGGGTGGTATGCTAGAACGATTACTCAATCAAAATTTATCACAAAACTTTTGTTTCTTTAAAACAAGGAACATGCAAGTGGAAAATACAAATCAAATTGGGCCCATGTCATTTGAAAACATTTCCATTTCCAAACTACAATCTTTACAAACATTAGTATTCAACCTTAAATTGGGCCCATTTCAGATACAAAACACTTGAAACCATAAAGTCATTTCATTACCAAATCGTTTACATACACTTTGTACAAT
>JANIHY010000002.1:51260382-51285738 GCA_027479065.1 Erythroxylum brevipes
CGATTGATAGAGCCTCAGGCTCACCGCAGGGCATATCACGCCCAACGATTTCAGAGCCACTGGCTCAACGTAAATGAACAGGCGCACGGTCACAACAACGAAATGAAAATGAAAATGAAAGAGTCACATGTGCATCATTGATATGAATGACTGTAATTTGTGTGTGAAAGGCAATATGCCTTATATGTGAAAAATTGGAAATGCATGTGATGTGTGAAATGTGATAATATGTGTTATGTGTATATGATTGTGAATGCATGAGTTGGGTGAACCATCGATGATGGTTTCTCATTGAGTTCGCAAACTCACCCAACATTGCATCTATTTTTCAGGAAATGAAGAGTACCCCGTTAGTGAAACGGGAGTATGTCTACTGCAAAGAGTCAGAGTAGCGGGTCGGGATCAGTGTCGTCCACATCTGCATTAGTATAGTGAGAGGTTTCAGTAGGCCCAATTGTGTTTGTGTAATTGTTTTGTATATGAAAATGCTTCGGTTATAAATTGGGCCTAAGTTATTAACAAAATTTGTGTTTTGACTGATAAATGTGATTGAGTGCCCTTTTGTGACTGAGATTTTTGATACTGAAATTGATTTCGAAATAAGGTGGGCACAATTGGTTTATTCGTTTCCGCGCATTCAACTGTTTTAAAAGAAAAGAAAATTTTATCCGCAAGTTTTAAAAGTAGTGATCGTTCTAGTACGCCACCCTTGCGGGTCACGGGCCCGGATATCACTGTAGATATCGGGTTCGGGTCTCGTCGGGTGTGGGGTGCTACACTTAAAGCATTCCTCAGATAGTCTACATGTTTGGGCGAATCTGATTGACAATCATGTCCTGGGTGATCTAACCCACATGACTCATACTGTACCACTCTTCCCTGTGGAGCCAAAGTGACGTTGTCTGTCTTCTTGTCTAAGGCCTCCACTTTTACTTGCCAGTCTTGTCACAGTGTCTACTTCGTATATTCCAAACGACCTACTAGTGGCTCATGCTCTAGCCGAGCACCATTAATAGTTATTCATGGTCATATCCTCGATCAACTTTTAGGCTGCTTCAGGTGTCTTATTATTTAGCGTCCCTCTATCTACAACATCAATTGACTACCAAGTATTTTGACTTATCCCGTTATAGAAAGTTTGGATTTGCATCCACAGACGTAATCTATAGTATGGACATCATCGAAACATTTCCTTAAATCTCTTCCAAGTGTCATATAATGATTCTCTTTTAGTTAGGAGTACAAAGAGATGCCATTCCTTAGTTTCGCAATCTTTGTAAAAGGAAAATACCTCGGAAAAAATGTTTCTGCCACTTAATCCTAGGTGGTTATGACGAACGTGGCATAGAATTAAGCCACTACTTTGCTTTTCCTCTAAAAGAGAAAGGAAATAGACGTAGTCTGATGGTGTTACCATTTGCTCCATTTATTTTAAAGGTATCGCAGATCTCTAAAAAGTTATAGTTGTAAATGTTAGGATCCTTGTCCCAGAATTCATCAAATTGGACTAACAATTACACCATTTGAATGATGCTCAATTTGATCTTGAAATTGTTAACTTGTACAGTCGGCCTCAAGATGCTAGATTTTGAGCCAGTTAAGTCTGGCTTAGCATAGTCAAACCTAGATTGCAGTTAGTCGACCATATTGCACGATCCTTCGTGTTTGTGTGGCCTTTCAAGTCCTCTATGCAATTGTGTTATTGATTAGTTGGACCGCGGTAGGTAACCTTGAGTCTACTAACAACTAATCTTAAGTTTTCTAATCGAATTACTCAGGTTAAAACTTATAGGATTGCGTTACTGTATTATGAATCCCTCTATTAGGTTTGACCTTAATATAGAAGATTTATGTCATCCTATCTTTAGGATTGCAATCAACTATTTTTAATTATCATGGATCTATTCAACTAAGATTTCTCAAACACTAAGTATGAAATCAGATTAAAGTCTAATAAATCAAATTAATATGCAATCATAAAATAGATAATTGGATTGCAACAATTAATCAATTCCATTGCATTCACAAAATAATCAAAAAATGTTAAAGTATTCAACTAGGGTTCATCTAGCCTAAATACTAACAAAAAAAATAGCTATACATCGACGAACATAAAATCATGTATAGAAAAAAATAGAATACATCAAAATCATAATTCTAAATCTCCCTAATTGTTCTCTCTCATGTATTATGATAATGTAGATGTCTTATCTTGTGTTATGATGGATCACTCGATAAAAACCTAGTGTCTTTTGCTCCTTAAGCTCCAAATCGCCTCTGGAATCACCTCTGAATGTGATATCCTCTTTTTTGGTATATGCTTAGGGTTTAATCCTAGATTAAGTATTGCATATACATGCATAACATTAACATTCATACACGAATTGATATTTGTACACATTACAAGTTAGCATATGCACTCAATTGACTTATCTTGGGATTTGAAAGAAGTTAAGTGAAAATGATGTGAATTATGAATTAATATGTCTTGAATTTTGGTATGATTGGATTTCAATTAGTAAATTGAAATTAAATGTACATTTGGTCTAGAAAAAAATGCCAAGTGGTAAGAAACGTTGATAAATGGAAATTAGGATGATTAAGTTTAAAATTGAGTGACATTTGGTATAGTTAAATTGGTGACAAATGGACTAGTAATTAGATGACAATTGGATCAACTAGTATGTGACAAGTGGACCAATCTTGGAGTGACATGTGGATTGATTAGTAGGAGATAAATGGCTACTAAATGTGTGGATTAGTCGTAGCATCTTGATTAGACAAATGTAATACATGCCTTAAGACGATTGTTGACATAAGAAGGTGACACCTAACATGTGATGTAGCAAGTTTCTGCAGCTAAGTTTTACTGCTTTTTTCCTTTGTTCCTTTCACTAAAATAGCTCCTTCTTTTCTCTGTAATTTTGTTTGAACTCTAGCTAAGTTTCTACACAAAAACCATACGTATATCCTTCATCAAATTGTCAAGAAAACTAGCTGAATGTGATCTTCATTTTTGCTGTCCGAAAATCACCTTGCTTTCACCATAAGTTTGTGTTGATTTTTGCTTGCTTGGGAGGATTGGTTAATCTAGAATTTTGTGTTAAATTGGAATCCTAATAGGTAAGTAACAATCTAAGTTTTATGGCATGTCAAATGATATAAGAGTGATGCTTGATTTGGAATGAAATGCAAGTGATATTGGTGAAGATGTGTGCTGGAAAATGTTGCATAAGCTTGGAAGTTTTTCTGCTTTGTTTATAGTATATGGAAACCGTGGAGTATAGGGCATTATGTGGATGCGTTGGACTAGAATTTAATGTATAAAGAAGGTGGATTTATGCCAAAGAAAGGTGTTAGAAGAGTGTTCTTGAATTGAGAAAGAATTAGACCTATATGCATGATAATGAAAGATAGATTTCTGGTTTGATTTTTGATGCATGAAAGACTAGGATTTATAAGCTGTTAATTGAATAATTTTGAACTGGAATAAGAGAGGTTATTGATGAAGAATTGGAGTATGATTCAAGCCTAATAGAGGTATAATTGGTGAACTATAAAGAGGTTGTTTTAACTTTGGCATAAAGTGTAAAAAAATCTAAAAAAGTGAGAAGAATTACTGGAATATGTTAGCTATAGTATTTTCACTAAATATGCATATTTATTTTATCCATATCTTGATTTGTAGACATCCAAATGGGATTATTTTAATTTTAGATTAAACTAAAGACATATGAATATATTTTTCATGAAGGAATCGAATTTGAATTCTGTCTCTATGAGTTTCTAAATTTGGCTTGGAGTTGAGTTTTTGGATTCTACCACTGTTTGAGAACAGTCTGTAGTATTTTGAGTATACTCTAGGAATAATGAACCAACTTGTATGAATTTTAGTTCATTAGAAACTTAATAAATAGAGTAACATATTTTCAAAAGAACATATTATCTAGAAACCTCAATTTCTATATCATAATGGTCATACAAAACTAATCGGAAACCTGTCCTGAGAAAATTTGGAAAACTAATGAAGGAATTGGATGGGAACTTTTGGATGACCCATCCCACGATTGTGGGAAGCCATATATGATTGTGGAAATTGAATGGAAGTAAATAAATTTTCTTTTGTGTGATTCTTAAACCAATTAAGGATTAAGGTACTTAACTATGATGCATTTGGACTTGATTAAGGTATAAAAAGAACATAATTTGATGTTGGAAAAGTTAGTTAAATGTATGGATAATGAATGGAGCATGATCAAGTCTGCTTAAGGTATTAAACTAAATGCAAACAAGACATATCCAAGTGATAATATGTGAAGGATTATGAATTATGATTAAGGAAATATACCCGGGATATTCATTGGGCATGTATTGAACATGACATATGTATATATGTGAACAAATGAATAAGTATTTGATTGATTGACTTTGTAATATGAATTATGTGTGAATTTTATGATTTTAGATGCTCAATTCAGATGCTCAGACATTGTTGAACCATCCAAGCAATAGTATAAATTTGAGAGTGCTGTGAGTCAACCTAGATGATCTTTCTAGGATTAATTTATTCTATTTAACTTCCAATTATTGAACTGTTTGTGATTTGTATGTGAATTCTGAACTTTAATGGTTTGAGGAGTTTGATATTTGGGAATGTATTAGAAGTGTTCTGTTTACATCTGAAATTGGAATGATATCTTTTTGCAACTGAATTCTGAATGATTTTAGAATCCTCAATGAAAGTTAAATGCCTAACTAAAGTCTGATGAATATAAGATTCTTTTTGTGCATCATAAGTGAATGTTATTCATGGCATAGTTTGTTATTTGATGCATTTCATAAAAATGCATTTTTAGATAAAAACGTTGTGATCAAAGTAGCCAGTATGAAAGAGCTTTAAGCTTAGAATTCTGCATGTAGACCGTTGCTCCGTGATTTCTATATCTAACTAAGCCCAATGGGCCAATAGTTGTATCTGTTTCTGAAAGGCACTCGGTCACAACAAATAATAATGAATCTAGCATCTACATCTATATATTTTTTACTATGAAATATATGATTATTAAACCTCTTTTGAAATTGTGATGGTAAAGTGATGTGTCATAATAATGTGATTAATTGGGTTATACATGTTCTGAAAGAATGTATGTGAAATGTGTGTCATTCATTATGTCTTATTAAGATGGAAAATGTTTGTAAAATTGGTTGGTTGTGTGATATTTGTGTATTTGACTTGAATGAGATCATCAATGATGGTTCACTCATTGAGTTTGCAAAACTCATCAAAAATTACAACGTGACTTTTCAAGTATGAGACAGGAGACCTAGTTCTTAAGATTTTCTAAAGTAACATTTTGGATTAAGATATGGCTCAAAGATTTGTCAGTTGACATCAAAGGAGTTATAGATTGTATTTTGTAGTTTCTTTGTCATATAGAACTTTTTTATAAGGGATTGTAAACTTTCTCATGTTTGGTAATGTAAATACTTGTTTCAATGACTACAATGTAAACTTTTGTTAATGAATGAAATGAAGTGCTGAAGTTTTAAGTATTGTATATTCTTTGTGATGTCATTTAAGAGATTATATTTGCTCTAACATAACATTGTCATAGGATATGTATATGAATTTCCCCTAGATGTTCGGATATATACTCTATCGTAGTGGGGTGTTATATTTAAAGATGAATCTATATAAATCTCTTGTCTTTCTTACTCACTCCTAGTAATTTTCTTATTTATTTATTTAATATTTTAACTTTAAATATATATACAATACTACTTTTGGTTGTATATCCTTTATAAATAACAAGAGTCAACTAATCTTTACTCCACTAAATTGCTACTTTATATTCCACTTTGGTTTTAAATGCTAATACATTAAATTATTTCTTTTCAACTAAAATTTGTTCTTATTCTAAAATTAATGATTTATCATATAATTAATTTATATTTTACTATGATTTCCAATATTATTAGGGTTGGATAATGTTAATTATTAATTATTTTTGGTTTTGTGATTGATTAAAAAGTTAAAAATTCTCTCTAACCACCCTATAGCTCTTTTAGACCATCTTGTCTTTCTTTTGTTGCTTGTATCTTTGTTTTTCTCTTATCCTATTCTCACAGCATCTCCTCTTGTTAGCACTTGTCACCCTTACTTGCTTCTTATTTTGCACAACACTATCTTCATCTCCTATAAACTTCTGATCTCATTATTTTAGTGCATGCCTTCCATGCAAAATCATTATTTTCTTCATCACTCATCCCTCCAGCTTTAATTGTTTATCCTTTTTTATCATTTTTTATCCACTGGTCATTACCCTCCCTCCATGGAATTGGAAAATTTCTCACCTCTAAACTCCATTTTTGCACCATCTTAACCAAATCCGTCTTTCTATAACTATTAAACCACACCTTCATCTAGTTCTTTCTATCAGTTTAATTCCATTAAGAAACCCAATAGAAAGCGTTAGGTATAAGTTGCAAGAGACTTCATACCTGAGCTAAAGTTAAGTTTTTACCCTTTAAATGAGTATATTGATTGTAGAATTGTCTCTCCACCTTTAGATCTCCTTAAGGTAGGTGCTGAGAAATTGAATTCCACTCTACTTGGATTCTTATTAGACAAAAGAGCTACATTTCCTATCATACAATAATATGTTCGAAAGAACTAGAAACAACATAGTTTATAAGTAGTACTAGTCAACAATAAAGATGTTTCTCTCTTCAAATTATCTTGCCCTAAAGTTGCTAAGAAGATATTATAGGCTAGTCCATGTCATGTTCAGAACAAACAATTCTTGCTCAAAGCCCAACACCCTAGTTTATATAAAAGTGATTAAACAAGAGCATATAACAATATAGATTTTCATACATGAAATACCATTTCAATATTGGATAACATTTAGCCTTAGTCACTTTGGAAGCTTCATTGTTAAGTTAATATGCATGGATCAGGCCACTATAGAAGTCAAAAGAATCAACTTTATAGAATCTATATCTTGGTAACTTTGATGACCAATCTACCTAAGTAAATTCCAATCATCATAGTTGATGAGAAAATAGAACCAATAGAAGATCAGCTAAAGGTGTCTTATACATGGATGCCTCAAATTGAAAGCAAAAAGTTATGGCAACCTATAGGGGAAATCTTTAAAACTATTGAACTTCAAGAATTCATGGAATTGAACACCACAGTTGATACAACAAAAATATCAGCTTCAATTAACCTCATTGAATGCAGTACTCTCACCTAAAATGGAAAATAAAACAATTCTCCATATGTGAATGGTCCAAACGATGATAAGAAAAATATCCTTAAAAGGAAATACAGAGACTTCTGAGGGTTATCCCCAAATTAAGGCAATGCAAATTTAGGAGAAGTTGACTAACATAGTTAAGATTGATAATTCAATTAAAACTTCAAACAAAAAGATAGAATATATGGAGAGCATTAAACAAGGTTTTCAATTTGTCACTAGGAGAAAATCAAATAAGAAAAAGAAACCTCAATCAATAGAGTCAACTATACAAAGATCTTGGTATAGAATAAAGTAGAAGCCAATGCTCCTCATAGGAAACTTTTGATCAAAAGCACGATTGCTCATAATAAAGTTGAGATTGTTGGAACTTTGGAATCTTGAATGAAATAAGGGAACTATAACTTAATCAAGTTGGTACTTGATCATTGGAATGAGGTCACAAACTATAGCCATCTCCCTAATGGCAAAATTCTAGTGTACTATGACTCTTCCTTAATGCATGTTTCCGTAAGATGCACAACTGATCAAATTGTTCATCTAAAGGTGTTGATTAAAAGCTTAGGCAAATAGTTTCATATTTCATTTATATATGCTCATAATAGCTTTTATCAAAGAGCTTTCTTATAAAGAAAAATCAAAGACATAGTTGATAATGTCTCAACCCCTTAGCTCTTAACTGGTGATTTTAACTCCATCATCAAATCTAAGGAAGTAGGCAGAAATAGATCTTTGAGAAATCGATGTCCTAAGCTGAGTAAATTTGGTTAAAGCTCAACTGGTCGATCTTCCTTATGGTGGAAACTTCTTCAACTAGAGGAATAATCAAACTGAGGAAAATTTTATTAGAAAGAAACTAAACCACAACTTAGCAAAGTAGCAATGATTTCAAGGCTTTCTAGCTAGCTACATCATGTTCACTAATAGTAGTTTATCATATCACTTAGCTATCATCACTCATAATTTTTAGTAAGTTGTAAAATCCCTTTCAGATTCAACAATTTCTTAATTGGCTTAGTAAGTTTTCATAACAATCTGGAATGGATTAAATTCAAAAATCAAGGGTTCTAAATAGTTCATTTATGCTAGGAAAATTCAAATAATTAGGTATAAGATGAAACTTTTATTAATGAAGAATGCGAGGAACACCTATCACCTAGTAAACATAGCAAAGAATGATCTTTAGAAAATCCAACAAAAACTCTATAATGACCCTTCTTCTCTGCATAAATAAGAGATGGAAGAGGAAGCTATGCAAATTTTCTTCAACGCTCTAACATATGATTACTCTCTTATAAAGCAAAGGTCTCTCATTGAATGGTTGAAAATGAAGGTAGGTGTAACATCCCATATTAGGGGCTAGAACCCCATAATAGTGAATATGAGAGGACATTGAGAAATTAGAAGGGCATTGCATGCTCATACATAATTGAGGATTCACATACAAGTGAAATTTATTTTTGATATATTAACATAATTGTACATGTATTCATTGACTTATTCTTGGGTATCAAAAATGTTAAGTGATCATGATGTGAATTGTGTTTTGATATGTCTTGAATTTTGGTATGATTGGATTTCAATTAGAAAATTTGGAATTAAATGTTATAGATTGGAAAATTGATAGATTAAAATGTACATTTAGACTAGGACAAATGCCAAGTGGTAGGATAAATTGATGCATTAAAAATTAAGATGATTAAGCCTAAAATTGAGTGACATTTGGCATAGTTAAATTGTTAACAAATGGACTAGTAATTAAATGACAATTGGATCAATTAGTATATGACAATTGGATCAATCTTGTAATGACAGGTGGACTGATTTGTAGGAGAAAAATAGCAGCATAATGAGTGGATTAGTGGCAATATAATTGTTGAACAAATGGCTAGCATGCCTTAGGACATATGGTGAGTTTAGAAGTTGACACCTAACATATTGATGGACCAAATTCCAGCAGCAATGTTTCTGCTTGTTCCCTCACTTTTGTCCACCGAAATTGCTTCCAATTTCCTCTGTATTTTGCCTAAACCCCAGCCAAATTGCTGCACCAAAACCAGCTTTTTACCTTCCATAAAAATAGCCAAGAAAACCAGCTAAAAGTGGTCTTCATATTGTTGTCCACAATATGTTTTCACCTAGAGTTCGTGATTGATCTTGCATGATTGGAGACTTGGTTTAATATGAAGTTTTGTGTTCAATTGGCAATCTAATAGGTAAGTAACAATCTGAGCTTTAAGGCATGTTAAATGGTATGAGAATAATGTTTGAATTAGACCAAAATGCATGTGATATTGGTGAAGAAGAATTGTTGGAATATGTTAGCTGCAGTGTTTTCTCTGAACATCCTTTGTTCTTTTTATTATAACTTCTTCTCTTGACATCCAAATGACATGAGACTTGAACCAATAGACTCATAACACATTTTTCTTCATCTCCACCAAAATTTATGAACATATGAATCCATTCGGAAAAGATTGAATGATAAACTTAGGATGAAGATAGTGAGTGTGCTGGAATATTGTTAAATGGTATGATTTCACTGATCATGTTTCGGTATTTTGGCTATATTTTGATATGTAGATTTCCAAATGAGATTATTCTTGATTTAAATTTACCTAGAGATATTTTTATACAATTTTTGAGAAGAAATTGAATTTTAATTCTGTCCTTAAGGCCTTGAAATTTAGCTTGAAATTGAGTTTTGGCTTAGGTTGTAGCACTACCCATGACAGAAATCATGTTCTATTTTTTATCAAATAAACTATATTGATATAGGCAGAATCAAACAAAATTGTCTTCAAAAGAGTTGTAGCTTATTCTCTTATCTTTCAATTGGTATAAAGTTTGTAATTTTTAGATATTGTAATTGAAAGATATGAGTTGTACAACTTTGAGTGCATGATAATGCACTAGCCAAAATTTTAAATGTACTCAGTCTGTAGTATTTTAAGCATAACTCATAGAATAATAAACCAAATTGTATGATCTTTGTGTTCTTAGAAACTTAATGCATAGGGGAACAATTGTCTAGAGTAAAGTGTTACAAAAATACACCATTTTCCTTATCATAATGATCATGTAAAATAGACCCGAAAGTCTATGTTGAAAAGAAAATTGGAATAGTTAATGAGTGTATGAATTTTGACACATTTGGAGTATAATTGATCTTTGCATCGGTTTATTACAGAAGTATATCCGAGCATATGTCATTGAACATGCATGTTACATGATACATTTATAAAAATGCATATTCAGTTACATGAACAATGTGGTAATATGAAATTGTATTTGATTGTATATAGAAGAGCAAGTAGAGCGACCACTTTCAAATATTGCCAGAACTTCAAGGCAATAAACAAAAAGGGAGCAATTGTGAGTAAACTAAGATGATCTCACCTTGACTTGTTTTGTTTATTATTGAATTGAATTTGATATTGATGAATGCGTACTGAGTTGTGTATTGAATTCCCAACATGAAATGCCCAAGGAGTTTTGATGCATGATTAAAACATTGGAAATGCTACTTGAATGTGAATGAGATTAACTACATGGTTCTTAACTTGAATGTTCATGCCAAACCTAGTCCAATGATTATTGTGAACAAGAACATGAATGCAAATGTAATTGATCAAATGTGATGACTGAAATTGAGTAATGCATTTCATTATAATGCATGAAATATAAAGGTTGTTGTGACTAATGTCATTAGTGAAAAAGAGCTTAAAGCTCAAACATTCGTGATTAGAGCCTAAGGATCAATGTGTACAAAGAGCTATGTATCCCTAACGGATAAGAGATAGTATGAAAGAGTTCGATATCCAAAACAGATATGGGATAGTGAAAAAACACACGGTCACAACATTGAAATAAATAAAATTGAGTTTCATAACATTGCATACACATGTGATCTAAATAAATTGAATGATTACAATGTTTTGAGAACTTTGTGCATTAAATATGTGATAATTTGTCAATGTGTATGTTCTGCAAAATTGTGCTGAAATGATGAAATATTTTAATTTTGTTTTTGAAATATGATAAATGTGATCAAGTGTTATGTGATATTATTTGACAAAAATCAACTTGATGTGAATTACATGATAATATGATTTGCTGTTTATTATATGACAAGAGTGAACCATCGAGGATGGTTACTCTGCTGAGTTCATAAAACTCACCAAAATTGCAATATTGAAAATTTCAATGTTTTATTTAGAGCAACGACTTAGTTGCTAAGACTGCAATTTAGTACAAGCTATGGTTTAAAGGTCGGTCAGCTGGGACTGAAGAGTAGTTTTTAGTTTTTGGTTTATTTCCTCATTTATGTATCATACTTTGTAAACTGAGCTGTGAGCTTTGATAGGCTGACAATGTATACATATGAATGATGGATCTAATACTACATTGTAAATTATGGTTTATGATATGAAACGAGGAAATTTTTAGACTTTAGATAATGTGTTATTTTTTATTTTACTTATGATGCCATGTAGTAAAGTGAAGGTGAGGTAGTTAACACGCCACTTCTGTCAGGCATGTGCATGTGTGATCGTAGGGCACAAGTACGTGTGTTGAACGAGAGTGGGATGTTACAGTAGGAACTCTTCTTTCTATCACAAGGCTGTGTTAACCAAGAAAAATAACAAAAAAAACAATTTCTTTGGAGAATGATGCTCATAAGATGGACTTTTAACACCAAATGCTAGATGGGGCTATTAGTCACTTCTTTAGCATCATGAATATGCTTACCAATGCTCATTTATCTATCCCTCTTCTCAATGAAATCATTAAGGGGTGTTTCATTGTTCAAGAAGCAGAAATCTTAAGCAAACTAGTAAATGTACAAGAGATTGAGGATGTTTTAAAATCTCTAAAGCCTCATAAGGCTCTTGACCTTGATGACTTCAATATGAATTTCCTCAGATCATTGCCTCTGACCAAGCAAATAGATATAGATGTTGTTCTAGAATTCTTCAATAAAGGATCCCTTCTCAATCAGCTTAATAAAACCTTTACCATTATCATTCTTAAAATTGGTGAGCAAAAATCTTATTCAGATTTTAGACCTATTGCTTACTACAATTCCATCTATAAAATCATTGCAAAAATTATAACTCATAGGTTAAAGCTTCCTAATCGCATTGATCCAACATGAGGTGCCTACATCCTTAGAAGAATCACTGGAGACAACTTCTTGATGTTACATGAATTTGTAAAAGTCTTTTACTAAAAGAAGAGGCAATAAGAAAAAAAGGCAACAAGAATTTTATGCTCATAATTGATACAAAGAAAACATATGATAATATAGATTGGGACTTCATCATTAATACCCTCAATAAAATGGAATTTCAAGAATCTTTCACCCAATGGTTCAAACAATGTATAACCACTCCTTCTTACAACATTCTGGTTAATCGACAACCCATTAGATCCTTTAAAAGCTACAAGGGAATTCGTCATGAACACCCTATATCACCTTACTTATTTACTTTGGTTATGGAAGTGTTCAGTAGAATTCTTAGAAAGATTAGTTAAAAGAACTATGTATGTCAAATTCCATTCCAGATGTAGGAGAATGCTAATCATAAATTTGAGTTTTGTTGATGAACTGATACTTCTTTCTAAAGATGATTCCAAGTTAGACTTAACTTTTATGATAGCTTTTAAAGTGTTCAACACACTGTTTGGATTAGAAGTCTATTGCACTAGCATCTATTTGTATAGGAGTGCCATAAGCTATAAACAAAACCTCTGTGCTATTACTAGATTTAATTTTCGTTACTTTCTTATTCTTTATCTTACCATTAGAATGGTTGTTTCAAAATTGACCATGAGAGACTATAATATTTTAACTATTAGGATTAACAATATAATATCTACATGGGGAACTAAGAAACTCTCTATAACTAGTAAAGCTTAATTCATTACTTCAATTTTGAACTCTGTTAATGTATACTGGGGAACCTATGTTGCTCTCCTTGCCTCTGTTATTAAAACCATTAATAATATCTTCAACAAATTCCTTTAATCAAGTAGCAAAGAAACTTATTCTCTTATGTATCCCTAAACATCAAAAATCGTAACTGCTCTAATAGCTTTAAGACATGAGTAAGACATTTTTTTAGGTTAAAGGTTCATACTATGGTTAACACAAAAATAAAAGGCTAATAAAGCTCAACAGGCATAACAACAGGATAAATTATATCATTAAGTTATTTGGCTACAAGCAAAACAAACAATGCCTATATCATTTCCATGTTAATGCATATGATAAAAAAGTGATCTCGAACAGAAAATAAAGGCAAAGTTAAGATGTGCATATCATGAAGGCTACACATAAATAAAAGACCATGAGATTGATATAGATGTGTCAACTAAAGAAGTTCAAACTCTTACTAGCTTATGTCTACCCACTAGTCACTACTCTTCTAAAGGAAACATATATTAACTAGCCATAAGAGTAAAAAACATGCCTAAGTTGATATGAATGTTTTTTGGTTAATTCAGCTCTCCAATTATAACAGTATAGTCTTAGAAGCAATTAAAAAAATAATTTTTATATTAAGAAATTTAGAAAGAATTTAAAAACCCACATAAGAATCAAATTCCCCTCCCCCACACTTAAAACTTAGATTGTCCCTAATGTATCATTAAATTTAAGATATTGGCATTCAAAAAAACAAAAAATGTAAAAGAAAAGGAACAATCTCCCTTTAGGTTGCCTCCTAAGTAGCATCTTTGTTTACTATCATTAATTTGACTCCTTATTTTTTCATCATGCGATACCACCTGGGGCTTCAGGTACCATCTTTTCCATATTTTCTACTTGAAATCTTTCATAATAAGGCTTTAGGAATTGATCATTCACCTTAAATGTCTTCCATTTTTCATACTCTGTATTTCTACTACATTATGAAAAAAAACATAGAATCCATATAAAAACTATCCCAACGAGAATGCAACTTAACTAGAAATAGTTTAGGTTTAGAATGATAAAGAAGCACTTTTTGACCAATACAAGGCTTTTCCTCAAGATCCTCTTATCATTGAAAGCTTTGGTTTTTTCCTTGTAGATATAGAAGCAATTTTGGATCTTTTCAAGCTCTTATAATTATAACTTCCTATGCACTCTTACATCATCAAGATTCATGTTGCAATGCTTGATAGCCCAATATATCTTGTGTTGTAGCTCGACAGGAATATGACGCAGCTTTTGAAACATCAATCTATATGAGGACATACCAATTGGTGTTTTATAAGCCTACAGTGCGTCTTCCAATCTCAAGTTTTAATCTTTCCTATTAGGTTGAACTATTTCCTCTAGGATCAACTTGATTTCTCTATTGGACACTTCAGTTTTGCCACTTATTTGAGGATAATAAGAAGTGGAAATGTTATGTATTATATGGTACTTCTTAAACAAGGTTTCCATTACCCTATTATAAAAGTGCATTCTCATATCATTTATGATAACTCTCGACATACCAAACCTAGAAAAGATATCAAACTTGACAAAAACTGCAACAATTTTAGCATCATTATTCTTGGTGGTTGTAGCTTTCACACATTTAAAAACATAATCAAATGCAAATAAAATATAATGAAAGCCAAAAGATGGAGGAAACGATCACATGCAATCAGTGCCCCAAACAACCAAATTATAGGATAAGTTACTTATCTGTGGCACTTGTCGCATGAATTGCAAAAGATTTATACATCCTTAAACAAAGAGGAAATCACTCTACAATAGTCCTTCTTACTCTAAAGTGCCTTCACAAGCATAAGAGTGATAAAAGGTCAAAGTAAAGAATCTATTACTCTAGAGAACACAACTTTTTAGTACTTGGTATGCATAATGTTTCCAAAGATTGGGGTCATCCTACATATAGTACTTGGCTTTACTCTTCAACTTATCCCTTTGAGCCTTTGACAAACTTGTAGGTAACTTGCTAGAAATTGAAAATTTCACAATATTTGCATATCATAAAGGTGTCAAATTGACAGAAATAGTTATTCATTTAGAAATGTTTCTCTCAAAGGGACATCATCTTTCTCATGGACCAAACGGCTCAAGTGATTAACAACCACATTCTCCGCCCCCTTCTTATATCGACCACACGGCTGAGATGATTAACCACATTCTCCATCTCCTTCTTATATCTTATTTTCAAATCAAACTCCTACGGGAGGAGAATACATTTAATTAACCTCAACTTTGCTACTTTCTTAGTGAGTAAGTAGTTCAAAGATGCATGATCAAAATAAATAATAACTTTGGAACCCAAGTAGTATGACCAAACTTTTCTAAAGCAAATATAAAAAGGCAAAACCTCTATTTTGGTTGTAGAATAATTTAGCTGGGATGAGTTTGAAGTTTTTTAAGCGCAATAAATGACAGATTTAGCTTTCACACTCTTTATCATATAAGTTTTTTACATTTAGAGCACTGTTCCTCGTAAGGACTAGGCTGCCTTAAGAACTCCTTATGTGACAAGAATTGGCTTTGTACGAGTGTATCGAGGTTAAACCAGAAAGGATTCTCCACAATTCTTTAGGAGATATGAGATACAATGACATGGGAAAGCTGTAGAGGACTTATTATACAACCCTCTAAAGAATGGAATGATGAGGTTATGGAGACCAAAAAATCAGGATTCACCATGCCAGGAAGATAATAGTCAACCTGCAAAGGATGCACAACTTCAAATGCAAGAACAGCACGTACTAGTTGATGAAAGTCTCAAACTAATAAATCATATTCACTAGAGGTAATTCTTTGAGGTCCTCAGGAGATAAGAGGAAAGGAAACGCATTATAATGTCCCCACTGGAAAGGAGAATGCTGAGAATTTTAATATAAAATCTAAGGGAAAAGAACTGGAAGCAAAAACAAGTCACGCCAAAGGGGAAGCTACAGAAATCTTGTGTCTTAATTTTATGAAACCAAAATTCACTTGGTTAAATACACATTTGAGTGTTTATGCTTTGTCAAGTGTTCCTCCTTTAACACAGATTGTAAGACCTGAAAACGCATGTGAAAAAGTTGCAATCATCTACAAGTGAAGTCTAAACTATGAACCTTTACACCGACATTTAACCAAATTTGCACACCTTTAAAACTAAATGTTTCAGATCTACCCAAATCGATTTTCCAGCTATTGACAGTGGCGAAAGCTATGTTCACTTTCCACAAACCAAGACCTTGAAGGGGCTCATTAATGCAACCTTACAAAGAGTTGCTTTCAACCCCCTTGTTATTGTGAAAGAACCTGTCACATGACTGGAACCTACAGAGCAGTACTGATTGTCTAACCCATAAGGTCAATTCACAACGACTGATAAAAGGCCATGTTATGGCACAGTAGTATCACGTTCGCTCCACATCAAACTTTAGCTACCATAAATTGAAACAACAAAAA
This sequence comes from Erythroxylum brevipes, assembly GCA_027479065.1. NCBI lineage: Eukaryota > Viridiplantae > Streptophyta > Magnoliopsida > Malpighiales > Erythroxylaceae > Erythroxylum > Erythroxylum brevipes. The sequence goes on from JANIHY010000002.1 coordinate 51,277,066, forward strand.
AACAAACAGCCAACTTCGCCTGGTATATTGGTTTCCCCTACTAGTTATAAATTTTATCAGACACCACAGAAACAAGTAAAAGAAAGGGCATCTTCTCCTTACAGTAATATTCTCATATTTAAGACTTTAAAACTAGGATTAGGCAGCCCTTCCGGATTGGTTGGAAGTGAACCTAATACTTACCGGAGAACGAGTGGCATCTTTGAACCATTCAGTAACCCAAAGACCCCACAGATGTTATACTTGTACTCAAATTTCTCGACTCCTGCCGACTTGTGTAGTTATCACAGCTTCCATTTGAGAGCCTCTGAATTGGGACAGAATTCAGAAGTTCTAGCCCTGGTTTTCCCATTTGTTGAACTTCTTGTGGTGAGAGTATTTTGATACACCACACGCTGTTTACAAATTCCCTGGCATCAAAGTATCTAATATATCAGCATTGACCTAGTCAAGAATAGGGACAAACTTTCTTATATAAAAAGCCAATAGGTTTCAAAATAGCAATTCATGGCCAATAGTAGACACCCTTTATCTTTGCATAGGTAAAATGCCATACATGCTGTTATTTCAAGAAATACTACACATTCAGTTCAAAAAGTCCATATTGAAACTTGAAGCACTCAGAAAATGTAATCAAGATGATGCAGAAGCTTACGGCCAGGGATCATCACCAAGGAGAAGCACATCATTCTCCCTGTCAACAAATACAAGCTGCCAGCCTGATCTCATAGGGTCCTCCAGCGGGCCTTCAAGATCAAACATCCGTCCGAGTTCACTGCGTAACTCATGGTAGCTGCTGAATCTGGCTATATCCAAAGACCTGCCGAAGGACCCTGACTTATAGACCTGCAAATAGTTTCGACATCGATGGGAACACAAATATAACATTAAAAAAAAAATTGCAAACTCATAACTAACAAAACATAAAATAAATGTGCTCACCTTCACAAAGGTTCTATCTAGTGTGTTTACTTGGCCTGCATTTTCTGACTGCAAGAAACTGGATTCGTCAATGCAGCTAGAAGGTGTAACTGCTGGGTTAGCAGAAACATCCGTGCTAGTGGTACCCATGTAATTGAATGAAGAAAAGGGTGTCGTCATGGAATTACTGTCGCCGCCTACTCTAAGACTTGACATTCCACTCTGAAGTAAAAGAGTTGAAGGCTCTATATTCACACCGAAGAGAAGATGGCATTGTGGATCACTGCCACATTCTTGATCCATAGAATATTCCCTGCCAGGAAATGGTGGCAAAGAAACAGTGTTCTGCAAGATATTTGTCTGCGGTGGAACCATCTGTTCTAATGGTGGTAAACTACAATGGGGAGATACAGAAGAAATTAAAGGTTCAATGGCAGCTCGCTTGGCTGGCCATCCAGAGGAAGTTATCAACGGATTAGCTCTAGGCATGTTGAGTAGATGCGATGACTCACCCTGTGGACATGTACCCAAGAGATTTTGGAGGGGAGACCCAACATGGCAAGTTGCAGGGTTCCCATTTGACTCGGAAAAACTCTGCTGCTGGCAAAATGAAGAAATGGCTTGCAAGGGTGATGATTGGGATTGGGATTGAGAAGCTGGAGGGACTTGGGATATGGCAGATTGATGATCCACCAGTTGCTGTTGAAGTGAGAGTATATACGGCTGCTGCTGCTGACTACTTCTAACAGGCAGCTGATGCTGCAGTTGTCGCTGAATTAGATGCGACTGAGTTTGGTCCTGAGGCTGAGAATGGGACTGATGCTGATTTTCTTGAACTGAAAGAAAGGCCTGTTGAGGTTGAGACTGCTGCAACATCTGAGGTTGCAATAAAGTAGCTGTCCTGCTAGGGTGAGTCTGTTGTTGTGAGAAATGCAACATGGAAGTAGCTAAAGACTTCGAGGGATCTACAGCCCTCATGTCTTGAAGTGCAGCAGCTGCCATACCTTGGTCGACATCAGGCTGGAAACCAAGCATTGAAACATCAACTCTTGGCTGCATCCATGATGTGACTCCAACTCCCTGAAAACTCATAGATTGAAGACAACGGTCTCCATCTCGTCGGAGCCACATAAGGGGAGAATTCATTCCCAGGTCATCATCCTTGAGACCTGAATAAAAAGAAACATAAAACAAATAGTTAAGAGGCAAATGCTTCAAAATCAAGAATGAAAAGAACCATAAGTTCTTTAAATCACTGAGTAACTGGGAACAAATCAGAAATTAGAACAAGTTTTAAAAACGAAGTAGCCATTCACGGATGCTCTCACAATGGTCAACAGAAAACTCACCATGGAAAGAGGGTAATCCAGGTGGCCATGGACGTTTAAGTCTCAGAGGAAATGGGGAAGGATACATAGGGAATGTTGTCAGAGGTTCAATTTCCCACAGGGACACTCTTGGCTGCCTCTCCCCAGCCATGGATTCATCCCAGCCAACCTGCATTTTGTGCTATAATTTGTCAAACAGGAGCGCAAGATATATAGAAAATCAATAATCTAACATGCTTTATGCAGCAAAAGATGACAACACTGAATTCACTCACCTTAACTGAGCGCCAATGGGAATTTGGCCACCCAGCAGGATCCAAATCACTTATGCCAGTTATTGTACCCATGTAGCTGGAGGTAAACAGTTTTCAGAAATCTATATTTGAACAACAAAACAGCAATTATCCCCAACAATATTGAGGGAAATCATTGAAAAAAAGAATAGAAGAGAAGAGAAAAATGTTTTAATTCCCAAAAAGGAATTAGAACAAGCACATTTGTATATAAAGAGATGAGACGAAGGAGATAAATAGAAGTAAAAAGTGCCAAAAATAATTAGGGGTATGATGGCTCTAAGAAGGGAAATAGAACCAACCGACGAATACTGGATTCTTCTGTTTCAAATAGCATTCTAAAGCGCATCCCGACAGACAACCGAGTATGATACACTGCCTTCACATACTTGGCCAATGGTATTACAAATTCTGATGGACTGACCCTGAAGAAGAGGTGGGGAGAATTCCACTAAACATAAATTAAGAGGGAATGTTGAGAGAATTCCACTAAAAGTAAATTAACAGAAATGTACCTTGGATTGTAAAATATGGTGAAACGGCTATTTGTTGCAGCAGCATGAGCAGCCGCAGCAAGAAGCCCCAAGTGCATGCTATCACTCGACAGCACTGCTGAAGGCGTCACCGTTTGAGGTCGACTGGCACGCCGAATTCCAAGAAGCAATTGATTCTTTTCATTCCTATCATCAATACAACCATACCAGTCAGCTTATCTTCAAGATATCATTATTCACAATAAATCAAGTAAAAAATTGTGATAGCATACTTAAGCACAGATAGGTCAGAGAGTTCATTCACTCAGAACAAAGAAATCAAATATGCAATATGGAGATTCTCTTCAGAAGGTAGAAGAATAACCTTTTGGTATCAATGATACTGAATTGCACATGCACTAACTTATTAGGTACACATTTTTGCATCCATCCAAAATAACTTATGGGTATATAGAACACAAACCACAAAAACAATTCTATAGAGATACAACGAAGAAAAGTTGAAAAGAGAAAAATCTAGGTTAAGCAATTTATCAACAACCCACCAGATAAAAAGCACTGAATCCCCAGCAACAAGTCTTTTTGCACTCACAAAAACACTCCACCCTGTTGTAAGGAGATGTCTCTTTGGCTGCCCTGGATGAAGAAAATTCATCCGCTCTTGAGAGTCTATTATATGATGGATAAACACTTTATTTTCTAGTCTATATGGATGAGTATATCGTGAAAGTGATAATTAACCCCTGCTGGTCTAAGCAGCATACTCAAATTCAGTTTTCAATGATGGTTAAGGGTCAGACTTTACTTTTGGAACTTGCCAACTTAATTTCTACCATTTAAGTCAGTTATGTGAGACATGAACCCCTAAGCTAGGAATTAAGTACATGCCACTAATAAACACTACATACAAAATACCCATTTACATATTTACTTGTTCAGCACTTATCTTGAAATTCATTTTATAAGCCAAAATTCCTTGGACACCCTAATGCCTACTTAATTTTGAAATGGAAGTACAACTCACCCCGAAAAATGTGTCTAAATTTCCATTCATTATTATGCAAATCCCTAGCAATTAATTCTTGAGCAGGAGGTTGCTGGGAGAAGTCCTGAAATGTCACAAAAATCACTAGGTTTTCTTCCCAGAAGGATTAAAGCAAAGAGAACTAATCAAGGGTGAAGTTTGACCAGATATGTAGAACACTTACCAACGGAGGAAACACTCTTTCAGCTGCACGACGAGGGACAGAAAATCCTCCATGAGTACTAGTGTCACTTGCTGTCAAAGTTTTACAGAAGTAATTTGTCGGCTGTTCGCTAGGCGTGCCCAATTCTGCTGGAAGATAGACATCCTTTTGCTCTTGCTGCAGCAATTGGAGTCATTTTAATACGTGATAAAATGTAGACAGGTTTATGTGAACAGAATCCAAACGGCCCAATAAAGATATACATACCGGACTCAATGGCTGCAACATCATTTGTGCATAAACTTCGTCGGTTTCAACATCTGCCTGAAATTGACATTAATAATGAGCCTTAAACTAGGAGCCATCTTAAAAATGTAGCCCGGAAGCTAACAAAACATTTCTTACATGCATAGTTACATTGTGAAGTTGACAGAAAAGCTGCAGAGGTAAACTAGGATAGTTGGGAATATGGGCATCCACTTCCTTATTCGTTGATGCAGCAACCTACATTCAGTGGGCACAGAGTCATAGTTGGAATAACAGTAAATTAGACATTGACAAAGAAGAACAATGGGCATGAATAGGAAAAGCAGTGACAAGCAATAGACTGAAGTTTAAAAAAAAAAAAAAAAGAACAAAAACTTACAAAAAGACAAGAACAGTCACTTCAAAGTGCATGTTACTATGAGTAAGTGGTATATACATGGAAACAAAATCATGGACGACAATGACTACCTCCACTTCATAATCATGAGTGATCTTCATTATATAGCAAACCAGGGTATGGTTGGAACACAATGCTTACCTGCTCACTGTGACCCTGTGGGAAATAAACAACGCGGCTCCCAACGGCAGGTAGAGAAACCAGTGGACCCGCACATGCATGCCAGAGCTCAGAATTCAGAACCCTCTTCTCCCCTGGAAAATTCATTAAAAGCACAGTGAAGATCATATGAAGAAAAGATTCCGGGGAACTTTATAATTGATGTTAATTAAGTCACAGCTGCCATTTAAAAACTTAAAAGCATACTACAAAACTCCGGTTCTTATGAACATGTTAACAGTAATATTAGTATAATAATTATCCGCGTGCACCACGGTTGGCCTCTTCCTAGTTATTAAGAAGGCCGATAAAAAGTAAACTGATCCCAAGGAACGAACTTGTCAATTAATTAAGCTCCAGATCAGCTATGAAAGTGTAGAAGCCAACAAAAGAAATATCACAGAATAAAATGCTTAATTTATATATAAACAATCTGCAAGCTATGTTTCTCCAGATCTCTATTTTTATTTTCCACTTTTGTACAATCATTACAACCAATTCACCCAAAACCCCGTCCAATTCCTGAAGAAATAGATGATTAATCTTTGTCCGTGTGCAAAAGTTGGCTTCAGAGCGTGTGAACGTGTATGAGAATGATATCAGAACTAATATAACTCCACAAGATTTGCAAGCAAGTACTCACCTTCCTGGGTTTGTGGACTAAAATCAGCAGAAGAAAGCCTCATTTAAACACCAAACTAACAAAACCTTCAAATCCCAACTTCACACCCACCACCAGAAGATCCAAAGCCACTCGCAACTGGACCAATTAAATACCAGACTACACCAACCAAATGACTCAACAATTTTTCTATTCACTCTCTGCTCTCTGCATACTAATATCATTCCTTCTATCTTTGCCCTTCAAGTTCGAAACCAACCGGAAGACAAAAATTTCTAATATTCAACCATCACAGAAGGGAGAAAAGTCAAATCGCATTCAATGCGAAGGGTCACCAGCAAGCTAAAACCGAGCAGATAGAATCCCACAGGCCACAAGAAACCCACTTCTTGATTTCGCAACCGAAGCCGGTTTTGCTACAAAACACGATCGATTTCAGCTTCATTCAGTTACTATCCTCTTCGCCCACAAACCGCCAAGTTCGTCAATCATCAGCGTCAGAGTCAGAATCCTCGTGCCAAAGTTCACAAAGTGGAACCCCATGTATTAGCTTCCAAAGTTTCAACCTTCCTCAGCCTGTAGTTTTCACGAGAGTAAACCAGAGACGTAATACGATTATTTCACACAACAAGCTGCTTAAAACCCAAAATCTCAAGCAAGTAAACTCAGAAACTGAACACGCAAGCCACCACTAGATCTCGCTTGAAAGTCACCAAATACTGTTCCACTTCCGATTTCATTTTTTTTAAAAAAAGATCTTATTACAGGAGAAAACTTGATAAAAATCAGAAGCTTACTAAATTAACTCAAAGTACAAACCATTCTCGTAGCGCACTGAAGCTACACGGACATGCAAAGTCAACAACTTGAAGCATACATATTAAGTGATTACATACGTAATCATAGCTACGAAAAGACCACAACACGTTGTTTCCTGTAATGGAAGTAGGTTTTTTGGTGGTGATGCTAGACTCTGCAACTATAGTATTACACCTACTACTTTTAACCCTCCACTCCGTCAAATCTTTCCTCTCTTTTGCTTAGCTCTACTCTGGCTCAATCAATGAACAACAAACCGCCATTAGTTCTGGGCGTCTTTTGTATGCATGCCCATGAGAAATGGCAAAGCGAAGACAAAGAAAATAAAAGAATGCCTGCAAGTGTTTCTACGTACAGAGTAGCGAGAGAGAGGGAGATGTGTCAGGTTTATATCAGAGAGAGGCAACAATGAATAGTTGCTTATAATTTCACGTTACTGTGACCTTTTCGTGTTCATTTCGGACAATTCAGGCCTATATTTACCCTCAGGGTTAGGGAGATTTACTCAGCTATCCTCTGGCATGAGATGATTAGAAGGGACTGTGTAGAAACTGTAGATGAAGCGGAGAGGGTCCGATCGGGTAGGAGTTTGACTGTCATGTACTTTTGTCATGGGCCATCCTTCATAGTCCCACTGCTGCACGTACCAATCCATAGCAATAGTCCCAGCTCACCTGCTCCTGTTTACTACGGTCTTCCGACTCCCTGGACCTGAGCTTTTTGCAATAATTCAATTACTTTATGTTGTTATATGTTAGGTACATGGTGATTCAGAGACATTAATAGCAGCTTTTTTAAGGCTGCTAGGGGGGTTTATAATTTATAAAATATAAAAATTGGAGATAAGTGAAAAAAAAACGCCAAAACATGCAGGGTGAGCGTAATTGGGAGGGAGTTCAATGAGTAAGAGGGGACAGGTTATCTGTCCTTATTTTTATTTACCTATCTTATTTTATTAGATTCAAGCTATTTATTTAAGTGAGTTTCATATAAATAAATAACTTAGATTTAATTAAACAAAATAGATACACACTTTATTTTGAAAACAGGATCGGATCGACCAGTTCGATCGATTTATTCGGTGACTAATCGGTTATTCGGTCCGGTTTACCCTTAAAAATTGGTTCTCAATTGAACTAGTGAGAACCGGTCAAATCGGACCGATATAACCACTGGTTCAATAAAATTTTTATTTTTTGTTTTATTTTTTGGTATTTTTTGTATTTTTTAATATTATTAATACTATATATAATTATTGTATAATTATGACGTCACACCGATTCGACCGGTGGTTAAACCGATTAAATCAATAATCAATAAAGCCTTTAATTTAATGATCGATTCAGGTTTCAAAACAATGAGTACACAAAAATAGGGACAAAAAATTTCAGGCCGAGTAACAGTTCCAAGATTTTTGCCACTAAATGTTCGGTCCATACTACTATATTAATGAGATTTCATAAAACAAACACAATAATCGAAAGAAAAAAAAGAAGAAATCGTACACCTAATCCCTTTCCATTGCAATTTGGGAAGATCCCACTTGAAAAATAGTACGAGTCTTAATCAAAAGCCAGCTGGGGTTCCATCTCATTCAAACCGGTGCAGGATCACATCCTTGTACGGTGCCATGTACATGTTCTCTTTTGATAAGAACCGTACTTCTATTACCTTACACGGTGCATTGTATTTGGTCGTGGATACAAGTTGATGAGAATGCGAGCAGGTTTGTACCTATTATAAACATTCTCCAAAGACATTGACGCATCAGTGATTTTCTTTTTAGTAATTTTTTTATGATTTAAATATCAAAAATTCTTTCAAATCCCATTCTTTTAAGTCGCAGGTATCTGAAAATTATCCACATAGATAACTTTTTTGATTAATTTGTATTAAATTAATAAACAAATTTGTTAGACATATGTTATTTCTGTAATTGATAATTTTCAATAAATGCCCACTTTATAACTTAGGGGTTGTTTGTTTTGATTTTTTTCTTTGTTTTTTTGTTGTCGTTTTTGTAAAAAGAAAAACAGGTAAGTAAAACGTGTTTGACTTATTCTGTTGCAATTTTTTGTTTCTAAAAATAAAAAAATCACAACAATTTTATAGAAACAAAAAATATGATTTCTCTGATTTTTGACAACATGTTTTTTTTACACAAAATCAACATAACCCTGGTTTCT
>JANIHY010000002.1:51300830-51314693 GCA_027479065.1 Erythroxylum brevipes
AATGACATCTATAACACTATTCATATACAAACACTCATTTCATTTCATTTTAATATTTCTAATATCCACTAAAAATTCGGGGTCCAACAGACAATCTCGGGTCTTTTTCCTTAATTCACATCTTATGATCATTCATACTCCATAACTCATATATATCTAAATTAAACTTAGATTTACACTTCATTTGTACAGGATTATTCTAAGTTCATCATTCAATCATTTACTAAGTTCATTCAAGAATTAAAAGATCACAAAGTATCCAATTTATCATTCACCTTTACTTAATACTCATCATTCACCTTCTTTGGATCACATTATCTTTAATAGTATCAGTTTTATTCTTATAACATTTCCAAAATTTCAAATCTGAACACTTGATAAACAACATTCCATTCTTAAATTTTTATCCTTATTCATCACCCTAAACATATCACATTTTTAATCCCTTTTTCAAGCATCATTCTAGGTTAAATTCAAGCTTCATTCAAGCCTAAGTGCATCATATGAAAGTACCTGACCATTTGTTGTTTCAATCATCACATAAAAGAAGAATAACTTACGTTGACGGCCTTTCAAGATTTTTCTCAAGACAAATTTTTGGGTCAATTTTTCATGGCCATTTTGACATAGTAAATGAGGTATTTGGGCAAGAAATTCCCTAAATAAATGGTTCTATATCTCTTAAGGTTCTAACAACACCAATTTCACACAGTTTGATTGAGTATTCTGTAAGTTATACTCAAAATACTACAGATTGTTCTCACTCCTTGACAGCACATAGTACTCAAATTCAAACTAAGTTTTGAAACCCTTAGAGATAGAATTCAAATTCGATTCCCTCATGAAAATTATATTCACCTGTCTCTAGTTTAATTTAAAATTAAAATCATCCTATTTTGGTATTTATACATTAAGATATGGATAAAATATAGATGCATGTTCAATGGAAACGTTACAGCTAACATATTCCAATCATTCTCTTTTTTATTTTTCCAAATTTTCGACTCCATATTTTACATTCAAGCCATCTTATGCATAGTTCATCAACTCTAAATCATATCCTATTCATTTTCACCTAAATTTTAGCACAAAATCATCTACACTACAACTCATAAATTGTTATTAATCATTTACATAAAAACAGAACATGATGTATCCATTTGTTCATCAACATCCAGCACACTTCAAACACCATTATCACAATCAATTCATCCATAAATAATCATCATAATTTCTTCTATTAAAAAACTTATAAATAACATTAACACACTAAAATTTAGAACATAAATCTCTTTATGTTTACACCCACATTAAAGCATATATGAAGCTCCCCGATCATGGTCATCAAATCTCAAATTATTCATCATATTTGATTCATTTACAACTACCCATGAAGATCGAAGTATAACTTAATAAAACTCCAAACTCTTCAAAATCATATGAACCCTAGTTTTCCATGGCTCACACAATCATCAACACATTTTTGACAAATGAATAAGACAATCAAAATGAGAGTAGCAAGTGAAAAACTAAGGACTGGGTTTAACGTTGATGGAGGTGGGTAAGTGTCGTGGAAGTGAAGAAGTTTGAAGAAGATGAAGAAGGTAACATAGAGAAGAAGAAAGCAAGAAACAAAACAATGAAACTCATCTTTCAATGTTAAAAGAATCGTAGGTGAGTGTGCCAAAGCAAGTGACACTTGTCACCTCCCTATGGTTCCCTTTAATAACTAGTCTATTTGTCTTCAATTTCTACTCCAATTATCTCTCAATTTTTTGTGATATTCGTCATTAAATCATAATATCCTATATCAATATTTCTACTATCATTCGTCACTCATTTCTATTACTATAAATCAATTGTCCTACCACTTGGCTTTTTTCTAGTCCAAAATTTCTCAAAATTTCCTAAATTTCATCAAAAATTCTATATCAATAATTTTACTCACCAAATAAATTTTTAGGACAAAATATTCACTATTCGTATCATAATAATTTAAAAATGATTTATATCCAGGAATAAGTCAAATGAGTTCATGAGTAGTCATTGTAATGTGTACAAAAAATCAAATTCATGTATGTGTATGCTAATATTATGCATGAGTATGAAATGCATTTCCTAATTTCTTAATAACATCTATCGTATTCAGTATTCTAAGATTCTAAACCTTAATATGGGGAAAATGGGATGTTACAAGTAATTTGTATAAGGTATAGATGAATGAGCATTGAAGAACATTGGGTAATTATGAATGAGAATTAGGTAAATGGCAGTATACAAAATATAATGTTTGAATGGTCTTAGGGTGTATAAGCACAAATTGACTATTCAAGATCTATGTATAAGGATATATACTTGGGAAAGTCAATTAAGTATGCATTCAACATGACATATAAACATATGCATGAATAAATATTCAAGTGATTGATCAATTTAGTAATGTGTAAAATATGTATATATTGTATGACTAAAGAAGCACAAGTTGATCACCAACATCTAGACATTGCCGAATCATTAAGGCAATAGCTTTTATAGAGCATATTGTGAGTTAACCTAGATGTTTTCTCACTATGATTGAATTGTTTTTTATTAACTTTCAAATATTAAACTATTATTGATATGATTACTATGATTTCGAACAATGTTAGTTTGAGGAGTTTGATATTCGACAATGTACTAGAAGTGTTTTCAAATTGAATGTGTAATATGAAATATGTTCTCATCTGAATGTTGAATACTGGACTCAGGTCTGAAAATTGTGATAAATGACTATGCACATTGAATGAAAGGTATCGATAGCATAATACGTGATTTGATATATTTCATTACATTGTTATGCATGATCAGATAAAGGAGTTATGATCAGAATGACCAGCGTGAAAAAGAGCTTAAAGCTCAGGAAATGTGCACAAAGAGCCATAGGATCAGTTATTAATGAGATCAGTATCCACAATAGGTATGGGACAGTTATGAAATGAGCTTGGTATCTACAACAAATACGGGATAGTTAAATAGGCACTTGGTCACAACAAAGTAAAAATGAAAGTTGAGTCACATGTGCATTTGCATTTATATATATATATATATACATGTATCATGTGAATGATTGCAAATAATTATTGAATTGTGTTGATATAGTGATATGTAATGGTTATGTACATGTTGATGAAATGAATGATTGAGATGAATGATTGGATTATTCTAAAATTTTTATATGAAATGTTTGTAGTTCATGATGTACTTGCTGGAATATGATATATTTTATGATCTAGTATTCAATACTGAATGTTGTGATATATGGGATTTGGTTATGAATAATGTGACACATCTATTGAATTTAGTTATATGTATATGATGATGTGTTCTAATTTGAGTGAGCACATTGATGATAGTTCACTCACTGAGTTTGTAAACTCATTAAAATTGCAACGTTGATTTTCAGGTACTGAATAGACCTAGCTTCTAAGGCAATTTAATAAAAGTCTAGTACTATCAAATTTGGAAACAAGAATGACTCAAAGGTATGGTTAGCTAATACTTGTGAAGTCTAGATAGAATACTTTTATTTAGCTTCTCCTTTCATGTTGAACTTTTTATACAGAACTTTAAACTCCCAAATGTTATGTTATGTATAAACATGTATTATGAAATGTAATGATAATGTAAGTAAGTTTCATTTTGTGAATGAAATGAGGAGTTTTGATCTTTGGAAATAATTATGTTCCGTATGATGCCATAATAAGTTGATGTGATTGCTCTAACATGTCATTTTCGTAGGGTATGTTTTTGAATGTCCTCTGGATGTTCCGACATATGCTTTATGGTAGTGGTGCATTACATTTTTGGTATCAGAGCATGATTTGGCATCCATAGGGACATATAAGAGCATTTAGACATGATATATAGTGAGAGATTTGTATAGGGATCACACTTATTGTTTGTTATAGATCATCCGTTACAGGAGATTGAGACATAGAGTTAGCTGATCTTAAATCCATAGGAGCCAATAGAGGGTCTCAAGTTCCTTAATTTAAACAAATGCCTCCAGGAATTCCTGAGAGGAGAGAAAGGAGTTATGATAAACTTAGGAAGTAAGGGGCTGTATATTTCTACGGAAGTACATACTCTACTGAGGCAGAAGGTTGGTTGGAAAGAACAGAGCGGGTGTTTGATTAGATGGACTATGAGTCTGATGAGATGTTTGATTACGCAGTCTCGTTACTATAAGATTTGGCTTATTAGTGGTGGAAGAATGTTCCTGGCAGTTTATGATATCCTATTTTCTAGTATATGCTTAGTGTTTAACCCTAGATTAAGTATTGTATACACATGCATAACATTAGCATCCATACATGAATTGATATTTGTACACATTAAAAACATAACATATGCACTCAATTGACTTATCCTCGAATATGAAAGAAGTTAAGTGAACATATTGTGAATTATGAATTAATATTTCTTGAAATTTTGGTATGATTGGATTTCAATTAGTAAATTGAAATTAAATGTTAGTGACTGAGAGATTAATGAATTAAGTGTACATTTGGTCTAGAAAAAAATGCCAAGTGGTAAAAAAATTGGTAGATGGAAATTAGGATGATTAAGCCTAAAATTGAGTGACATTTGGCATATTTAAAAATGTGACAAATGGATTATTAATTAAATGAAAATTGGACCAATTATTACGTGACATGTGGAAAAATCTTGGAATGAAATGTGGATTGATTAAGTAGGGGACAAATGGAAACCTAATATGTGGATTAGTGGCAGTTAATTAATTAGTCAAATGTATTACATGCCTTAAGACATATGGTGAGTTTAGAAGTTGACACCTAGTATGATGATGGAATAAATTTCAGCAGCAATGTTTTTGTTGATTCCCTCACTTTCTCCACCGAAATTGCTTCAAATTTCTCTATATTTTGGTCTTAACCCTAGCTAAAGTTTTGCATGAAAACCACACCTAAGTCCTACACCAATTAGCTAGGAAATCTATTCAAAGTTGTCTTGACCTTGCTGTCCAAATAGGTAAGTAAAAATTTGAGTTTTGTGGCATGTCAAAGGATATAAGAATGATGCCAGAATTGGAATAAAATGCATGTGATATTGGTGAAGCTATGTGCTGGAAAATGTTGCATGAACTTGAAAGTTTTTCTGTTTTGTTTTTGGTATATGGAAACTGTGGAGTATAGGGAATTATGTGGATGTATTGGACTAGAATTTAATGTATAAAGAAGGTATATTTATGCCTAAGAAAGTTGTTAGAAGAGTGTTCTTGAATTGAGAAAGAATTAGACATATATGCATGAAAATGAAGGATAGATTTCTGGTTTGATTTTTGATACATGAAAGACTAGGATTTGTGAGTTGTTAATTGATTAATTTTCAACTAGAATTAGACAGGTTATTGAATTGGAGTATGATTTAGGCCTAATAGAGGTATAATTGATGAACTATAAAGAGGTTGTTTTTAATTTTGGTATAAAGTGTAAAACAAAATCTAGAAAATTAGAGTTGTAGGTCCAAATTTTGGTTTCAATTTCATCATCCTCTTTCGAACTATTTTACATATCTTTATACCATGAATTTGAAGAAACTCAAAGAATGAAAGTTATATATCTAGGCCTTAACTTGACCTCTATGAAAGTGGCTTAATTAAATGGTGACTAGGTCTTGAGTTATGCTAGTTTTCCTAATACTGCCCATGATAGACCCTTGTGCAGGAACCTTGTATTATTTCCTAATTTTGGAGACTTTATACCTCTAATTAGTCAAAGTATAAAACATGAAAAATGATTATTATTGTCTTATTAATGTTTTTGTGAAACAGTTTGGGCAAAAGATATCTTGATATGTTTATGTAGTTAATTGAAGTCATAACTTAAAGAAGGGACCGTTTTGGATGTGTTGAGTCCAAATCTAGAAATTCTAATTTGTTAAAGGAATAAGTGAGTTATTTTAATGAAAATATGATCTTTAAGAAATGAATAATGTGTATATGGATGAATAGGTATTAAAGAAAATATGATATTTATGAATGAGAATTGCGTGAATGTATGAGTATATTTGTTGGAAAAATTTTGGGGATTGTATAGATTGAGCTTGCTAAAATTTCAGGTGTAAGGTACCAATTGTGTGTGTATTATAAGATGCTTTTTTTATCATGGAAATGTTTAAGGATAATGTAAAGAACGATTGATGAATTTGCAGTAAATCAAGTCATTTGAAATGGATAAACTTAATATACAAAGTATGATGTTGAACGGTTAAAAAAAGACAATTGACCATGCATTGAACATGACATATGTATATATGTGCACAAATGAATATGTATTTGATTGATCAACTTTGTAATGTGAATTATATGTGAATTGTATGATTTTAGACACTTAAGTCAGATACCATTCAGACATTGCCGAACCATCCAGCTAATAGCATAAATTGGAGTGTATTGTGAGTCAAGTTAGATGATCTTCTTAGGATTGATTTAATCTATTAAACTTCCAATTATTGAACTATTTGTGATTTGTATGTGAATTGCAAATTTTAATGGTTTGAGGAGTTTGATATTCAGGAATGCATTAGAAGTGTTCTATTTGCATCTGAAATTTAAATTATATCTGTTTGTAACTATATTTTGAATGCTTTTAGAACACTCAAGAAAAGTTGAATACCAGATTGAGGTCCGATGAATATAAGATTCTGTATATGCATCATAAGTGAATGCTATTCATAGCATATTCTGTTACTTGATGCATTTCATAAAATGCATGTTCAGATAAAGGCATTGTGATCAAAGTAGCTAGTCTGAAAGAGTTGTAAGTTTAGAATTTTTTACGTAGAGTTTTGATCCATAAATTCTATATCTGATTGAGCCCTGTGGGCCAGTATCTATATCTATATTTGAAAGGTGGTCGGTCACAACAAATAACAATGAATCTGGAGTTTCATATGCATCTGTATTTGTATGTTATGATTGTGAAATATATGATTATGAAATCTTTTATGAAATTGTGATGATAAAGTGATCTACTATGATAATGTGATTGATTGGGTTATACATGTTCTAAAAGAAAGTATGTGAAATGTGTTTCATTCATTATGTCTTATTAAGATGGAAAATGTTTGTGAAAATGGTTGGTTGTGTGATATTTGGGTATTCGACTTGAGTGAGATCATCAATGATGGTTCACTCATTGAGTTTGCAAAACTCATCAAAAATTGCAACGTGACTTTTTAAGTACAAGACAGGAGACCTAGTTCCTAAGATTTTCTATAGGAGCATTTTAGATTAAGATATAGCTCAAAGGTATATCAGCTTACATCAGAGGACTTATAAATTGTATTTTATAGTTTCTTTGGCATATAGAACTTTTGTATAAAGTATTGTAAACTTTCTCATGTTTGGTAATGTAAATATTTTTTTCAATGACTACAATGTAAACTTTTATCAATGAATGAAATGAAGTGTTGAGGTTATGCATTTCGAGCATTATTGGGTTTGGCATCTTTTGTATTTTAGATTTTGATACCGATGATGTAATGTGGGTACATGTTTATAATAGAGTAAATAAGCTGGTAATATTTTCTTCGAATCAAGGAAGTTTAATGATTTCAATTGCATCATAAATGTTACATTTGTTGCTTCTTGAATGATTTAAGAATTTACTATACGCTTAGTTTTTGAATTTTGTTGATGAATTGTGATTTGCTAATAGAAAGGGTTTTCAAAAAATTTCATGTTCACGAAAAACAAGTTTCCAAAATGTTCCCATTTGGGCAATTTGTTTTCAAGTCATGAAATGCATGATTATGCGGGTTTGTGGCGGTCTCTTAAGTTAAGTCAAGTGCACTTTGATAAAAAAGATTCTCCCGCTTGCCCACTAGTGACATGGAGCTCCTTCATGGACTCCTCTAAGTTCACGGCTACATAGGACTATTATGTGGAAATGTGTAGTACGTTCTATTTTTAGATCCACCCAAACTATTTTGATGTGCTTATGTGCTTATGATATGTTAACAAGTTTGATGCATCAGACGATGGCTAGGTCAAAGATGCATCAGACGATGAGATTCAATCAAAGCTGAATCAGACAAGGGGGTTCAATAGGGTCTTCCTCACATCACCAAAAGTTCTAAATCACTAACTACACTCTCCAAAGCATCTCCACTTATAATGATCATAACTTTCAAATCCAATGTCCAAAAATTTCATACTATATATCATTGAAATGATAGAAACATAAGCTACAATTTCTAGAAGACAACTTTGTCTAATTCAACCTACATCAATCTAGTTTTTCCCATGAATTCAGAATACAAAATTTTGACCTATGAAAACTTGAAAATGAAATATACAAACTTAGAAGGTCAAGATCATAACCATTCAACTACCAACTCTACTTCATTAACACTCTAATCTCTACTCCTTTGAATCATCACTTACAACTAATTCTCATCATTCACAAAATCCTATCTTTCTTTTCCATAACATCTCACTTATATATATATAAGCAATTCATGTTGAAAATTCATCATCCTAAATTGATAACTTCTTTAAGTATACCTAATTTCAACTCAACATCATCCATACATAATTCATGTTTTATTAACTTCAAAAGAAAAGGGTTTTACAAAGCGTTAATGACATTTCAAGCCACATTACATCAATGTCTCAAAATCTCAAATTTCAAAAGATACTTAAACAAATAAACTTGAGATGCAACTAAAACATTGTGCTTTCTCAAAACCAACTCAAAATACAAAATAAGCAAAATTTGGAGAAATACCTTTATGCTCTTGATCACTTGATCTCTTAGCTATCACCAGAAGATGGGACGAAAACGGGGTGAACTTGGAAGCTCGTGGGTAACAAGTTTATAAAGGAAAAATAAGCAAAACCTTTGAAAATATTCATTTGTTATAGAAAATTCTCATTGAGTTCATAAAACACATGGTTTTTAAGTTTTCAACCAAATTTACAATTCTAGGTCAAAGCTCATAGTTAAAATATCATCACATAAACATAGCATATACATTTAACCATTAATGCAAAACACTCAAATTATGCAACATACTTGACAATTCAAAGATGCAATGCACAAACAAATAGCTCGAGGGTTCCATGGGTACGAAATAGAGAAACTAAAGTTTATACAATGAACAAAATGAGTCCATTTTTGGAGTTAATAGGCCACAAGTGGGTAGCCAGGCGAAGGCTCTTGTCAACGTGCACGTGATGAATGAAATGGTTCCACTCTTGCCCAAACAAAAGCACATATTCATGCTCAAAACATTTGATCATAGTTTTATGCTTTTTATTCTTTTTCAAATATACAAAATGCCATAACATTTTTCAAGGCATAACATAAAACGTTTCAATGCATTTCCATCTTTATTTCGAAATTCATCAACAAAATTCATATACCGAACATATAAATATTTCTCAAATCATTCAAATAGCAATCATGCAACATTTATAAAACAATTGGAATCATTTAATTCTCTTGATTCAAAAGAAAACATTAGTGGCTTATAACTCTATTATAAACATGTAGTCCACCTTGAATTCCTTGCTTAAAACTTTGCTTAAAATGCCTTTCCTCTTACTCCTCTTACCTCTCTTGATTTCCTTAAATCTTCACCAATTGAAGAGTTTCTTAGCTCTAATGATAACTCTTCTCTTCCTCTACCTTTCTTCCCTTTTTGACCAACCTTAAAATCTCTCTCAAAAGCTAAGAAATGATGAAACCCTAGCTCAACTCTTTTCTTTTCTCTCAAACACCGAAATCTCTTTCTCTTTCTTTCTTATTTTCATATTTCTCTTCTTTCTCTCCCTGAAATCACGTTTTTCCCCTCTTAAAAGAACAAGTCAACATTTCTTCTTCCATTTCTACCCTTAATGTGTGTGCAAAGTGCATTTTGCCTTTCTTTATAAGCTTAAGGTCTTATACCCTTAAGTGATCTTCCAAAATTTTGAATAATCTTACTATTTAACACTTTAATTCAACCCAAGCAATAAATCCTACTAACTTTGACATAATTAATTAAATCCAAACATTAATCTATCAAGACCTCAAAATTTATTTAAATCATGTTTATTCATCAAGAAAAAATTTCGATCCCAACATTATAAATGTTGTATATTCTTTATGATACCATTTAAGAGATTATGTTTGCTCTAACATACCATTGTTATAGGATATTTGCTTGAATATCCTCTGGATGTTCGGGTATATACTCTATAGTAGTGAGGTGTCATAATAAAGAATCTTGGAGAGGAGGGAAAGGAGATATGATAAGCTTCGGAAGTAGGGGCTGTAGACTTCTACAAAAGTACAGAGCCTACTAAGGCAGAAAGTTGGCTAGAGAGAACTAAAAAAGTGTTTGATCAAATAGATTGTGAGTCAGATGAGAGATTAGATTATGGAGTCTCACTTCTGCAAGTCTACCATATTAGTGGTAGAAGACTATACCAGATAGTGTCACCGGAGCTTATAGTTTGACCTAGGAAGATTTTATGAAGGTGTTTAAAGAGAATTACATGCCAAAGATTTAATTAGATAGAAAAATGAAATAATTTTTGGATCTAAAGTAAGGAAATATCTTAGTAGCAGAGTATGAGATAAAATTTAATGAATTAATGGGGTATGCAACTGCATTAATCCCAACTGAGGATGACAAGCATAGTAGGTTTAAAGATGGGTTAAATATAGAGATCAGAATGAGGCTAGCCATTTCTAATTTGGGTAGTTTTACAAAGCTCCTAACAGCCTCAATTAAAATTGAATAGTTGTTGAAGGATGGTCAAGGAGAGTATAGATAAGGCTCTAAAGTGAAGAGACAGAGTGAACCTCAAGCTGATTCTAGTAAAAGCTTCAACAAATGTCAGAACAAATCGTCTCAATTCTAGGCTAGATCGAGAGAATATAGGTTTCGACTAAGAGGTGGATTTGTTCAAATTGGTATAGGTAAAGCATAAGCTCCTTCTAGGTAGTCACAAAAAATTCCTAATTATGAGCACTATGGTAAGAAGCATGGTGGTGAGTGTTGGAGGTTATCAGGAACTTGTTTTCTATGTAGCTTTATTAAGCATCATATTAGAGATTTTCTCAAGACTTTGGGACCACAGTCTAGAATGAGAAGTGCAACAGTGACTGAGATGATGGTCCAATCGCAATCTTAGGCTAGGGTCTATGCCATCACCGGACAGAAGGCACAGAACTCCCCAGATGTGGTAGCGAGTGTTTTGAATGTTTTTAATTTTGAAGCATTCGCATTGGTAAATCCAAGATCTACATATTCATTCATCACACCACATTTGGCATCTAGATTGCATTACAAGAGAGAGATACTAAAATGGAGTTTAATAGTGAGTACTTTGGCAGGTAGTGCTATAGTAATTGGAGAAATATTTAAGGAGTGTATTACACGAATCGATCAAGTAGAGTTAGAGGTTGACCTGATAATACTACAGTTAAAGGAGATAGATATTATTTTAGGCATGGATTGGTTCACTGCTCATAGGGTCATGATAAACTGTTATACTAAGGAGGTGATCATTAAATCCCCTAGTCATCGAGAGCAATGATTCGAGGTATTAGTCAAGTAGTGTCAACTAGGTTGATTTCCTCAATGAATGCCTTGAAGTTGATCTGAAGTGGATGCGAGGCTTATTTAGCCTACATGACTGACACCTACACTAGGCAGACAGTTCAGGATATTCTAATTGTTAGGGATTTTTTGGATGTATTTCTCAGTGAGTTATTGGGGTTACCCCTATAAAGAGAAACGCAGTTCATAATTAACCTTGTTTTAGGTACCGCTCCTATATCGAGCCTTATTGTAGTCCAACACTAATAGAAAATGCTTCTGTGTCGCCTCTTATCATTCTTACATTGGTCAATGCTCCTTCATACATATCCCTAATTACTTTTATATAAGTCATAGGGATGCTTTGTGCCTCTAAACACCTCCATAGGAGTTCTCTAGGAACCCTATCATATGCCTTCTCCAAATTAATAAAAACTATATGCATATCCCATTTGCTTCTATCATGGACCTACTAGGCCTAAATCCAAATTGGTTGGCCGATATAGAAGTAGCTCTCTGGATTCTCTTTTCAATTACCTTCTCCCACAACTTCATGGTATGACTTAGTAATTTGATGCCTCTATAGATTTGACATTGTTGGATGTCTCCTTTGTCCTTGTATAAGCGGGATCAACCTACGCAATCTCCATTCATCCAGCATTTTGATTGACTCGAGGATCACATTAAAGAGCTTAACTAGCCACTCAATACCAACAAGTCCTATCCGGCCTTACGGCCCTTCCGTGCCCCATCCCCCTCAAAACCTTTGTAATTTCTCCCTTATGACCCTTCCCTATGAGTACTCGTTAAGAAAATGTCCCAACATGGAGGGTTTGCCTAACAAATGTTGACCAATATGTCTTCATTATATAGGCCATAAAAGTATCTCTGCCATCTCCTCTTGATGGCTTGGGCCTCTCTGAGTACTTGTCCTGTTTCATCACGTATACAATAGACTTGGTTAAAATCCTTCATGTCATGTGCCCAATCTCGTGCTAGCTTGAAAATTTGTTGTGCTCCCTTGAATGCATCCAAATCCCTGTACATAGTCTCGTATGCTTCTCCTTTAGCCACTGAAATAGTCTGTTTTTCCTTTTGTTTTGCCAGTCTATACCTTACTCTATTAGTTTCCTGCTCTGCCTCTGTTGTACTTGCTAAAAGATCTTTAAAAGCTCGCTTTTTTGCCTTTACCATCCCCTGGACCTCGTCCGATCACCCCCAAGATTCTATCCACCCCCTACCCTTTAGATACCCCTAGGAATTTTGTGGGGGTTCTCTCACTACCGGGGCTACTCCATCTCACATCCGATTAGCATCCCCACTCACATACCGTATTGTATTATACCAAACTTAGGTCCTAAATTATTCCACCATATTCCAGTTTAGCCTCCATCGTCTAATTTTACAATGTTTTGTAAATTGATGTGACCTCTATCCCTTAATTCCTAGATCCAAAACTAAAATTTTATGTTGAGTTGATAGGTATGTGGCCGGAAGCACTTTGCAATCCTTGCACCATAATCTAGCTCTTTTCTTGACATGGAGATAATCAATTTTCATCTTGGTCATACTACTTTGAAATGTCACCAAGTGCGCTTCATTTTTCTTAAATAAGGAATTTGCTATTACTAACTCATACGTTATGGCGATGTCCAATAAAGCATTCCCACTATAATTTCTAGTGTCGTATCTGAAGCCCCCATGAGTTCTTGTATATTCGTCTAAAACCACCCTTATATGCCTATTAAAATCACCTCCTAGAATAATCTGCTCAGTATTAGAGATTTCTAGAAGCACCCCATCCAGTGTTGTGCAGAATATACATTTTTCTGTTCGTCTGAACCAGGTTGAGGTGTATAAGCACATACTACATTGAGAATCACACTGCTAAAAACAAATTTTGCCACCATAATCCTATCATTGACCTTTGTGATTACCACCACTCGATTTATAAGTTCCTTGACCATTAAGATATCAATCACATTCTACTTCCGTGTACTTCCCGAGTACTATAGTTTGAAACCCCCTATCTCCCTTGCTTTAGCTCCTGGCCACTTAGTTTCCTGAATGCAGGCTATTTGTATCCTATACTTATCTAAAATCTCTACTAATTCCAAAGACTTTCCCGTGAGGGTCCCAATGTTCTAAGAGCCTTTCTTATTAAGGCATCTCCTTTTTTATTCTAGCATGTTGCGTGCACCAAACCGCTTGCACTGATTCCATCCGCTCGATTTAAAGGCATCCCTCCTGGTACTATCCTAAGAAGTC